>CAJQZJ010032841.1:163799-257620 GCA_907164525.1 Lophiomys imhausi
GGGCTGTGAAGAGATAAGAGAAAGAGGTTAGAACCACCGCCTGCATGCGCTGCATCCAGTTGGTACACTCCTTCATTTCATTGACAACTGCCTTCCTGAGACTTCCTGGGCCTCCGTGTCTGGTCAGACATTTGGGATTTACTTCCTTTAAGACTTCAAGCTGGTAACTATAGAGTTTTAGTCCTTGCTTTTATCTCATTTTGAACTGCAAAGAGACATTCCCAAGGGGCAAACAGGATACTTCCTGAGACTCCTTAAGACAGGCCTCTCACTGCCTTACATCTCCTGGTGTAATCCCTAACACAGCTCCAGTCACAATATGGAGCCTAAGCCCTGGGGTGAGTTGTAGCCCATAAGAAGTAGAAATATGATCTGGAGATAGGCATACTGACTCTGGTTTGAAATTCCAGCACTCAGGAGGCTAAAGCAGGTGCATTGTGAGATGGGGACCAGCCTGGGCTACAAAATGAGACTATGATCAGGGGAAAGAATTAACTCCCAGTTCCCTCTGGTTCCTTGCAAGCTCCTGCCTTTGCTCCATTTCCCTGTTGCCTAGGGCCTGCAGACCCAGGATGAGGTGGGTGGATGAGGGGTGTATGTAACCCAGGAGGAAAGATGGAGGTCTCAAGACCAGCAGAGAGAGGGTGAAACAAGAGTGGTTATTGGAGGTCGAAAAAGGAGCATATCCAGGGAATTGAGGGAGGAACTGCTCAAGTCCCTTTGGGAAGGTCTCCAGTCACTCTTTTACAAGAAAGAGAAAGCCTTTGTGTTTTGTTCCTTTCCCGCTAAGGGCAACCAACATGTACTTGACCCTCACATCCCGCCTCCCTGTCCATCATAACCTGGAAGGAAGGACAGGGAAGATCAACAGTTCCATTCTGTGTAGTTAGTGTACGTGTGATATGTGCATGTGTATGTGTACACATGGGGGGGGCAGTGACCAATGTGGGCGTCTTCCACAATCACTCTCCACTCTGTTTTTGAGGCAGGATCCTTCAGTGAACCTGAAGCTCACCAGTTCTGCTAGAGTACCGTGTGGTCAGCAAGCCCCAGGGACCCACCTGTCTCCTTGTCAGTGTTGGGATTACAGGAGCGCATGCCTTTGCACTTTTTTTTTCTTCTAAACATTGCTACTGGGGATAAAATGGGTCCTGATTCTTGCATAGGAAGCATTTTACTGATTGAGTTATCTCCCCAGCTTCGCAAGTTCTCTATCTGCAGGACTTGTCAGGGCCTTCAACAAACAGCCAAGTTTTGCAATTCCTTATGAGAAAGGCCTCCTAAGCAGAGTTCCTTGAACTTGCCAGACCAAGGAACTCTTTGAGAAATATCAGTGTAAACAAGCATTCCTGGATCATGCTGGACACGATAAGTTCTAGATCTCCTTCCAGGTTCCACATCCCAGGCTAAACTGAGAGAAGTAGGAGGCAGAGAAAGGTTACAAGAAACAGACAGCATAGGAAGGGTTCCAAGGGTTCCTGGGGTCGAGAATCTATTCATGTCTAGTCAGTGTTGTCTTGGGACATCCTTGATCATTTACAGCCTCTGAAAGCCTAGATGCTTCCCCTGTATGAAGCTCTCTGTCTTGGTGCACTGGCATCTTAAGGGCTTGACTTGGGGAGTAAATTGGTTTTCCTATTTCCATTGTAGTGATAAAATACCATGACCAAGGCAACTTACAAAAGGAAGTTTGGAGGACTTAGGAGGAAGTTGGAGGACAGAGGAATAGGAGTTCACAACCATGATGGTGGGGAAGCAGGAAGGCAGGCAGGCATGGTGCTGGAATTAACAGCCAAGAGCTCACATCTTGGTCCATACACAGGAGGCAGTGAGAGCACACTGGGAATGGTGGGAGGCTTTGGAAGCCTTGAACCCCGCTGTGTCCAGTGACATACCTCCTCCAACAAAGTCAGGTCTCCTAATCCTTCTCAAACAGTTCCATCAACTCGGGGGTGGGGGACCCAAGGATTCAAATTTATGAGCCTATGGGGGAGGGGAGTATTCTCATTCCAACCCCACAGGTGGTGAAGAGAAAGCTCTCCTTGCAGAGATCATCAGCAACTGGCCTGAACCACCAGCCCTCCCTCCTAGCTCAGATTCTTCTTCCTTCCATCCCACAAACAGGGATTTGGGTGGCCTCTGCCTCCATATTGACATGATCTAGCACACAGCTGATTATCCACCTATGCCCATGCCTCACTCATGAGTTCCATGACCAATGGAACTCCTTTTACAGCATTTGAATAGAGAGACTCGGGGGCAGTGGCAGTTATCTGGGTACCATGTAAGCTGATGGAAAAAAAAAAGCACAGAAAAGCACGGGGAGGAGGCAGGATAGGGACAGGGACAGAGATGATACTGGGTTTTGGATATGAAGTGGTCTTTTCCTCTAAAAGACTATTAAATGTTGAAGGTTTGGTCTCTAGCTGTTGGTGCTATGAGAGGTGATTAGCTACATAGAAGCACTCGTAGCTGGACTGGCTATTGAAATGTAGGGCCTATTGGAAGACCAGGTGATGGTGTGCCTCTGAAGGAATCAGCCCTTTCTTTCAACTTCCTGGATCCCACAAGGTAAGCAGCTTCCCCTACCATGCCCTCCACTCCCACAGGCCTAGAATGTAAAGCCAAATAGCCATGAAATAAATTCTCAGAAACCATGAGCCAAAATAGACCTTTCCTCATGTTAGGTTGCTTATGTTCAATATTTTGCCACAGTGGCAAAAGGCCAACTAACATAGGTGGAGACATACAGGGACAGACAAACCAACAGAGGACTGCCAGCATTCGTGATCTTGCCTGTGTTCTGATCTTAGACCCCCCTAAAAGCCCAGCAGTCATTCTCTGTTGGACTGATATCAACCAATGACTGAGGCTTCTTGTACGAACGTGTGCGCCGAGCCTCGGGGGCTTGTTGAGATGCAGTACCAGTGTGGACTGAAGGTCATGCTTCTGACAGGTTCCAGATGAGTGTGAGGCTCTAGCATGGTGAGCCATCTGCTGGAGCTACAGATTGCGTCTCTGTGTGAGTGGACGCAGGGCAGACAGCCAGGGCCGTGACATAAAGCAGGAATGGACCAAGAGATGCATTAATTCCACTGTTCAATAAGGATGACTAAATGTCTCACTTATACCAGCCTTGCATGTGTGCAAACATGGGTGAAAACGTTTCTCTTCATGAAACTCACTGGCTAGTGAGGATGGCATCAGGGTCAGATAAGTCAATGAAATATCCCCGGTGGGGGGGGGGGGCATCAAGTGAGAAACAGGAAGAAGGTTCATCAGGACATGCCTCAAGATTTTATACGGACGGGTCAAAGTGGGTAAAAAAACAACTGGAAATCTTGGGCCAGGAAGATGACTCAGTGAGTAAAACACTGGTCACACAAGCCTGATGACCCCACAGAATAATAATAAATTACTAAATTGTTAACACTTCAAACTGCACAAAGGTAATGCCATCCTCTCCCCCCATGGCTTCTCCTGGCTTAACCTAAGCCCTTCCTATATGCACCATTTTCTTTCATCTAATTTTGTGCCCAAGAGAAGGACAAAATATTGAGAAAGCAGATCTCAGCACATGCAAAGGCCCTGAGGTTGCAACAAACTGTGAACAGCAAAGAGTCCACAGGCTCTGAAGCAAAGAATATAAAGTTGAAGGGGACAGGGAAAGATCATGAGACTTTTCTAGGCCATGGCAAGAGCTTTAACATCATTCAAGCAAGACAGTAGCTACTTGAGAGGAACTAGATTGAGGGGTGACAGCAAGATGATGGTTGCTTAGACCAGAGTGACAACAGAGATAGAAGGAGTTATGTGCTCAATGTCCTGGGAAGTTAGAGGTCACAAGATTAACTAACATAAAGGACCTGGGGAGAGAGAAGCGGGGCGGGGGGAGCCTTAAGAAAGATTCGAAGGTTGGAGACAGCAACTGGATGAATAGAGTTGCCGGTGAATGAAGGGACGCACACAGTGGGGTGGGCAGCAGGCTCAGACAGAGGAGGGGTCTGTTTGGAACAAACTATTCTGAGAGGAATAGTGGGTATCTGAATCCAGGGGCCAGCATATAGACAGTTGGAACCACAGAGATCAGATGCAAGTCTCCTTCAGAAGACTTGCATCAGAAGCAAGTTTCCTAAAGCAAGACGCAAGCCTGGGGAGATTCCTGAAGAAAGGGAAGGGATGGAGAGAAGACAGTCCAGGACAGAGCCTGGGGCTGTGAGTCCCTGCTCACCCTCTCACCCATCCTTCCTTCCTCCTTGCCTCACAGCACCACAGCGGCTTCTTAACCCTCACTCCGTCCTTATGGAGTCCATGTCTGGTGACCCTTCCTGTGTACCTGCTCTCCACCCCTCCTCTTTGGCGCCTTCGGCCAGGCAAGTTCTAAGAAAAGCTGAGCTCTCAAAGCCGTGCTTTGTTCTGCCCTCTCTGGAGAGAGATGAGATCCTGTGTGTGACCTCCACATCTGGCATGGGGCAGACGGGGAGGATGGCAGCTCTCTGAAATGCCCAGTATCCCGCCACCGCTGGGGTCCTGTTCCAACTTCATTCCCTCTGAGCCTGCCTCGCACTTTGACTGGCCTGGCACATAGTAGACTTGCATTGGGATAAATGGCTGAAGGCCCATCATGAGTCCTTGCCCTCAGCACCTCCAGGCCCTGCCCGGGGCTCCCCCACCATCATCACATCCCTTCATCTGACTGTGCCATCCTGCAACTCCTAGTAGCCTGTATTGACACCACAGCACCTCGGCGAGGGCAGGAGAGCAGATGGAGGCTGACGCTCCTGCTCCAGACCACTGTGGTCTCTCGCCTGGGAAACCCCAAGGGACGGGAGGCAAGGACTGTCCATCTGCACCTCCCAGCAGCAAGCCTCCCGGCCTCCACCTGGCGCCTTTTTAACATCATCTTCGGAAGACTTCTCTGAGTGACAAGTATCTTTGTGCAGAGCCCCTCCACCCCACCCTTCCCTGTCTCCTAGGATCCTAACTCTCACTGGCTTCCTTCTGCACAAAGGGTCCATTGAGAGGCAGACAGTGGGGTGTTGCCTTTGATCTGGGTTTCTAATAATGTGTGTGTTTGCGTCCCAAAGTAAGGCAGCAGCCTGGCTGGCTCAGGGAGGCAGGAAAGAGAAAGTCTGGAGATGTGGTACCCCAGTGTGCATGTGGAGGGCACTCTGCAGATTGGTGAGGGACGCCCATGGCAGAGGCAAAGCCTCATGCAGTCATAAAGCCTCAGCCAGCACTGCAGCTGTCAACAGGCCTATCCTGAGCTCCACATTCACCCCAGGGCAGGAGCTATGTAGACTTGGGAACAACTAAATGTCATGCCCAGCATAAGGGGATGGCATTGCCACACTTTCCAAGGACAATCTACAAATTAAAAAAATTGGGGAGGGGCCAACTAAAAAAAAATGTGACCAGTTGTAGTGGTGCATGTAATCCAGCACTTGGGAGGCTAAATTAGGGGGATCACAAGTTCAACACCAACCTGAGCTATAGAGTGAAACACTGTCTTAAAAGGAAAGGGGCCAGTTGTGGTGGCGCACACCTTTAATCCCAGCACTCGGGAGACAGGGGCAGGCAGATCTCTGGGTTCGAGGACAGCCTGGTCTATAAAGTGAGTTCCAGGACAGCCAGGGCTATAACCCAGAGAAAATCTATCTCGAAAAACCAAAACAAGAAAGAAAGGAAAGAAGTATGAAGCAGTGATCCAAGACAATGATCCCTGTGGTTTACTGGTGGTCTATGGTCACCTGCTCCTCCATGATCTCATCCTGGAGGAAAAGCATGAGGGTTAGAAGGGATGGAGGCAGAGGGCCACTGAGGAAATAACTGCCTGCTACCCATCTCCCAGGAGTCTTTGCTGTCCTCAGAGTGACCCTACCAGGCCCTCGGCAGAGCTGGACATAGAAGGTAATGAATTTGATATGGAGATGGAGGACTGTGACCAAGGAAATCCCAGGGGAGATGGGACGTCAGTCACCATCTCTGTTCTGTGGATGAGCAAATGGGTGAGGAGTGAATGATGGGAATTTTGAGCAAAGTAGCCAAGAGCAGACTTCAACCCCACTGTTAGTTAGCTGAGCCTGTGGTTGGCTGCCCACTGCCCACTGTCCACTGTCCTAGGCTGCAAGGCCAGGTACCAGGGTGAAATGCTCCCGCAAGGCTCAGATGCTGAAGGCAAAGTACTCAGCTGCTGGAGGGAAGTAGGTCACCAGAGGTGTAACCTTGGGGGTCTCTCTCTCTCTCTCTCTCTCTCTCTCTCTCTCTCTCATTCCTATCAAGCATCCTTCCTGGCCACCAGGATGGCAGTTCCTCTTTTCTTCCACACCCTCGGCCCTATGGTGTCCTCTTTCACAGCAGGCTAGGAGACAGCAGGGCCAAGTCATCCTAGATCCAAGCCTTTTGAACCATGAGCCAAATGAATCTCCTGCTTCCATTCTTATTTCTCGAGTATGATGTAAGAGCTAATTAATACACAGCCAGGTCTGTGGCTCCTGGAATTGTGCAGTATGTGCTCTGCACTGAGGCTGCCAACCCTGGAGCAGAACAGACAGATTACAACAAATTAACCATTCATCAAGGTATGCACAAAGCCTAGGAGAGGTTACCCACCCACCAATCCCTACCCCTCCCACCCCAGCCATCCAGCTTCCTAGTGCAGATGCTTCCTGGGAGAAAACGTATTCCTCATTTGTCCGGATCTTCTGTCTGTCATGGATGTTAGAAGCAGAGAAGGTGAGGAACAGTCGTTCTTGAAGCTCATTCATTGGCCCTCAGTCTTCTCATCTATAACTGGAAATCTTTAGTCATCCTCATAGACCTACTGCTTAGGATATGAACAACAAGTGTTCCTGGAACTACTGGTGAGTGGTTCTGGGCTGCACCAATGCCCGTCCTCACACTCCAGCTGCGCATGGACAACCTACTCTCTGAAGCATCACCCATGCCCTGCTCAGCAGGCCACAATAGGAGCTAGCAGCCTTGACTGTTGATTCATCATTGTAATTCCATGACTTACAAAGGAGCCAAACCTATCTCCTACATACAACCCCCGCATGGCTCCCTCTCTCTTCGAGTATCAGGCCAGTTCCTCCCAGAGTTCATGGGCAGCATAGCTGACCTTTCTGGTAGTATTTGTGACACAAGAAGCAAAGTGGCAGACTCCCCTACAGCATGACATGAAATGAGCTCACGCCACCTGCTGCCGTCCATTCTTGACTGCTAGACCTTGAGCAGGAAGAAGTGGCTTATGGGTAAAGTTGAGGATCCTTCACCTGCTGCCTGATTTCTGACCAGGGAAGTTGCTGAGGAAGAAATCGCCCTGCCACATGCTGCTTCTCCAAGTGTCCTCATCCAAGTGTCAGCACCACACAGACTGAGTGTGGTGGCATACACCTGTAATCTCAACACTTGGGGAGTGGAAGCAGGGGATTTAAGTCCAAGATCATCTTCACCTACAGAGTAAGTAATTTTAAGGTTATCCTGGGTGTCAAAGAGCTGAATGCATGGGCATCTCTGGACTGCAGTTCTCTGTGGTATGAATCCCATCCCAGCAATCTTGCTGTTGAAGCTCTCTAGATGTTCAGTGAGGCCAGCGACCTTTGCTGAGCTTCACTGTCCTCACAAGTCCCCAAAACCTCTTGTGTCTCTATGATTCTAGAGCAATCAGTAACATCCTTCCTTGGCCAGGACAAGAGTTGAGGGTGGATAGCAGGAGGTTTTGGCCCAACCAACACCCCATCTCTCCTCTTCTCTTTGTTTTCTGAGGCCAGTCCCATTATCCAAGAGGCTGGCTTGACAACCTTGAATGATGTCTGTGAGAAGACAACCTCTTCCCCAGCAACTTCCCTGGTCAGAAACCCAGGCAGTAGATGAAGGAGCCTTGATGTTATCCTAATCGGCTTCCATCTGCTTTATACTTCTGTTTCTCCTGCATGCATGCATGTATGTATGTATGTATGTATGTATGTATGTATGTATGTATGTATTTTGAGATGAACTAGAATCTTCAACCTACTCCTGGGACATCCACTGTCCCCTGGGTCTTACTTCCTAGGTCTCCCTCTGTCCAGCACCTAGCTGCCTCTTGAGTCTGAGTTCCTTCTCTACCATTCCTCCTCGTCTACTGCAACTCCTGGCTACCCTCAGGCATAGGAATCCCTTCTCCCTGTGCCGGACAGTTGGATCCTGGAGGAGACCTCACCAGCACTCTAGGCGTTTCAGCAGAAACAAAGTTCCTCATCAATCCCTCCCTCCCTTTCCAACTCTGGGGGTTGGGTGTCTCTGGGGCTAACTATACGAATAATAATAGGTGTAGGTGAGAAGGCTTTGTGCTCAAAGGCCCTTGGCTAAGCCTGACCACCAGAATTCAATCACCCAGACCTGCTTGGTACAAAAAGAAAAGCAAGTCCCAAAAGTTGTCCTCTGCCCTCCACAGGCACCAAGGCATGCCCATGCCCCACCCCACACACACACACACAACAAATAATACAAATGTAATTTTTAAAATTGTTAAGATTAATATCAGAGGCAGGAGAGGTGATTCTGCAGTTAAGAGCCATGGCTGTTCTTCCAGAGGACCCAGGTTCAATTCCTACCATGCACAAGGCAGCTCACACAACCGTCTGTAGCTCTACTCCCTCTTCCACCTCTATAGGCACTGCATACACATGGTGCACAGATGAACATGCAGGCAAACTACTCAGACACATAAATTAAAAAAAAATGTTTAAATGGAAAGAGAAATAACAGGGGCAAGGGACAGGGATGTAGCCCAGCACTGACGCCCTTCTCAATTCACAGGATACCACATACCTCCCTCTAAGGTGACTCACTGAGGGGGACTGCCCTTAGGCACCCATGCACCTTCTACAGGCATCCAGAGGTCCACCAAACTATGCTGAGACAAATCTAACCTCAAGGAGATCGGATGCAGGGGGAGTACCCCTGGGCAAACACATGAAAGACGGCCAGCTCTCAGGAGCTGGTGTCTGCCAACACTTGGCCCAGAGCCAGGGAAACAGCAAGCCTGCGGTAAAAGTGGCTCTTATTCTCTTATTTAGCAATAAAAAAAAAAAATGTTTTCTTTAAGACTTTTTGGTCGCAAGGTAAAGTGACTGGAGTGAGCTAAGCCAGCGCATCAAAGAACTTCATGGGATCACATGCCCCAGATGTTGGGAGGCAGGTGATGGGCACCTTCAGATTAACAACCCGCGGAAGAGTGTGAAAAGAGAAATTTGGGGGTTGTTTTTGAGATGGGGGTCTCATGTAGCCCAGGCTAGCCTTGAATTCCAAATCCCCCTGCCTCTGTCCCCTGAGAGTTGGGAATAAAGGTGTGCACCACCAGAGAGGGCATAAGAGAACTACTGTTCCTCAGCCTCTGTGAGAAAGAACTCTGGGAAAGGACTCCGATCTAACCTGAATCATATACTCATTCCTAGACCAATTACAATAGGAGCTTGATCACTTCAGCTTGAGCCGGATGTCCAGCCCTATAACCAGACTGATGGGCAGCCTCACCTCAGCCAAGTATGAGATGGGCAGGAGCAAGTGGTCCAAGAGAAAGAGCAGCAATGGGAGTGTGGTGGGGCACCCCCACAACTTGACCCTCAGCCCATTTTACAGATAGGGAAAGTGAGTCTCAAAGCTGTGGTATAGCTTACCCATGGTCATGTGACACAGTGGTGACATTGGAACTCAGTCTAGGTGTGTTGGCTTCCACCGATTCCCTAGTGCTGCCCTTCTGAGGAAAGAAGGATGGCCTGGACTTTCTCTCTGCCAGTCCCTGCTGGGTAAGCCCAGGCTTTAGTGGCCCTGTAGATAACAGTGACAATACAACTGACATCTCAGGGGAAACCAGCTTTGTAAGACAGTAATTACTTACATCCCAAAAGGCAGAACCGTAGACTTCCCTCCACAGGCAGGTCTCAGTGGGCCTTAGTAAGGTGACTTTAGAATTCTTTCCTTGTGAACAGAACCATATGAGCTCATGGTCTGGGGTCTCTCAAAACCAAAAGGGGTGATACCATCAAAGCGTGTCCCACCTAGACAGAAACCATTGTCCCAGAGAGATTCAGTCTTTGATAGCGTGGGGTCTAGGAGACATGGGAGCTCATCTCTACACAGACCCCTGACTGTTCACATCCCATCTCATTCTCACTTCTGTAGCCCTCTTCTCTAGGACTAGCCTGAAGTTTCTCTCTTCTGCCTGGTGAAATGCTTTGTCACCAGCATTTCCTATCCTTCATCCTCCTCACGAGTGTTGAATGACGGACACAGTTCCTCTGGTGAGCTGATGCCCCTGGAGTTACCGTGAGCACCTTTTCCTCTAAGGCCACGCATGGAACGCCAAACTGAGGGGCCAACGTCAAACATTAGAACTCCACAGCTAACTCACAGAAGTGGCTTGTCCTGGAAAGCCTCAGAGTGAGGCTCATGAGCGGCCCCATCACTTCCTTCCATAGCTGAATAAAGCAACTAGCTCTCCCTTAGTATAACAAAACTGATACCAGAAAAAATCAACTTCTGAGAAGGAGCGATATCATGGCTCGTGGTTCCAGAGGCTCAGTCAGTGGTCACATGGCTCTGTTGCCTTTGGGCCTATGACAAGGCAGAGAATCCTGCTAGAAACCTGTAGTGAAGGAAACTGTTTGCTCGTCTCATAGTACCCATGAAGCAAACAGAAGGCAGGGCCTGGTATCCCAACATTCCCTTCTGGGGAAGTTTCAGAGATGGGGCCTAAGGGGAGGAAGTAGGCCACTGGAGCATGTAACCCAGAAGGTTGCATCTTTCAGACCAGGCCCAGTCACTCTAAAATAGGAACCAGCTCCTCAAGTTTCACCACCCCCAGGAGCATTATCTGTTAGGCCCAAGTCTTCAACACATAAGCTCTAGGGCAGTGGTCCTCAGCCTGCAGGTCTTGGCTCCCCTTGGGGGTCTCACATCAGATATTTATATTGCAATTCATAGCAGTAGCAAAATTACAGTTATGAAGTAGCAATGGAAATTATTTTATGGTTGGGGGGAGTCACCACAGCTTGAGGATATGTATTGAAGGCTGTCAGCAATTAGGAAGGATGAGAACCGCTGCTCTGGGGAGATATTAAAGATCCAAGCATAATAGCGACTATGTCCATCCCGACTAAATCTCCCCTGAGGCTGCAGCCGCTCCTTCTGCCCTACACTGCCCAGCTGTGGCTGGTTAAATCAGCTAAAGTAAATTACTCATTACTGCCCAGGAATCCCTTGGGTCAGCACTGGCTCAGTAAGCACAAAGCCCAGGAAGTTAGACCAAGGGGACAGATGCTCCAAGAGTAGTTTGAAGATTCTAGTTCATCCCCCAAACAAGCAAATAAATAGAGGAAAAAAAAAACAGAAAATGAGTACTTTTATTGGTGATTAAGCAAAGTTAGGATCGAGGGGCTGGGGGTGCTGCTGATTCAGCCAAGTGCCTGCCTAAGCAGGCATAAAGCAGGTGTAAGTGGATTAGGGATCAAGTTGAGGCTGCTTAACCTACTGCCCGGTTTCCAGCCTGGGGAGTTGCTGAGGGAGAGGTCATAAGAGTGAGGCTGGGCAAAAATCTGGGTCCAGCCTGCTGGAAGATGAGCTACTTGGTTTTCTCCTTCTGCGAACGCTCACTTGCTCCGCATCCTCTCTGGGAACCCAGCTGCCATGCTGCAAGCCCAAGCGAGGTGGGAGGGTCATGGATGGGTGTCATCTATGCCAGCTGAGCCCCTACTGCCAGCCAACAACATCTGCTCACCTTGGGTATGCGCCAGCTTAACTTTCGAGCACTAGCAGGCCTCCAGGTGACTGCATCCAAGAGTGCATCGCAAGGCACTCAGATGCCCTACTGAGTGATCCAAGTCCAAAGTCGGTGTCTTAAGTCAGCCAAGTTTGTGGATGCTTGTCACTCAGCCTGAGATAAGGAACACCAGGTTCAAGTTCCTATCCACCATAGCCACCTACTTCCCAGCCATCTTGTAAAACCCAGCACTGGTCATGTCATTCTTCTGCTGGAAGTCTCCAGTGGCCCCTCACTGTCCCCAGCACTGTCTTTTTGTGTGGGGGAATGCAGATCAAACCCACCAGGGCAGCTTTCAGAACACAGGCATCTGATCAGGGGTTTGGAACCTGGGATCACACTGCAGCAAACATCACGTACCCTCCTCTACCTGTACCATGAGCCCTCGTGAGCAGAGGAATTGTTCTACACCAGTATATTTGGCTCAGTCACATGATTCATTTGCGCAAATGAATACGAGTAGAAATGACAGGGAGCTGGTTCCAAGCCAAGGACTTAAGAGGCAATACACACTTCTACACCTTCCTCTTGCATTCTTGCTATTTCTTATGGAAAGATTTGCTTGGGAAGCCTGGAAAATATACAGAACAGCTCCAAACCCAGCCCCTAGCGTAGACCCACATCACCAGCTTTAGTCAAGTTCATTAGTTACCTTGGCTTGTTTGAAGATGGGTAAAGAGAATGATAAAAAAAAAAAAAACTTCTTGTCATTGTATGTCCTGAGAAGGGCTGCTTGTTAAGAAGCATGGCTATAGTAAGTTCTGACTGGTACAACAGGTGATTCTGGGGTGGATCCCTGATTAGGAACCATTGGACCAAAAAAAAAAATGTACATTGAACATGGAGTATCTCTTCTTTAGTCTAGCTCTCATATCCGTCTAGCCTCATCTCCCAGCTCCCCTCCTCCCACTTCTGAATCTACTGCAGGTCTAGTGCCAATGTCAAATCCAACCATGATTAACTCTACCAGAAAAGGAATCAGAAGTAGCTATAAAATCAGACTGAAAAAACATATTAAACAAACAAAACAAAACCGGAAAAGTCGGGCATCTGGGGCCAGAAGCCACAAACGTGTTGTATAGGAGCCCATCCCTGGGGACTTGCACATTGGAGACCGGGTCCCAAAAGTCCTGTTTACAAGGATCTTCCTGTGTGCCTGTTCCCTTCCTGTCCTAGTTAGGATTTCTATTATTGTGATGAACACTGAAGGAAGTCAGGACAGGATCTCAAATAGGGCAGGAACCTGGAGGCAGGGACTGATGCAGAGGCCGTAGAGGGGTGCTGCTTCCTGGCTTGCTCCCCAGGGCTTTCTCAGCCTGCTATCTTATAGAACCCAGGACCACCAGCCCAGGGATGGTACCACCCACAACTGACTGGGCCCTTCCCCATCAATCACTAATTAAGACAGTGCCCTACAGGCCTGCCTACAACCCAATCTCATAGACTTTATGGAAGTATTTTCTTAATTGAGGGTCCCTCCTCTCAGATGACTTCAGCTCATGTCAAACTGACATAAAACTGTCCAGCACACTTCTAAAGTGGAGAAGCACCCCCACTGGATCTACTACGCTCTAGCTATTATGGGGGTAAGAAAACATATATACAACTTCTAACAAAGCCAGAGGCACACTGGCCAGACCAAATCCCTACAAGTGGCCCTCATTCACACTGTGTACAAGTAAGAACTGGATTTGAATGTATAAGGCATAACTCCGGAATAAGTAATTACCTTGAAGATGTTTCATGAACAAAACTTACAATAAATAAATGAAACACAGAGATCCTGGGGCTAAATATGTACCTCTCCCCTTTAATTAAAAAAATAAAATATAATATAATTATAATATTTTCCACCTTCCCTTTCATCCCTCATTCCTTCTGTGTGCCCGCCTTGATTTCCTCAAATTCATGGCCTCTTTTTGTATAAATATAATCTGCTCAGTCCGTATAATGTTACTTGTACTACATGATTTCTGGGAGACTACTCGGGAAGCCTAGCCAACTACCCAGGGCTAGTGATAGATCATGGAGGAGAATCTATTACTACCACATTACTAAACAGCACAATCCCTAACTACAGTCTAAATATTTGTCCATATAGACACTGTTAAGTATATTTCTCATATCTCATCTAAGAAATGTTTCTTGCAGCACACGTAGACCACTGCAGAAAACCACAGTCGATCAAAATACAGAGAACAAGTAACCTTGCAATGGACAGCCCCAACTGATACATCTACAACACATCTCCTACACCTAAGGCTCAGGGATTGTGGTTGTTTGGATGAAAATGGCCCCATGGCCTCATAGGGGGTGGCACTATTAGGAGATGTGGACTTGCCGGAACACGTACGGCTTTGTTGGAGGAAGTGTGTCACTGTGGGTAGGCTCTGAGGTCTGCAGTCTATGATGCTCAAGCCAGGCCTTGTGGCTCGCTGTGTCTTCCTGCTGCCTGAGCATCAAGATGTAGAACTCTCAGCTCCTACAACACCATGTCTGCCTGCCTGCCGCCATGCTTCCCACCATGATGATAATGAACTAAACCTCTGAACTGTGAGCCAGCCCCAATTAAATGTTCTTCTTTACAAGAATTGTCATGGTCAGCCTGGCGGTGGTGGCGCACGCCTTTAATCCCAGCACTTGGGAGGCAGAGACAGGTGGATCCTTGCGAGTTCGAGGCCAGCCTGGTCTACAAAGTGAGTCCAGGACAGCCAGGGCTACACAGAGAAACCCTGTCTCGAAAAAAACAAAACAAAAAAAAAATTGTCATGGTCATGATATCTGTTCACTGCAATAAAACCCAAACTAAGACAGTGATCATAGCAGAAGAGGGGACAGAAAGATTTTAAGATCCAAAGGAACAGGAAGTTTGCTGTGAGATTGTCTCCTAGAAATGTTAGAAACAACATCCATGAAGTCTCATGAACATGGCTGCCTAAACAGGGCCTGAACAAGGATGATGCCAATAGACATGGTATTGATGGGGGTGATTTCACAGGGCCTAAACCCCAGACAAAGGGCAACACAGAACTAAGGAATGTTAACAATGGAGAAATACTCCTTCCTAGGGAAAAGGACTCCAACTGGTTATTCTCTTTCTTTTAAAAGCATCACTATAGAGCCCAGGGTGGCCTGGAACTCATAATCCCCCAGCCTCATCTTCTGACTGGTGGGATTACAGGCATGCACCACCATGCCAGCTTTGGGCTGTGATTTCAATTCCTGGTTTTGAGCAGAACCCAGAGCACCTGGATTTCCAACCCCCATTCAGAAGTGCTTTGCAAATTACCCGCTCGTAGGAGGGCAGGCACCCTGGAGCCCGAGTGGGTGAGCTTGGCCACAGAGGGGAGGCTGCCCAGCCACATTTCTGTGCCTCCTTAGCCCTCACTCCATGAAAGTCTTTTCCTTCACTTCACATGGGCAGAGGTGAGAGCAGTCAGGTGCTGCAGCCATGTTTCCAGAGTGCCTCTCTCCAACCCCTTCATGAGTTTTGCTTCGCATTGTGAGCAAGCTGCCTCAGCACTCCTGGGACTGTAATCAAAGGCTAGCATGGTAGGACTATCAATACCACAGGTCCCTTGTTCCCAGCTCGTGCAACTCCAAACTGTGACTTTCACTCTCTGTGGGACTCTGCTTTGGCCTCACCCTGCCACACTGTGTCATGTGCTGCACATCTCCTCCTCTCTGAAACTTAACCTAAGAGGGAGAAAGGGAAGAAAACCTATATGCTTAAAAATCTCCATGCTTGCAGGCTGGAGAGATGACTCAGTGGTTAAGAGCACTGACTGCTCTTCCAGAGGACCCCGGTTCAATTCCCAGCACCCACATGGCAGCTCAAAACTGTCTGTAACTCCAGTTCTAGGGAATCTGACACCCTTACACAGACAGACATGCATACAGGAAAAACACCAATGCACATGAAATAAAAACAAATAGATTATTTTTTAAAATCTCCATGCTTGCTGCAATGCTCGCTCAGCTCCTAGACCCGCTTTAATTAGATCATCCACCCTATAAGAAGTCTTGATCCCCACCTTAAAGATGAGGAAACCGAGTCTCTGAGAAGCTATGTAGCTTGCTCAAGGCAATGTAGTTAATGGATATTGAGGTGAGAGTGCATGCAATGCCTCCCATTAAAGGCATGTCACCAATAAGGCCTAGACACATTTTTCTGAGTTAAAACTTGGGATGAAAACCACAACCCAGGGCCAGCAAGATGGCTCAGCGCTTGATGTGAAGCGAACCCTGGCACTTTGAGCTCAATCCTCAGATCCCATGTAAAGGTAGAAGGAGAGAACCACTCTACAAAGACGCCCCCCCCCCGACCTCTACTCAAAGGCCATGGCACGCAAACCCACACGCATGCATAAATACAATAACTAACAAGCAAATAATTAAAATTCCACCCACTGGGTATGGAGCTCTATGGTAGAGAACTTCCTTAGCATGGACAATGCCCTGAAGTTAGTCCCAGTGCTGCAGATAGAAAAAAAAAAAAAAAAAGACAATGCAAAATCTACTAAACAGACCTGAATAATTAAGCAGGAAGAGCCCAAGTGGCCTCCAGCCTGGGCACATTGTTGGGACTTGAGAGTCCATGGGTGCCATGTTCCTGTACTTCCAGTTCTTTCTTAAGATTCTGCTCTTCTCCTGGAGGAGGGTGTCTGCCAACATCCAGTCCTCCCTTGCTCCTTTCTAGTAATGGTTGACCCCACGGTGAGATCACACGTTTTTGGTCTCCCTGGCACTGATGAGCAAATGAGAATGTCCCCTACGGGCTCCCATATTTGAATACCTGGTCCTCCTGCCACTTCTGCTTCACCATCTCTGCTTTGTGCTTGCGGTTCACGATGTTAGCTCTCAGCTTCCTATTCCTGCTGCCCTGCCCACTGCCTTCCACCATACTATCCCCACCATTACAGACTCTAGTCCCCTGAAACTGTCTGCAAGCCCAAATAAACTCTTCTTCTACAAGTTGCCTTGGCCGTGGTGTTTTAGCTCAGCAACAGGAAAATTACCAATGGGACCCGAACAGTGTGAACTGTGCTAGCCTTCCATTTCTTCTACTGTACTGTATAAAGTAAACCCCGGCTCCAACCCTGGGCTGACCAGAGAAATAAGGTGGGAGCTCTTAGGCCTTTGGCCCACAGTGTGGACACCTATCTCCCTCCTGGTTCCTCACTTGGAGCTTCATACAAGAGAAAGAGGATCCTCTATTGTCTACGTCACTTGCAGGGGATTTCCCTCAAAGCAGCTTACCCGTCCCTTATAGCTACTTACTCTCCACCTCCGGCTGACTTCTCAGATGTCTTACCTACTAAGGCAAAAAGCCAACCTGCACCAAGTAGACAACAGGGAAGAAAAGGAGGGAAACCAGAATGGACCACAAATGCACCTCCACCTGGCGTGCACCACACACAACACTGGCAGACGTGCCTGTCCTTGTTCACGCACCATCCATGCGAATGTCAAACTGCTGAAGAGGACAAATGACATGGCACTGTTGTAAGAAAACGCTTTGACCTTAGAGGCCCCTGGGAGGGCTTTTGGGTCCTCCAGGCCACATTGCAGTATGTGCTGCCGTCTCTGTGCCGCCTTCGGTCACCACCATACATATGCACACGCAGAACTTGACTCATTTGACTCTTAAAGTGATATTTGAATATCAAAAAGAGGAAGGACGTCATCTCAGAAGAAAGGACAGCCTTTAAAACGAGCTCATTTATTGTCACACACAACTCCACATTGTCTTCGGGCTTCTGATGTGCCAAGGCCAGGGGCAGATGTTGGCATGGAAGGCCAGTGTTTGGAAACAGCCTTCAGCCAGCCTGGTATGCCTCCCACTTGTGCATAGGAGAACACCAGCAGGGCACACAGCTGGAAAAGGCTCAGCTGAGCCTGCTGGCACCTCTAGCCACAGTACTGATCCATAGGAGGGCTTGGACTCCCTTCCTCAGTCTCCCAGGTCGGTGGAGCATACCCAGCTGCTCCTGTGTGAGGTATGCAAAGAATAGGCTGAGGCTGAAGTGGGTGGGGCTATTTGAGGAGCCTGGAATTGGATTCATTGGTTAACGACCACACAGCTGAGCCCCAGCCCAGTGCAAACTCTGTGGCCTGAGCCACACTGAAGGGACTGCACACCCACATTTCACACTCACACACTATCCCTCCTCATGGGTGCCTGCCCTCCCCAGCCTTCTGCTCATCGTCTCACATGTCCACTGTGCTTGGGGACAGACATAAAGATCAAACTCTGAGGACTGGTCTCAAACCCATTATGGCTTCTAAACGTCCTGTGAACAGTGAAAAGAAAAAGGTGTCTGTGTATGTGTTCTAAAAATAACTGTCTTGATTCCCTAGTCTCTGTGAGGAGGGTTTGTTCCAAGGGCTGAATGAGAGAATCCCAGTGTCAGAACCACCTCCTAGAGATCTCACCTTCTCCAGACTCTCAGAGGGTTCAACATGTATACTATACAATATAGTATACAAACATAGTATATGTCAACTTGACACAAACTACAGTCATCTGAAAGGAGGGAACCTCAATTATAAAAATGCATCTAGAAAACCCAGCTGTAAGGCATTTTCTTTTCTTTCTCTTTCTTTCTTTTTTTTTTTTCTTCTTTCTTTTTAGGGGGTGTTTGTTTGTTTGTTTGAGACAGGGTTTGTCTGTGTAATAGCCCTGGCTGTCCTGGACTCACTTTGTAGACCAGGCTGGCCTTGAACTCACAGAGATTCTCCCGAGCGCTGGGATTAAAGGCATGTGCCACCACTACTCAGCAAGCTAATGTTTTTATTATTCCATGTGTATGGTTGTTTTTCATACATGTATGTCTGTGCACCCTATGTGTGCCATGTTTGCAGAGGGCAGATGAAGACACTGGATTCCTGGAACTGGAGTAACATAGTTGGGAGCCACCATGTGAGTGCTGGGAATTGAACCTGGATTTTCTGTAAGAACAGCAAGTGGACCATCATCTCTCCAGCCCCAGCAAGCATTTTCTTAATTAATAATCGATAGGGGAGGACCCAGCCCATTGTGGGTGGTGCCATTCCTGGGATGGTGGTTCTAGGTTCCATAAGAAAGAAGGTTGAGCAAGCTATGATGAGTAAGTCAGTGAGCAGCACTCCTCCATGGCCTCTACATCAGTTCCTGCCTCCTGGTTCCTGCCCTGTTTGGGTTCCTGTCCTGACTTCCTTTGATGATGAACACTGCTGTGGAAGTGTAAACCAAATAAACCCTTTCCTCCCCAACTTGCTTTTTGGTCAGTGTTTCACCACAGCAATAGAAACCATGACTAAGAAAATGTTGGCTGTCTTTCTCTCTTAAAAATAAGTTATTTCTCAGCTGGCTGTGGTGATCCATGTTAGTAATCCTAGCACTTAGGAGGCTGAGGCAAGAAGATCAGGAGTTCAAGGCCAGCCTGGGCTAACGGGTAAGACTTCGTCTCAAAACAGCAGAAGTTATTTCTCGTGTTATGGAACAAACAGAAACAGGATTAGTGCCTCATATAGTTCTGGTCAGCACCAACCAGAAGCAACAGATGGTGAAGCTTATGAAACAGGTAGAAACTCATCCTTACAAAAGCTTAGATTGAAGAATCCTGCCCCAAAGAAAGAGCATCCCCACTTCCCATGTGACTAATACACCCAAGACACTTAAGGACAGGTTTCCCAGAAGCAGAAGGGTGCATGTTATCATCCCTGGAACAAAGTGACATATCACACACACACACACACACACACACACACACACACTGCAATCACCCCCATGGAAAGATGTGTCAGACAATTGTGAAACCAGAAGGAAGGATCCACTGTCCCAGCAAGTTCCTAAGAGGTCCTTGTCCCCTTAGTTGGGTCTAATGTGACCTGGGACAGAATAAACGATCTTTGCAGCCTTTCTCAGGCAAACGGAGTCATCAGTTTATAGATGGTGAAAGAACCTATCAGAGCAGATAGTGGAAGTGAGGTGGACAGGTGATAATGTGGACTTTGAGGGCCAACTACCCAGACTCTGATATGCACAGCTCTGCCTACCAAGTGTGCCTGGGTGTAGTTGACTCCACAACAAGCAGGTAATGAGTGCTACCTGTAACATGCTCCCACAGGATGTGCAAGGAATGGACTGCAAGACATGCAAAGCCCCACAGTGTCTGCTGGATCCTCCCTTGGTACTAAACACCTTGGCAACGCTGTGTCCTGAGCTGGTGACAGAGTGAAGTGTCCAGGAAGCGTCACTTCCCTGGTGCAAGCAGCTTGTTTAGGTGACATGATCTAGTCCTCCAAGAGTCTCAGTTTTCTCATTTAGAAAGCAAAATGGCTGGTTTACAGTCTGGAAGTCATGAATCAAAATGGAAGTACAGAAAGAACCATTCTCTGGGCTGTCTGTGATTCTTCCTGTGGTTATGCAATCCACCACCTGAGCAGCCCTGAGGAAGATCATAAACCAACTAGCATGCCTCCTTTAACAGTTCTAGCAGGAAGTAGGCCAGATCTTCTATTCTGCAGTCTTGGACCCCACAAGGCCAACAAATATCGCAGAAGGTCTAGGAATACAAACGCAGAGAAGGGCAGAGACATCTTCCCAAGGAAGGTCTCTGAGGACAGCCCTGCTCCGGATGAAGGTGAGCCACTCTGGCACAGGTGGCTGTTTCTGCAAAAGCAAGGGGTCATGTTATAGCAAACAGTACTGTTGTATTTTCTGGAGGCCCCTCTGCATGTACCCAGGGCACCTCACCCTAGACTGGGGGAACTGAGAGGGAGTCTGGATACTGGCCCTGTCCCTTCTCCCGCACCAATTGGTTAATCCACTTCAAATGGGGCAACTCAGAGGGAATCCAGAATGACACTGTTTTTCTATTACCCTTCATTACGACCACTTAGATCTTTTATTTTATTGCAAACATTCTTTAGCCCAGTCACGGGCTGATCTCCTAATTGGAGCGGCTGCTTCCACCCCCACTCAGATCAAAGCCACCCTGTTTGTTTGTGGAGAATGGAGGATGAACGTCTTGCTGGCCTTTGAACATGAAGGCCCCTTTGTCTCTCAGCTGAAGTCATCACTGGCACCAGACAGGGGTGGGGGGTGCGGGGACAGGAATTCTGTAGCCTGGTCTGAGACTTGGACCAGACTAAGAGTGGGGACAGCTTTTAGAGGGAGGCCCTTAACCTCTCTGGTGCATCTGGGAACAGGTCTTAACCTGGTAGCCTCAGGGTACATTTCATTTGACCCCATAAAAATTTATTGTTTAAACGCTAAATCAGATATCAAAATATTCTTGAAAGGATGAAAAAAAAAGTGCCAGATACTTAACTACTTTTTTTCAATAATTTATTTATTTTTATTTTGTGTGTGTTGGTGTTTTACCTGAATGCATGTCCATGTGAGGGTGTCAGTTCCCCTGGAACTGTAGTTACATTTTTGGTGCTGGGAATTGAGCCAGGGTCCTCTGGAAAAGCAGACAGTGCTCTTAACCTCTGAGCCATCTCTCCAGCCCTGCTTAACTGGTTCTTAAAAAAATAGAATACCTCCTTTTAAATTTCTCTTTTGAGAATACTGGACCTGCCCAGACAGAATGAGGGACCAGTTTCCTGGGGCCTTTTCTTGATCCTTGAGGCATTTAACTTTAACAAGGATGAGGGCTTGTTTGCTTGTTTATGACTGTTGCTGTAAACTATTGGGTCTCCGGAAGGTCTTCTTTTTGTACCCTCCCCACCCTACCCCAGAGCCCCCAACCCTAACTTTTCTCCTGTACACTGGAGATGATGAGCCTGCCCTTTGGCAGAGAGGAAAACTGAAGCCCTGTGACATTCAGACAATTGACCTCAGATCACACCAAGACTAATGATGGACTCATAACAACAAGAAGTGCAAGACGGAAGCCGTTGGGTTCGCCTTTCGTAGCTTGATAAAACAGTCAGCTGCACTAGCTTGGAAAAGAAGGGCACAACATTGCTTCTGTGACCTCTGGAGCCTTGATGTTCACACTGAGGATACTAAATGTGAGAGGCTGGACAGATGGCACCACTTGATTTACATTTTACTACAGAGACACTCAAGGCTGTATGGTGATCTCCAAAGACCAACCAACACAAGGTAACAGTGAGACAGCAGTTTGGCTCAAACCCTCACTTGAAGCCCTGTACTGGGCCCATGATGAGATGAGCGGGACGGATCTTACACAGAGGACTTCTTAGAACCTCTGGTGTCCTTGACACCAGCCATTCAGACTTATGTGCCATCCCATCTCTTGCTACTTGGACCAGCAGTAGACAGACGGGCCAAGCTTGGCCAGTCCTGCCTCAGGAGTTTGGTGTCAAACTGCGTGAGGTCACAGCAGGATGACCAGACCTGCACCAGGCAGCTGGGACGATAAATCACCAAGGATGAAGGTGATGCAGAGAGAAAAACAGGTTCTGGGGCTGTGAAGAATAGAGGCCTCCACTCTTCTAGTCAGATCTTCATGAATGAGAGACTAGGAGATAGGTAGACTCCCTGTTAGGCAAACAAATAGGGACAGGGATATGAATAAGTAATAAAGATGGTGAATTCCCTAGATGGCCAGCTGCTTCCTCACCCTCTTAATTTGAGACAAAAGCCTGGGTAGTCTCCCATCAGCAGGCACCTGCTGATGGACTGGCTCAGCAAGTTCAAGCCAGATCAAGACATGTCACACAGCAGTTGTGGACCAATCAACCATCCTATTTGTCTCCAAACTGACCAACCCTAAAGTAGGGGAGGCATTAAAAGTCCAACCCCTCTAGAAGAGACCAGATTTTTCAGCTCTCCAAGTTCCCACTCTGCTTTGCAGAGTCTTTTTCTCTGTGTTTCTGCAGCATATGTGTGTTTCCTCACCCTCAATAAATGCCTCTCTTCAACTTCTGATTCTGTCTCTGGTCCTTGAGATTTCTCTGCTGCCACCTGTTGTGACCCACATCCCCCCCCCCCCACCTTTTAATCCTTTAACCGGAATAGAAAATGAACCTGATCAAGACTCCTAGACTGCATCAAGAAGACCAGTGTCACCTCCAGCCTTTACCTTTAACAACCCCTGTGGTGGTTTGAAGAGGAATGGCCCCCAAAGGTTCATTTATTTGGATGCTTGGTCATTAGGGAGTGGAACTACTTGACAAGGATTAGGAAGTGTGGCTTTGTTAGAGTAGGTGTACCCTTGTTGGAAGAAGTGCATCAAGGGGGCAGGGAGTAGACTTTGAGGTTTCAAGCACTCAGTTCAGGCCCAGTGGCTCTCTCTGCCTGCTGCCTGCAGATCTACATGTAGAACTCTCAGCTTCTCTCCAGCACAATGGCTGCCCATGAGCTGCCATGATCTGGCCATGACAACAACAGAAGCTGAAAGCCAGCCTCAGTTAAATGCTGTCTTTTATAAGAGTTGCTGTGGTAATGGTGTCTCTTCACAGCAACGGAACACTGGCTAAGACGCCCCTTGTACTGCCAATGAGGTGTGGTGGTTTGAGAGGCCCTGAGCTCTTGGCATTGCATTAGGCTGCACATGAAGATACCAGACAGACCTGGATTGAAAACTTGGATTTTTCTCTTGCAATGAACTCTTAGACAAGCCATTTAACCTCAGTTTCTCAGTGTAAAAACTTTAATGGGGTCTGGGAAGATGGTTCAGTGGGTAAGAGCACTTTCTGCTGAGGTCAAGAATCCACATGGCTTAACAACCATCTGTAACTCTAGTTCCAAGGGATCTGACCCCCTCTTCTGCCCATCTCAAGCACCAGATACCCAGATGATGCACATATGTACATATATGTGGATAAAACACACACACAGGCAAAATAAAATAAGAGTAAGAAAAATCTTTAAAAGACACAAAGCACTTTGGCAGTGGACGGAGCTGGGGATAAGTTTGCGCCACCCCTGCCTGCCCACCTGCAGCTCTCCACACATCAGCTGTCATCCTGTGCCTCCACCATCCATTTCTGAAGCAGAGCAGACTGATCCTATTGTTGGTCAAACTTCTGCAATTGTCAACACGGAGCTGCTCACACCTGAAACCCGCTAGAGCAAGCAGGACTTCGGCACCACAGTAAAGGCTATCCATGTATTCTGGATTTCCCAAAAGGCCTATGAGGTGGAAATTTGCTCTGAACCCAGGAGACACTGAGGTTAAGTGGCTTGCCTGGGAGCACATTAGGAAGAGATCCTTACTTAAGTCATTGTGGCTTTGTCAACAAATTGGGAGGAGTTTCAGCACACCCCCCCCCACACACACACACAGGAACACAATGCCAACAACAGTCCCTACATGAAATGCCTTCACTGGCAACTGAGAAACACAGGTGACAGATTATAGTATTTAGGTGGAACACAGGAGACACAAGGATGAGGCTGGCCTAGATCTGTTTGTGTTACCCAGTCATACTTCCCCAAGTCTAGGTCTCATTCTTACTTTGATCTGATATTTCCTTGCTGTGCCTCCATTCTTTCCTGTTGAAACTGGAATGTCTCTTCTGTACTATTGTATCCTGGAAGGATATAACTTGTTTTGTTCTATTTTACTTTATAGGTACTCACTCAGAAGAGACTTGGACTGTGGACTGACCTGTTAAAAACCATGGGGACTTTTGAAGTTGCTGTAAATGAATTTTGCATTTTGAGATGGACATGAGCCTATGGGGACAAGAGGTGGAAGGTTATGGTTTAAAAGTGATATGTCTGGGGGGCTGGAGAGATGGCTCAGTGCTTGAGTATACACTGTTCTTGCAGAGGACTGGAGTTTGGTTTCCAGAACCCATGTTGTGTGGCTCATGACGACCTCTGGCTTCAAGGGGTCCATCACCCTCTTCCAGATGCCACAGACACTTTCACTAACTCACATGTACACAAACCCACACACGGACACATGCATACATGCTTGATTAAAATTTTAAAAATAATTTAAAGAGTAATATGTTTGGGTGTCAAGTTGACTTGTGATGGTCAGTATTGATTATCAACTTGACAGGATCTAGAATCACCTAGAAGACAAACCTCAGACTGTGTCTGAGAGTTTCTAGACTGGGTTGATTAAAAGCTGCACCAATCTGGAGTCCCAAACTGCATAGAAAGTAAAAAGTGAGCACAGGAACTCCCCATTCTCTCTCTCTCTCTCTCTCTCTCTCTCTCTCTCTCTCTCTCTCTCTCTCTCTCTCTGCTTCCTGTTCTAATATGGTAATATGACCCGCTGCCTCATGTTCCTGTCCCCATGCCTTCCCTGCCATGATGAGTCATACCTTTACCTTGTGGACCAAAAGTAAACCTTTCTTCCTCTTAAGTTGTTTTTGCCAGGCATTTTGTCACAGCAATGAGAACAGTAACAACTACAGGATCTGCACTTACAGAAGACAAAACAGACGTACGTTGAAAGCATCAGAAGAAACAGAGTTCGTTGCATCATGTCCGCTATGTGACTTCACCAGAAGGACGTAGCATTTATAAACATACATGTACCCAATGGAGAAGCACCTAAATATATAAAACAAATACTGACAAAACTTAAGGGAAAAATAACTCCAAGAGCAAGGGTGTTTGATAACCTCACTTTTAACAATATCATTGAGATAGAAGACAAACACAGAATCACAGACTCAAATATATGTATATGCATATATGTGTGTACATAAGTAAAAATATAAACAGTATGTACCCTATAGAATGCAGGGGGAAAATTCAGAGAGGGATATTTGCAGTGACAAAAGGTTCCATTAAGAAAAAGGAAAGACCTCAAACAACCTAATTTTGTAACTATTAAAAGAAGAAACTAAGGCCAAGCTTATCAGAGAACGAAACATTAACAAATCTGAACAGAAATGACTAAGCCACAACAGAGAACAATAGAAACAATCAATGGAAACTTAACTAGAATTAGCACGTGCTCTACAATCTCACTTCTGCGTATAGAAAGGAATGAAATCCATAGCTTACAGAGATCTCTATACTGCTGCATTCCTTGATGCAGTTTTCACCACAGTCAAGATACAGAATCGATCTCAACAAAATGGGGGGATTATACCAGCGCTTAGAAAAATGGCACTCAATGACCACAAGGATAGCTGTATTCAGCCAAGACAACAGGGAGATACCAAGTGCCAACAAGTAGGTGGAATAGCTAGAACTCTCACTAGTGGTGAGAGTACAGAGGGTCCCCTGATTTTTCTTTAACATTTTCTTTTCATTGTAATTTATTTTTTAAAGATGTCACTAAGTGTACAAAATAATGGCTGTGTATCATAGCAATTAGCTCATATGTCCTTCTCTCCTCTTGTCCCCCACCCTCCTCTCAGGGGATTTCATCCTTTCCCCAAATGGTCCTTCTTCCACTTTCTTGTCATCTATATCTAAGACAATAAAGAGCATGTATTTACACGCACATATGTTTAGACCTAGGATCTGTGTAGGAGTGCTATACAATGTCTACTGCTTCCTCCCAGCTCAAGTCAGGACTCTTCCTCCCCCTCCCCCCATAGTCTCCTTTCCACTCTCAAATGTGTCATTCTACATATTGAGAAGAAAATAAGCATATATCTTTCTGAATCTGGTTTATTTCCCTCCAACCATGGAGGGTAACAGCAAGCCTCAGGCTCTGTCAGAAAAGAACCAGTCTGGGGGCAGCGATGCTATGCCAGCAGTCAAACTCCCCGCAACCGAAAGCTGGAGATTCTGTTCTCCAAGCCCCCTTATGTGTAAAGTCCTCCTGGACTCCTTCTCCATGAGACCACATGACCAGGGGGAGCCAAATCCAAATGCCTGCTCAGCCCCTGGTAGATGGCACCCAGGTGCCGCCCTTGAGGTGTGCAGTCTAGGTGACCATGCAGGGCAGGCCCCAGGCCTGGAGCACTCAAGCTAGGCTAATGCAGTAGCTCCTAAGGAAGCGGGACCTGCAACTTTGGCACCAAATTTCTCCTGTGACGTGAGAGAAGATACCATCAGCATCATGTGGCTTTTGGAGACTTACATAGCTGTCATGTGCCGGGCTTGGTAACAGAACCTAGTCTCAGGCGTCAGCTATGCAGGTGCTAACAAGGTCTTTACTGCATTAGACTACACATACCTCCAATATCAGCTCCTTGGGTCATTTCCACTCCATGCTATTTATCTACTCCCTGTCCTACCCCCCCCCAAAAAAAAAACCCTCTTGCAGAAACTTAATCCCCAAAGTCTTATCTTAATGGATTAAGAGGGTAGAAACTTAATCCCCAAGATGTTTAGAGTTGAGGCCTTTACAGAGCGGTTAGATTAGATTAGGCCACTAGGGGAGAGCCCTATGATTGAACCCGGGTGGCTTCATAAGGAGAGGGAGAGACACCACCCAGAGAGATGCTCACACATGCTTCTGCCATGGGCCACTCAGACAAAGGGGAACCTCACCAGGAACTGCCTTCCAGTCTCCAAAACTGTGTGCTAAGTAAACCTCACTTCTTAAAAAGTTGCCTGGCTCTGGTATCTCACTATAGTAACAAAACAAGGACAAATGTGCTCTTTTTTTTGGTCCCACTGTTCTCAAAGACTCCTACCAAGGGACTACTTCAAACTCAAACCTTGTCTCCCCACAGGCACCGGCATTAAGGCCCCAGTTCTGCCACTGACTCACTGAAGGAGTTTAGGAGAGTACATGGTCCTCAAAGTTCCAACCCCTAGAACTTCGTGGCTGCCCAGCACAAGCTCCCCTTCTGCCCTGTAGAGAACCCTCAGCTATGCTCTGGCACTGTCCCCAGGTCACCAGCCCCAGGGAGGTACCCCAGATCTGAGCACTCAGCTTTCTGGAAGAATAACCCCATTCTGTGTGTTCATCGCTGTCCAGAGCTACAGAGCACTCTTCCTCCTCCCTGCCCCTACAGACAATACCCCAGGCCAGGAGGGCCCCTTGCTTCCTGCCCAGCCCTCCCCCACACTAATACACACTCACACTGTCTCAGTTCTCAGGATCAGGAATCTGCTGCCCTTCTGGGAACTGTGACAGCCAGGGCAAGGCAAGCAGGCCTCTAGCCCCAGAGCCCCAGGGCCCCTGAATGCGCTGTGGATCCCGGGGGGCTGCCCAGGTTGCTTAGGAAACCATTTCAGGTCAATGGAGACAGTGAGGAGTCTCATCTCTGTTTAGAGCCAAACAGCATAAAGAAAGAAGGCCAGGGTATCCAAGGGCTCTGCAATGTCCTTCAGGCCTGGTGCACACCGGCTGGCTCTCCAGTCTGCTGTCACTCCACAAATACTCAAGCAGGCAACTGCTACCAGGCTAGTACCAGTGTTGATGGAGACTGATGGGGGCACAGGTAGGACACAGGGAAGAGAGAGGGGAACCCTGACAATGCAGATTTAGTCCCTAATGAAGGGACTGCTTTTTCGAAGCATGGCATATGACAAGTGTGCTATGAAAAGCCTACACTTACTTATCATAGCAACAGTACCTCAGAGTGACCCAAATACTGAAGGGAAAGACTCAAAGTGCTACCTGTCCTTTCCTTCCAGGAGGAGGCTGCCTTAGTTAGGTTTCCTATTGCTGTGATAAAACACCATGACCAAAAGCAACTTGGGAAGTTAAAGGTTTACTTCAGCTTACAACTCTTGGGTCACAGGTCATCACTGAGGGAAGTCAGGGTAGGAACAGGAGGCAAGAACTAAACCAGAGGGTGCAGAGGAGTCCTGCTTACTGGCTTGCTCCTTCCCCTGTGGCTTTTTGATACAACCCAAGACAACTTGACCAGTGGTGACACTGCCCAGAGAGAGTTGGGCCACTCCACATCAATCATTAATGAAGACAATGTTTGACAAGTCTGCCTATGGGCCAGCCTTAGGCAGACAGGTTCTTAGTTGTGAAGCCCTCTTCCCAGTGGATTCAAGCTTGCATCTAGTTGATCTAGAATTAGACAGTACACAGGCACCTTGTTCATTCCTGGGCTTTCCCTCTTTGCCTGTTGACCAATTGCTCCTCTGACAACTGGAAATCTGAGGTCCTTGGACTGGTCCCTTGTTTGCTACAGAGATGATTTATTGGAGGAAGTTGTAAGAGTTATTCTTCTCATCATAAACAAAACAAAACCAATAGCCAAGTGTTGTGGCACACACCTTTAATCCCAGAACTCAGGAGGTAGAGGCAGGAGGATCTCTGTGAATTAGAGGCCCACCTAGTCTACACAGCAAGTTCCAGGACAAACAGGGCTACTTGGTAAGGCCCTGTCTCAAAAACAGAAACCAGAAAATAGCAACAAGAAGAAGAAGAAGAAATATTGAGAAGGTGAAAATCCACTTTTAGTCCCCAATCTGGTGCAGGAGAATTCTTGCCCTCTTCCTGGGCTTAGGTGATGTAAGACTCAAGGGATTAGGATTTGCCAAGAATTTCTTCCTCCATAGTGGGAGCCACGAGTGAGGGTCTCTGCCTGATCTTTGCTCATCAGAACCACCTCCTAAGGAGACTGGGATCCCCAGGAAGGTTAAGCCAGGGCTGATCTATGCTACAAATTGCCTGGAGGCAGAGGTTTCCATATGGAATGAACAAACCTCCCATATTTGGCTTATCAGTGTGATACTAGCAGGGTTTTTTTTTTTAATGTGTGTTTTATGCCAAGCCAAGCCATTTTAAAAGGAAGTTGGTAATTATTAGCTATTGCAAGGATTTCACAGAAGCATCAACATTCGAACTCCCAGAATAGGAAAGTGTGTTCTGTGGAATAAAGGCATGATGCAAACCTCAGTTTTCTGCCTCCAAACACATTCTTCTGCAGAAACTGAAAGTTCTGGGGTAGCAGGTGGGCTCGAGTCAGGCTTAGAGGAGGCACCTAGTCGCTCTTCTCCCTGCGCTTCAGCTTCATCTCTGTGTATGTGGGTGTGGATCATATATATTAAATTCATATATATATTCATATATGAATATATGTATACATGTGTGTGCATGTGTACATGCAGGAATGTGTGTGTGTGTGTGTGTGCGCGTGTGTGTGTGTGTGTGTGTGTTACAGAGGCCTTAGGTGAATTTCTTAGTCACCCTTCACATTGGTTTTGAGTCAGGGTCCCTCATTGAACCTGGAGCTCACCCACTTGGCAAGCTGACTTCCACAGCAGGCTCCACAAGTCCAGCTGTCTCTGCTTCCCCAGTGCCGCTGGGATTATTGACTGAGGCCTCTTCCCAACCCCTCCGTTTCCTCATTTGTCTAGCTTTCTCTTGCTTGAAATTTCTGAATCTCTTTCACCCCCTTATCATTTTCCCCAATGACAAACAGCTTTACCTTCAAAGTTTCATTTAACATCTATATAAACCAGCAGGTTTTTGGATAGCATCAACAACCTGGATAGAGAACAGGGTGACAACCTAGGAGAAGCAGTGGAATGAGGAACCAGGGTGGTAGAAGGGTAGATGAGTCTAAGCAGAGAGGAGAGGTTGGAAGATGGTCCTGGTGGGGAGCGAGTACTATGATGGCCTAGAAAAAGAACAAAGGAGGAAGTGGTGGCAAGAACGCATCCCAAAGGCCACATTTTCCTGGATGGTTCTCCTGTGCACAAAAGTAGTGTCCTGTAAATCAGAGGGGTCATTCTCAGGACTTCTCAGCTGGGAGACCCAGCCAGAGGCCTGTGAGAAAAACCGGAGTCCTGCCACATCCTTCTGCCCCGTTGTGACTCTGCTTCTTCCCTGGGGACCTCAGGGACCCTGGGACTTGTCTGCTTCCTCCAAAACTAGTCTGTCCTGGTAGGTGTATGGCAGGAGCCAAGGGGGTTCTGGTACCTGCTTCTGCCTCCAGTATCTCCTCCCCTCAATACCTTCTGAGCTTTACCTAGTCTGGATGCCAACCTCATGTCATATATCTAACCCTGCAAGTTAAGGGGGATCTAGAAGTCAGGACTAAGAGCAGTTGGATCATATGACTCAATCACCCCTCACTTTGCAGTTAGGGAAACTGGGACCTAAAGAAAGCTGCCTTCCCACGTGAACAAATCCATAGCTGAGTGAAAATAGTAATAATCCTATTGGCAGCAGTGTTGCATTTCAGTCACCATCTCGTCCTTCATGATGTCAGCTGAAGCCTCAGATGCTGGGGCAGACACATATTCAGCTCCACCTGGACCTTTGAGGTGCATGAAGGTCCTCTACATACATAGGTACCTTTAGGTGCACAGGAAGCTGCCCGAGCTGTATAAACAGATCCTGCTGTGGACAGTTGAAGCAGTGAGATATTCCATTCCTCCCCATCCCTGACCCCCATCCCTGCCCCCAGCAAATGGATAACAGGAAATAGCCAAAGCTTCTTAACTTTCTTTAATCTTCCAGCAAACTGAAAAATCAAACGATAATTGTCTGGGTGATCTCATTATTGTCAACAAAATCCAAGCCTTGAAGTCCAAATCCTCTGAAACGCTGACACATTAAGCACAAAAGGAAATTGTGCTTTTGCATGTTGTTCAATAAATAAATAAGGCTGGCGGGAGGTTGGTGCAGGTCGGGCACGCAGAACCAGGATAATCAAGTGTCCACAGAGATCCGGGAATCTTGGCATCTTGGCTACATCCAGGAAGCCAATGTCCCAGCTTTCCTCTTTGTATGAATCCTGCCAGGCAAGAAACAGAAGGTCTCAAGAGTAGAGTGACTGAGAAGAGCTTAATGACAGGCTAGTCACAGGACGGAGGCTGCAAGTGATCAGCACTGCTTGGAAAGGCTGTCAGCACCCCAAAGCCTGAGAGACAGGAGGCAGAGTCAAGCAGGTACTTGGTGGACCCAGAGCAGGTGGCCCATGGAGAGCAGAGGCTTGGGGCTACAGAGAACTCAGTAGCCAGGCATGATCTGCCATTGAAAGGGGCTTTATCTTCTACTGCCTGGCCTTCCACTAGTGCCCCCTGTTGGTCAAATCCAAGCAGAAGATGGAGGTCAGGGAAGTCAAAGCAGTTAAAAGGATGCAGATGTGGGGTTCAAGTCTGTCTGATCATGGAACGGGTTCTGGAGGAGCAAGGGGAACACTGGGCATGGTGAAGTGTTCCCACACAGCATCCCGCCTGGGCCACCCTCAGTGTGTGTACATCCTGAGTTAGGAGCCTGCCCCTGCATCCACTTGCAGCTGCCCGTTGGGGTTTGAAATTACAAACCTCAGCTTCTGCATAAACAAGTGCTGGGCCTGGGTAGCAAGTCACCCCCACACTAAGGAGGAGGACCTACGTAGATGTCAGGACAGGGTCAGAAGGAGTAGCATACAAAAGGGTCCCCAGTTTGTCCACCTGGCCTTGATGAGTCTTGGTCTTCATTTTTTTTTTTAAATCTTGTAATCTTAGTAAATGCTGGGATGATATATTCACGATCATCTTTATGGATGTGAAACTGAAATTCTGTAGGTTCACTCTCCTTCTTCCTTCCTTGCTGTTTTTCGGGCCTTTAGAATAGGGACACAACACCAATGTGAAGCCACCATCTATACCTGGAGCTGCTGTTGACTTCGAGAACACAGGTCTCCCTGCTCTGTTCCAGAGGCAGCAGGACAATGACTAAGGAGGTGCATGAGGGGGCTGGTTCTCTCTAATTGTGAGACCTTGAACAAAACTTGCTCTCCTGTTCCAGATCTCAAAGTCCCACCACACAAACACACCTTCTGATTGGCTTAATAAAGAGCTGAACAGCCAATAGCTGAGGCGGGAGAGAATGGCAGAGATAGGAACTCTGGGAAAGAATCAGATGGGGAAGATTCCCCCCAGCCAGATGCAGAGGAAGAACCAGGATGCCGAGTCCACATGACAGAAAGTAGATTAATATAAAGGGGTTAATTTAAGTTAAGAGCTAGTTGGAGAACAAATCTGAGCTAAGGCCAAACATTAATAATTAGTAAAAGGTCCCTGTGTCATTACTAGGAGCTGACCATCCAAAGACAGTCTGGCTGTAGAAGGCATCCCAATGTTTGTGTGTCCCCTCCTCACGAACCATTAAGTTCCTAGGAATCTTCAGAGTGGGATAGGGTCCATGAGCCCCTTGTCCCTTTATTACAGAGTGTTACGGGAAGCCATGTTCTGGTAGTCATAGCTGCTGGGATTCAAGAGTCCAGCAGCCACATCATGGCCAGTGTTCCAGGCCACTTCCTCACTTCCTCCAGCTCATTCTTTCGAGTCTTTTTTTTTAAATACATTTATTTGTTTATTTTTTTATGCATGTGCAAGTGTGTACATGCCCTGGCATGCATGTAGAGGTCAGAGGGACAACTTTTAGGAATCAGTTCCTTCCTTCACTGTGTGGGTTCCTAGGATCAAACTCAGATTGCTAGGTGCGCTGGCTAATTTTATGTCATCTTGACACAGGCTAGAATCATCTGAGAGGCGAGAGCCCAAATTGAGAAAATGCCTCCATTATATTGGACTGACTACAGGGCATTTTCTTAGTTAGTGATTGATGGAGAAGGGCCCAGCCCATGGTGGGTGGTGCCATCCCTAGGCTGGTGGTCCTGGGTTCTATAAGAAAGCAGGCTGAGCAAGCCAGTAAGCAGCACCCCACTGTGGCTTCTGTATCAGCTCCTGCCTTCAGGTTCCTGCCCTGTTTGAGCTCCTGTCCTATCTTTCTTCAGAGATGGACTACAAGGTGGAAGTGTAAGGCAAACAAACTCTTTCCTCCCCAACTTGCTTTATGGTCACGGTGCTTCATCACAGCAATAGAAACCCTGACTGAGACTCCAGGCTCGACAGTAAGTACCTTTTACCCACTGAGATGTCTAGGGAGCCCTCACTCCTTATCTTGTAATGTTTCCCTGAGCCGTTGAGGGGACGACACAGATGTCACATTTGTAGCTGGGCATTCATCAGCCACTTATTCTCAGTGACTTAAGTAGGAGTCTTTATTGTACAAGAACTTTTATGTGTATTATCTCATTTAAAGTTCACCACAACCTAAGAGGTGGGTGTTACTATTTTCTCCATGCTCCAGATGGGGAACTGAAAAGTCCATTGGTCTAAGTCAATAGGAGTTCTGTCTTTGCAAGTAGGCAGGTTCTAGCACCCCTGAAGAACGAGGAGAGAAGCAGGCATGTGGCCAGCAAGCTCAACCCGGACGTGCCCATGGGCAGTGTGGGGCTCCGCTTCCACCCTGGGAAAAGAACATTCCCAGCTAAAAGTAGCTCCACAGAGTGCCCCAACTAAAGCCCAGCTCCGGGTTGGCAGAATTCTTAGATGGCTTGGAATTGCTGCTGGCCAGGGCTCGGCTGGCATGGAAGTGTTTACACTATCCTTAGGCTCCTTCTCTCATAATACTCAAAGCACCAGCCCATATTTGGGGTGGAAAAGGAAAAATACCTCCTGGGGGATTCAAAAACATCGGAAAAATTCCACAGGGGCTGGACATGGGCTAATCTCTCTACATGGGCGAGGCTCTAAGTGGTTACATTTCCTGCTCCCCCCCCCCCCCCCGTACCTGAACCCTGTTCCCAGGAGGGCAGGCAAACCAGAGAGCATGAAGCTCCTCTGCACTGATCCAAACCAAAGGTGTTTCTGGAAGCAGTTAGAAGGGCAGCATGACTCCACAGAGAGAGCACAAGAGTTGAGCAAGAAAGAAAGAAGAGCTAACGTGGGTTTCTCGCCTGTTGAAACTGACCACTCTCCCTCCATTCAAGAATGCACTGTAATATCACATTGCCTTCGTGTACAAGGACCAGGGAGCCTGAAGAGTGTGTGTGAACAAAGAGACTTCCCATGAGCCCCTGCAGCGTGTGTGCTTTTCATAAAGCTCAAAGTCAGGCAGAACAGTGTGTTGCTCAGATGGACATTTATATATGATAAGACCGCATGCATACCCACACATGGTAATGATGAACAGACTGAGGGAAGTTGAGAGGAAGGGCTGGGCCAGGAGGTTAGTCTTTACTATTGATGACAGTTCCTCAACTGAGCTACGGTCTCATAGGTGTTTACCATCTTAATTAATGGGGCAGTGGTACATCATATGCCAAAGCTTATAATTAATTCAATTCTGTCTCCCTAAGATCTATTTTTAAAGGAGAACTAAAGTAACAGCCAACACTTACTCAATCAGTTCCTGAGCACTGGGCACTGTGATGTGTTGTATAGATAACAGGCATTTACCTCACAGAAGCCTCTTATGAAGTGAGTCTTGGTTCACATCCATTCTACAGAGGAATTAAACATCATAAAGCTAGGAAATTGTTAGTCTTCTTTCTACCACTGTGGCAAGACACCTGAGATGGCCAACTTACAGGGAGGAAAGAGTTCCTCTGGCTGGAAGTTTGAGAGCTTTTGGTCCATGGTCACTTGATCACATTTCTCAGGGCCAGTGGTGGAATTCCATAGAGGACAAAGTTGCTCACTTCATGGTACCAGGAAGCAAAGAGTGAGAAAGGGGGAGGGGCCAGGGTCCCAGCATCCCCTTCAAGGACACACTCCCAATACCCTGACTCCCTTCTACTAGGCTGCACCTCCTCAAGTTTTTATCACTGGTCAACAGTGCCATAGGTGATAAGTAGCCCTTAGCAAGTGAGCCTTTGGGATTATCTAAGGTCCAAACTATAGCATAAGACTTTCAGAGACCCGTTTGTTAGGTACTATAAAGTAAGAGTGTTAAGTATGTCAGAGACAAAGCCGAAATGGGTAGGCTAGTTCTGTGGGCCAGTGACAAAAATGTAACACTACATATGCAGGGTTTTCAAGATGACCACATGTAGTTCAACACAAGCCACTTTCTCTGGGGGTCTTTTCCCAGTCAGACATTGAGGCTTCCACTTAGGGTGAGGAAACAAACTGCATCTTGTGCTAAGATTTGTTAGCTACTAGAGTGGGCTTAGAGCATTCAAAATCCACTTTCTGAGAATGCAAGAGTGAACAGAAATGGCTGGTGGGGAAGCCATGAACAGTGTTTGCCCCCATAACTGGTGGAATTTTCCTGCGAGTTTCGTAAGAGGAAGAGGAAGAGGAAGAAGAGATGGGGCCTCGATAGACAGACAGCTTGGCTCAATCCTGCCCCCCATGCCTAGTGTCTTAGTCTGTTTTCTGTTCCTATAACAAACTACCTAATGTTGAGTAATGTATTGAGTGAAAGGGTTTATTTAGCTCATTTTGGGGGAGGCATCTGCTTGGCTCTAGTGGGATTGTCTGACTCCAGAACAGTATGGAGGATGGTATTGTGGTAGAAGGGCATGTAGAGAAAGGGGTCACATGCCCACTAAGGAGCAAGACTGAGAACCAAGAAAGCAAAGCTTGCTTATTAGCAACCTATTCCTGCAGAAGCTAACCCTCAAGAGATCAGCAAGAGCAATGCCCAATCAATCTAAGTTCCCTTTATCAGACTCACCTCCTGAAGGCTCTACCATATCAATCAATACTGCAACACTGTCACACGGGGACCAAGCTTCCAGCACAAGAATATTGGCGGGGGGGCAAAACATATAAATTATAGTACCTAATGGATGTTCATCAAAGAGTAAGCCCCCAGTGACACTGGAAGGGTCAGTCCTGAAAGGTCAGTTCCATGCCGAAGGAAGAGGTGACAATCTGTCCTTGAAGCCCAGGTTGCTAATGCCTGTCCCATCTCATCTCTGGACAATCCAGAGTCAGTGACCTGGCTAGCTTTGGTGGTCCATAGCTGCAAGGCCAGATCTTGGGAAGCTGAGACAGGAGTATGGCAACGTTAAGGGCAACCCCTGACACACAGTGGAACACTGCCTCAGATTCAAAAACAGAAGTCATCTGATGAAAGGGAATCACACCATGGGCTAATCAGTTGTCTATAATATCATGGTTCAAAGATCTCCTGCCAGAATGGAGCTGGCATAGGGGTGCTTTAATCGGAAGTCCCTGGAAGGACTTGTGCTTGTATGTGTACAAGGAAGGTCTTTCCAACTTCTGTCTAGTTTCTTCCTCAGACTCTTTTTTCAGTGTTTTAACATTTTCATTATAGAGATTTTTGGTTAGGTTTATTCCAAGGGGTGGTGTGTGGGGGGGGGGGTTCTATGTATGGTGTCTGTGTGTATCATTTATAGATCTCTTTATAAATACCTTTATAGATCTATATAAATCTATTTATAGATATATATGAAACATTAGTGTTTCAAAAATAGAAAAAAATCTTAAGATAGGGAAGCACAGAGACCACAGATAGCCAAGGCAAAATCCTGATGCTGAGGGAAAAAAAAACCAAAAACAAAAAACCTACTCCTTCTAGAGGTGTCACCATAACTGGTTTCCCATTGTACTACAGAGCCACAATGATGAAAATAGCACAACACTGGCACAAAAACAGATGCAAAGATAAATCAGCAGAACATAATAGAGGACCTAGACACAAAGCCATCCAATTATAGCTACCTTATTTTTGACAAAGATGCCAAAAATACACATTGGAGAAAAGACAGCATCATCAATAAGTACTGCTGGGGAAACTGGACATCTACATTTAGAAAAATTAAACTAGATCCTTGTCTCTTGCTCTGCGTAAAAGTCAACTCCAAATAGATCAAAGACTTCAGCATAAGACCCTGAACTCCGAAGCTGCTAGAGGAAAGAGGAGCAGTACACTTCGGGATAAAGGTGTTGGTGTGGCTGGAAAAATGCCCAGTGCTTAAGAGGACTTACTGTTCTATCAGAGGACTGAGATCCCAGTGCTCTCATCAGGGAACTTACGAACGCCTGGAACTCCAGCCTCACGGGATTCAGTGCTTCCTTCTGGCCTCTGTGGGCACCTGCGTACACTCACTCATTAATAAAATAAAATAAATATATTTTCAAAAAGATATACACAGAGGTAAGGACTTTTTGAATAAAACTGTCGTTACTCAAGAAATAAGGCCAATAATCAACAAATGGGATTTCATGAAATTAAAAAGGTTTTGTCTAGCAAAGGAAACCCAATCAAGTGAAGAGGCAGCCTTCGGAATGAGAGGAAATCTTTTCCAGCTGTGTGTCTGACCAAGGACTAGTATCTAGAATATACAAAGAAAACATAGGGGAAACAAACAAACAAACAAAAATCACAAGCTACAGAACTGAGCCAGAGAGTTCTCAAAAGAAAAAAAGTCAGGTAAAGGGCACTTTTTAAAAATGTTTTAAAAGTGTTTAACACCATCAGCCATCAAAGAAATGAGAATTAAAACTGACTTGAGGTTCCATCTCATTCCAGCGAGAGTGGCTGTCATCCGGGAACCAATGCTGGCAAGAATGTAGCGAAGGGTATACTTACACTTATCCACTGTTGGTAAAGTGAGTGCAGCTACCATGGAAGTCATTGCGGAAGTTTCTCGAAAAGCTTAAATACAGAACTACCATTATGCCCCCCACTGTACCACCCCTGGGTATATACTCAAGGGTTCAATATCTTTGAATTATACAGATAATACAGTTATCTGCTCCTCCAAGTTCACTGTTGATCTACTCAATGTGGCTACGAAAGACAATCAGTCCAGATGCCCATCAGTGAAAGAGTGGATAAGGAGAATGTAGTGTATCCCCACAGTGGAATTTTATCCAGCTGTAAGAGAAAATGAAGTGAAGTTAGTTACATGACAATGGTCAGAACTAGAAAATGTTACATCAAGATGACCGGAGCCCCACAAGACAGGCACCCTGGGCTCATCTGTGGGTCCCAGCTTTGAATTTTGGAATTTCGTATTTAGTTCAGAGTGTCTGTAGAGATTGAGAAGCAGAAAGGGCCGGCCCGTGAGATGGGGAGTGGAAGAGGTCTTAATAGTGTGAGGGAAAAGTATAATACAGGGCATGAAAGTAGGGGGTGGGGGAAGATTAGGGGTGAAAGGTTTAAGCGAGAGTAAGGACAAGGAAACAAGCCAGAGGAGGGAGTGGTGGCAAGTCAGCAAAAACTAAGATGTAAATCAATTTTTTTAAGTAATTAAGAAATTAAAGGGGTTTGAGCACAGGTATTCTACACTTGTAAACAATGTAAACCCAGAAGCCAGGATTATTAAATCAAACTTTCAGCATTGGAATAGAATACTTCACTGTATGTTATTGGTCAGAGAGACCCAGGCCCCCTCCCAAACAATACAAGCTTTTGCCATTGTTCTTGGTTCCTTGTGGTATAGTTAGTGAAGTAGTGTAGTATCTGCTTGGTGTCTCAGGAAAAAGATGGGTGTATCCAATTAGGGCTGTGTTTACCACTGAAAGGCGTGCCTTGAAAGCCTGCAACAAGCAGATGAGGTCGTTGGTCATGGGACTGTGGACAGGGGCGTTCCCTGAAAAAGCCCTCCAGGAACCATGGCAATGAGAGGCCAGAATCCTTGCCTAAGACTCTCTATGACACAAAGGATTTAAATGACAAGCCCACGCAGCCTCGTGGGCCTTCCTCCTCATCCTGCTGAGAGACTTCACCGCACTCAGCTGCTTATCACCATTTTGCACCGACGACCTGCCGTGAATCCAAAGGCAGATCCTCCCTGGTACTCTAAACAGGGAGCATCTAACCAGGGGATTATCTCCCCTCAGAGCCCGAAAAAGCATCAGATTGGACAAAGCACTGGAGCAGAACCCAGGGAGGCCCAAAGCATCTGAACGGTGAGCCTAAGAAACTTTTCATCTTGCAAATAATTGGGCCCTAGGACTGCAGAGGCAATTCTTGCTTGGTATAAGGGCCATCCCACTTCAATAATTGAAACAGATTAAATTTATAAACTGCCTTAAGATCTATGAGACTCATAGACTTTAAGATTGAAAAGTTGCTGACACCATCCATCCATATGGATCCACGCCCAGAGAATTAATCTGAAAAAAAAAATCCTTTTAAGAAACTTTAGGCTAGTGTTAAGTGTTTGTTTTATAGGTATTAGGGTGTTTTAGAGTTAGGGTTTGGGTTTTAGGATTTAGGAACTTTATAGGTAACTGTTAGGTGATTGTTAAGTATTAATAAATACATAAGGAAAATAAAAATTTACTGTTACAGTTTCTCACCAGAACTAGATGGTAAAACTCTTTTCTTGAAGACACAACACCCTGCAGTTGCAGGACATAGAGAAATCAAGCTGTAGCTGACCTGAAAACTCCCTGCTGCTCACTGGCTCTCATAGTGACTACTGAGTCACTATGCAGATGTCTGGAAGAGAAAAATGATTGTTGGCCTCACCCAGAAGTGAACCTCGAATACTATAATTCTGTAGAGGATTTTTAATCCAGCAACATGGGCTGCTCTGATCACATCCAAAGGCCTTGTAGGTCTGTGTGATGTGGCTGGGATGCAGACACCCTCTTAGCACACGCCTTTAATCCCAAGCAAGGAATGTAAAGTTCATTTGTAGAAGGAACCATCCATGTGTGAAAGTGATGTCTAACTGAGTTGGCAGACAAAGCGACAAATCAGAGAAAGATTTGACAGACTAGGACATGCCCAACTGTCATGAAAAGAGAGGATTTTAGAAAGCAGCACTCAGGGACAGGGAGGGACGGGGACGGAGCAGTTTTACAGGGAGAGTTTTACGGAGACAGGTTTGAGAACGGGCTAGACACAGGTGAAGACAGAATGAAGCAGAGAATGAGAAGGAGCCAGAAGATTAGAACAGAATGCTAAAGCCAGCTTGGGGTCAAGCAGAGCAACTCACCCAGAAGCTGAGAGAAACCAGTTCGAATCAGTCAGCCTGCAGAGGAATTTGAGCCAGAACAGTTGAGTTGAACCAGCCAGCCAGAAGTCAGAAAGAGTTAGAAAGGGTGAGCTTATTCAGCAGTAAATCCCAGAGAGTGAAAACATTCTAGGCCTAGATAAGATTGTACAGAGATTCCTGCCCCTAGAGGCATTGCAGATGTGGCTGCTGTGTCACGTGTGCATCAGGAGGTGTCAGAGAGGAGACAGGTCTACATTCAGTGTTCTTGATAGATCTAGTGGCTGAATTTCTATGCAGTGGAATCCATAAAGTTGCACCATGCTACAGATCTCACATGGGAGGTTTTATTAGGGGAGAGGACAGGAGTACAGAGGGGTCTGGGTGGAGATAGATGGGAAAAAATGGAAGAGTAGAGGGCTTTTATAGGAGAAAGTAGCACATGTGCAGAGGTGGTTATGGGACCTGCAGCATCAGGCAGTTGGTGATGACTTGTCTTGTCGCTGGTCCCTTTGGGCTGGCCTTGTAGTTGTCTGATCACTAACATTACAGTTCTGACCTATGAACATCTGAATGAATAGTTACTTAATATTCCCTGTGAAAAGCAAGCCTGAGATAACCACCAATTCCCCCAGGGGCCCAGACAGGGAGATAGCCCATGATGATCACCAGTCTAACACCAGGCAAGCCTGGATGGGCTTCCAGGACAGAAAGCAATCCAGAAGCTAAAAGAACCCTGCCTGGGACCATGGCCCCCAGGCAGATGGCCACTTAGGAGAGCTGGGCAAGGAGCAAGCCTGAGACAACCACCAGACTGGTACCATGGAGACTGGACAGGGAGCTAGCCTAAGATAAATACCAATCTGGTGCCACACGTGCCTAGGGGTCAGACTATGCTGGAGATGACCCCTACCAGGTGCCATAACAAGCAATGCACAAGTAGGGCATAGCACTCTTGAAACCACTCCCGAGACAAATCCAAGACACTCAGAGTCCTCAGGCACCACTAAGAGGAGAAAGTAAGTGGTAGAGAGAGAGAGAGAAACAGATGTGGGCACAATCAAGAGAGGCAGAACGGGACACTTAAGGGTAGTGAGAAACAACCTGATGTGAGCAGCCAGTGATACTATCAAAGACCATAGTGGGATCCTGGCTTGTGCTGCCACTAAGGGCCATATCTGAGTCCATGGCCCTGCAACAGCCAGGATCTGTTACTACCAAAAGCCAGATGGACATCCCTGATCAGGGCTGCCACCCAGGCACATGATGTCTGAGGGCTGTGCAGAGCTGGCCCACCCCTCACCTGGGCAATATGGGGGAATAGGCCCTAGAGGCATGAGAGCAGGAAAGCTAACCCTGCCCCTAGTCAGCTGCAGTACTCAGGAGAGCAGGCCCTGCACGTTTCAGAAGTTGCAAGTGAGCTGACCCCAAGGATGCGAGCTTGGGAGAACTGGTCCTACCACTGTCTCTCTGTGGTGGCATGGACAAAGGAAAGATACCTCCTCTCCCTCACCCCTCATCACCTATACAGATGGGAGACCTGACCCTGGGGTCTTGGAGAGCAGGATAGCTGGCCTTGTCCTTCAGCAGCTGCAGCACTTGGGAGAGCAGGCCTTGCACCTTGCCTGGGTGACACACTACTGCTGCCCCCTGGATAGGGTGGTTGTGGTGAACCAGCCCTGAGGGTGTGAGTCTAGGAAGGTTGGTCCTGATTTTTTGTTTGTTTGTTTGTTCTGTTTTGTTTTTTGTTTTTCAAGACAGAGTTTCTCTGTGTATCTCTGGCTATCCTGAAGCTCACTCTGTAGACCAGGCTGACCTTGAGAACTCATACAGATCTGCCTGCCCCTGCCTCCTGAGGGCTGGGATTAAAGGCCAGCCCAGCCATTTAATTAAAGTCCACCATGCCTGGCCATTACAGACAGTTTTTTGAACTGCCATGTGGGTGCTGGGATTTGAACCTGGGTCCTTTGGAAGAGCAGCCAGTGCTCTTAACTGTTGAGCCATCTCTCCAGCCCTGGTCCTGACTCTTGTCCAAGAGATCCCCTCCACTCTCTTTTGCCCTTGCCACAATGTAGTGGGCTAGAGAGTTGGCCCTGATGGGGTCATGAGAGGAGGAGAGCTGGCCCAGCCCCTTACCTGCTGCAGCACTCAGGAGAGTTGGCTTTGCACCTTACCTGGGCAGCATAGTAGAACTGGCCCTGGATGTAGGGGTTGCAGGCCCAGAACCAGGGATTTGAATTGGCCCACCCCAACACCTACCTCATGGATTAACTGTTGGAGTGCACGAAAAGGCCAGTTCTACAGACCCAAAACTACAGGATCTCCATGACACAGGGAAACAACAAGATATCTGAGAGGAGTCCCAGTGATATTCCAGTATTAACAAAGTAGGAGAAGCCAGAGGCCTCATACCAGACTAAGGAGTCATTGTAATGAATATTTGCAAGCAAAAAAGTGTGGACAAAAGAGAATATTGTGGGGCACACTGTGACATACTACGGCTTCCACACTGAAATTTTTTTTTCCTCTGTTGGGAGAGGTTGCAAGGGTGGAGGGCAGGTTTGAGGAGGAGGTTGGAGATGAGTGGGATCAGGGTGTATGATGTGAAATTAAAAAAAAAAAACAATAAGAAGTAAAAGAAAAAGTATTTTAAAAAAAGATTGTATTGAGGCTAGAAACTTCCAGTACTAGGCCTAGGTTAGCAGATGGAAACAGCAAGCCTCAGAGACAATTACATCAGGTGAATAAAAGACTTTACACAATTCTGACCTGCCAGGTAAGACATGTCCACTGGTACAATAGTGGCTTAAAGGTTATTGGGATAACCAACTACTTTCTAAAGCTTTGAGGCTTGCTCCACGGGAGGGAATTCATGGCTAATACTCTAAACTTGATCAAAAGACAGTGGTTCAGCAGGTCATAAACCCTAAAGGGGAAGCTACTACTTCTCTCGTGCTAAATGGACGTGTTGCCGGACTGTCTTCTAAATGTTTATGTTCATATCATAGATTGCTGCTGTTCTCAGCCCTGGCCGGAGAAGCTTCTCCTGCAGCAGGCAGTGCAGAGACCCACAACTGGACAGATTCATGAGACTAAGTGGCCTTGGAGTGCTCAGACATAAACAAGGCATTTATCCTAATCCCCCACCCCAATCCCAAGGTTCCCCCCACCCCAATCCCAAGGTTCCCCCACCCCCCAATCCCAGGGTTCCCCCCTCCCCCCAATCCCAAGGTTCCCCCTCCCCCCAATCCCAAGGTTCCCCCCTCCCCCCAATCCCAAGGTTCCCCCCTCCCCCCAATTCCAAGGTTCAGGGAACATCTCAACGGTGAAGGTATAAAGAATGTTAAGACCAGGAGGATGGGAAGGCATGCTATGAGATGAAGTCTTTGGGATATGGCAGGGCCATTGTACTCACGAACTCACAGCAGCTGCGGTTACCTGCCCAAGATCAAGCCGAGAAAAATCAGTAAACTCTACAGCAGGCTGCACTAAGTGGATGGGGGGGCAGGGGGGTAGCAGGGTGGATATGATCAAGACACATTGTTTTGCTTCTGTTGTTTTTTGTGTGTGTGTGTGTGTGTGTTTTATTTGTGAGGGGATTACACGGGCAAAGGGCAAATAAGAGGGGACAGGATGATGAGCGGGACTGGAGTGCATGATGTGAAACTCACAAAGAACTAATAAAAAGTTTTAAAATATATTTAAAACAAAAAAGACTTCTCTCTTGGCCTCAATTTTTTTCACCTGTACTATGAAATTATTTTCATGTTCCTGCTGCTCTGACCCGTTGGACCCTTAACAGAACTGTAGGATACAGAAATGGACCAATCTATATTGCAGATCATTGACCTCAAGGGAAATTCTCTGGGCGTTAAACATATTTTTCAGATGTAGACATGTCTTCCATATCTTATTTGTATCAGCACGGGCCAGGACATTGTGGGCTCCAAGGATACTGGGTGCATGGCTGAGGATGCAGGGTTCCCCTATCCCCCAGAACAATTGGCCAGCTGAGTCACTAGTGTCCCTCTGAGAGCCATTTCTCACGTTCTGGAAGGCCCCAGAGCCAAGATAATCCTAGAGTGAGACCCTACTGCCCTACCCACCATTTCCAGGAAGAAGGCCCAGGGCTGACATTTACACTCTCAAGCTTCCCTGTTCCCAGTGCTGGAAGTGTGGCTGTGCATTTCTCCAAAGGGACAGTGACAGCCTTCGTCAAGTGCTTCCTGCCATCCACCCTCTGAACTGAAGGAGATGCAGCAGAGGGAGGGGTCACTCTCAAGCACTGTTAAAGAGAGACCTCTAAATCTTGGCTCCTACGGGGACCAGCCTTAATTAGGACGGCGCCGAGTGTGCTGCTGCTGTAATTAACTGTGTGTCTGTATTTCCGCCCCACGCCCAGCTCCAGAGTTCTCTGATGCAGCCTTCTAGAGGAGGCTCCAGCGGAACTTGGCCCCGAAGCCCCCGTGGGAGGAGGGTGGCAACTTTACTCCTCTCCTCCTGTCTTCAGAAGCCGGAGCCGTATGGGCCTGCCGGATGAAACCATTAGAGGAAACCATCGGAGAAACAGGACATCGGCTGGGAAAAGAAGTTTTGGAGAGGCTCTCAGACAGCAAATCAAAATGTGACAAACAGGGATGCACCCAATGAATGCACTTCTGCACAGCAAAGAAGAGGGGAGGAGGGGGACAGTGTTGCCAGCTGAACATGTGACAAGGAATTCGGCTCCAAAATACATAGGAATTAAAGTTAATAGAAAAAAGACAAAAGAGAAATGACTGAATAGACACTTCCTAAAAAGAGGATACACAAAAATGGTCAGGATGTGTGTAGGGGGAAAGCCAGCACTATAAATCATCAGGGAACTACAAGTCAAAAGCATTGGACCTGGTATGGTATCAGGTCCCAAGCAAAATGATGCTGCCCAAAGGCAGAGAGCAAATGCTGGCGAGGAGTCTTAGAGCAAAGAACTCAGATGCACTACTAGTTAGGATGTAAACTAGTACAGGCATTACTGAAAACAGTAGGGAACCTCCTCAGACAACTCGAACTAGAACTACCTTATACAGCCATCTTGCTATAGGATATAGACCCACCAGAGCTGAAGTCAGTATATTGGGAAGACATTTGCACTCCCACATTTGCTGAAGTACCCTCAGTGATAACTAGATGTGGAACTAGCCCATGTGTTTATTTACGTGTGGATAAGCAGACTTTTAAAATGTGGTACATACACACAATGGAATATTATGCATCCATAAAAAGAATGAGATTTTGAGTGATGTGGATTGGACCAGAAGACAGCATGTTACGTGAAATAAGCCGGGCCAGGGCCAGAAGGACAAATATCGCATGTTCTCATGTGTGAAGACAAAGAGGTAACTCCGAAGAAGTAGAACTGTAGCTACGAAGAAGTAGAACTGTAGCTACCAGAGGCTGCGGATGGAGGCAATGGAGAGGGGATAGTTAGTGAGTACAAGGAAGATAGCTACAGTTGACAGTGGCCAAGAAGGAGAGTGACAATTGGCAACAATTCACTGACTATTTCAAGACAGCTGACAGTGTAGAAATATAAGAAATATTCCCAGCACAATGCCTGAGGTAACAGCCAGGTACCCTGACCTCACATTGAGCATTGTATATACCCATGGAAGTGCCACACCCCAACCTGTAAATATGTACAATGACAATGTCACTTCAAAATGAAAATATAGGTTACACATAAATCAGTTAAAAGGTGCCCACTGTGTACTGAGAGCTGTCAGCTCTGCCTGGCCTCCAACATCAAGGAAACCTGGAGAGCTGGCTCCAGCCTGGGAGACCAAGTAACCCTGGGCAGAGCCCACACCTGTGACAGTAGTAACATCCAATTTCCATTATTCTACTCACTGTTACCTTCCCTAAGGAGCGAGTGGCAGTTTGAGGGTACACTAGGGAAGGGCTAGTACATTCAGTGATTGGTCTAGCCATGGTCATGTGACTGACAAGGCCAATGAGATTCTGTTCCAGGACTTTGAACTGAATTTGCTCCTAGGCCTCAGGAGACGTTCAGCCTTTGTGTATGGTGTGGGATTTTTCTGCTTGTATGTTTGTTTGCTTGCTTGCTTTCTTGTGACCCTCTATAGCCCAGGCAGTACATGAGCTTGCAGCAATCCTCCTGCCTCAGACTTCCGCGTGCTGAGATTCAAGAGTGTACGGCTATGCCAGTGTGAATGTAGTTTCAAATCCTACTTTTCTCACTTTTCCCATCTAGTGATTCCAGGAGACTCACCCTTGACTTTGTCAATCTCTGAGCAGGCATTTCAAGCACACACACACACACACACACACACGCTTGTGTTATTGTATATAAATGAGTATCCTTGTATTTCAAAAACTATTTTGAATTGGATCAAATAATGAATGAGCAAACAAACAAATAAGACATTAGCAATGAAAGCTTGGAAGGATACATTGTTAAAGGCAGCTGATACACAATGTGGAGGAAGAGGGTGTGCTCACCACTAAAGGTCTTCTGATATTTGTGGCAGCCATGCTGGGTTAACATAGGGACCTGGGGCCCCAGGAATTAGTCTCCTTCACTCTGGGTGAGCAGTTAGCTGCCCCCCACCCCTGCGCCCCACTTCTGCTATTGCAGAGAGCAATCCCTGACGCTCACCATTTGGCATGCAGGTGGCTCTGAGGCAGTAGCAATGCTCATGTCTCTAGCCTTTCTGCCGGGCACTGAGGTCGGTGGCTGCCATGAATTAGCTCATTTGAGCCCTTTCAGAAGCCTGTTGAAACAGGCGCTCTTATTGTCCCCACTTTACAGAAGGAGGGCCACTGGAGCAAAGGGCAGGCACATTTTGCATCCTGAGTCGCATTCCCCTAACGGCCCTCTGTATGACCGTGCTAATTCATTGCCAACAGAGCAGAGGGTCACGTTCCGGTCCATGCTTGCTGACGTTGGATCTTAACAGTTATTTCAACTGCCAGTCACAGCAAACTAATATGTGAAAATGTATAGCTCATTACCCCCCACCCCCGCTCCCCTCTGTCTCTGTCTCATGTAACCCAGGCTGGCCTCAAGCTTTCTATGCAGCTGAGGGTGACCGTGAGCCTTGGACCCTCCTGCCTTCACCTCCCTCTAAGTGTCGGGATTACAGGTGTGCACCACCACGCTGGGTCCAGGTAATGCTGAAGATCAAACCTAAGGCTTTACAAATGCTAGGCAAGCCCTCTCCCGACTGAGCCATGTCTCCTGCCGTAGTCTCTCTGGTATCTTATTAGATAAGAGTTCAATAAAACTGGACATCTCCAGGTCCTATTCCTCTCAAAAATTTTTTTAGTAACTACCTTAGGCTGTCCAGGCTGAGATGACATAATACTGAAGGTTGGGTGGCTTATGAACAACAGAAATTTATTTGCCACTGTTCTGGAGACTGGTGAGACTGAGATCGGCACACTATCAAGGCTGTTGTCTGTGAAGTTTGTACCCTGATTCATAGACAGCATCTTCTCCCCATGTGTTCACAGACTGGAAGATCGAAGAAGCTATTGAGGGCCTTGCTTTGCCTTGGTTTGCTTTCTACTAGTGTGATAAGGACCATGACCAAAAGCAACTCTGGGAGGAAAGGAATATTTGATTAACATATTCCAGGTCACAGTTCATTGAGGAAAGCAAGGCAGGAACTCAAGGCAGGAACCTGGAGGCAGAAATAGAAGCAGAAGACATGCAGGGATGCTGTTTGCTAGCTTATTCTTCAGGTCATGTTCAGCTTCTTTTCTTTTTTAAATTTATTTTATTATTTTATGTATATAACTGCTTTGCTACATGGATGTCTTGTACCATGGGTGTGCCTGATACCTATGGGGGCCCAAAGGGTCATCTGATCTCCTGGAGCTGGAGTTACACTGTGAGCCGCCATGTGAGTGCTGGAAAAATAAATTCACTCCCTTTGGAAGAGCATCCACACACCACATGGCAAACCCCAGATGTGCCCACACACACCACTTCCTGCATCTCCCAGCCTTTAGGCTCCTACTTTCTCTTGATCCCCACTTGGGCATGAGCCATCTCTTCCCTTTTCCTGGGCTCCTCCCCAAGGGCTCCACCTGGAATCTTGCTTTGTTCATGTGTTAGGCAAAGTGCACTGTGTTGGCTACTTTTCTATTGCTGGAAAAAAAAAAAAAACACCACCATGACTGGAGGCAACTTATAAAAGAAAGCATTTAATTTGGGGCATACAGTTTCACAGGTTTATAGTCCATGGCCATCGAGGTGGGAGGCATGACAGCTGGAAGTCAGGCATGGGGCTGGAAACGTAGCTGAAAGCTTACATCTGATCCACTAGCATGAGGCAGGGACAGATAACTGGAAATGGTGTAGACTTTTGAATCTCAAAGTCCACCCCTAGTAATACACCTTCTCCAACAAGGCCACACCTCTTAACTTTTTCCAAACAATTCCACCAATTGTGGACCAAGTATTAAAATATATGAGCCTATAGGCTCCTACAAACCAGCACACACATCTGGCCTTCCCCATCGTTTGCCTGTGTAGGAGACCAAGGGATTGTGTCTCCAGGCAGATGTACTTTCCCCCACCATGCCAGTCAATCTTGACTAGCTAAGCCAATTGTATATAGTAACACCATTTTCTTGGGAAGAAAAGAGACTTCAATGCAATTCTGGACAATGAGAGAAGTCTGAAAGGGCCACTTTGTGGGGAGGATTTTGTTAACCAGGAAAAGGCCTAGAACCGTGAGGAGGAAGACACAATGCCTGCCACAGCCCTTGGAGATTTTGAGTTTGTGGAAGAAGACTCACATTGTATGCTGACCAAGCTGTCCACCTACCAGGAGTCTAGCCACAGCCCAGTGTGAGTCCAGCCCTGTCCCTCCTCCTCAGGGCCACCAGAGTCATGGCAGCTACTTGACTGATTGCCAAATTGTTACCACGACTCCATGTCTGTATAGGGTGTTAGTGCCAGGACCTTCTACAAGCTCCCTGGTTTCCCAGCACTCCAGAAATTAGCAGGGACAGTAGCCCCCTATGCTTCTGATGCAGCTATTGAGGACAAAGAGGACAAATGGTTCGGAAAAGGTCACACAGGCGACTCAAAACCACCTCCCGGGTATCAGATGCCAAGGCAGGAGCAGAGATCCAGAATAGCCATAGAAAGGACAGGCTCACACGACACAAAAACTCTAGTCTTCCATAAAGCAGAAGATACCACAAGCAAAGGTTACAGACTAGCAGTCAATCTGGGAGAAAATCTTTGTCATTCAGAGAGCAGAGGGTTAAGACCTGTAATCTACAAAAACCTCTTTCAAATTGGAAAGAAAAGGACAAACACCCAATGGGAATTATGACAAAGAACATGAAGAGGTGATACATAAAAGCAGGAAACAAAATGCCCCTGGCAAAGGGAAAGGTGCCCTAACAATGGCTGGGGCCATCAGAGGAAGGCATTTAGGGACAAAAAGCAAGAAGCTCTGTTCACCTCATGAGATGCCACTGCAGTTAAGTTCCTTCGGACTGAAAAGCAATCTGGCAACCTCAATTAAAGAGTTCCTTTAATTTCTGCCTTTAAAATTTTGCAGAGTGGGAATGGTGATGTGTGATTTCAAGTCCAGTACTTGGTAGGCTAAAGCCAGAGAATCACAAGTTCAAGACTGGTCAAGACTCAACACACACACACACACACACACACACACACATACACGCACACGCACACGCACACGCACACACACACACACACACACACACACACAAGCCCACATTGCATTTAAAATATTTTCTTTGACCCACCAGTTCTAGCCCTGGAAATATGAGTGACAGGAATTAAACTACTGTACCCTGAGGACAAATGAGCAAAGAGGTTAATTTTATCAGTTTTCATCAAGACAAAACCAAGACGCTTGCAAGGAAGTGAGGCAGATCTAGGCTTTTTTGGTTGTTTATTGGGGACCACAAGAGGGCTGATGTACTGGGAAAGAAGTGACAAGTGTCCAGGACACACAGTGCCTTTTCTCCCTTCTTCCCTTCGCTTGGAAACGAAAGACTCTGCATCCAAGTTAGGCTCAAAGAGAGCAGCCCAGGACCCCACTCAGTACACTGGGCAGGAGCAGGCAGACACCTCATCCTGGCTACGTGCTACAATGTCTGGCTAAGCAGTGGAAATGACTGGCCAAGCAGTGGCCCAGGGCATCGGAGAACACTCATCAGGCAGCACGGAGGATGGACTAAGGGCTGCAGGAGGAGGGAGGGGTGCACAGACAAGCATCCAGAGCATCCCACATGGGCAGCCTCCACAATGATCAAAAGACCCTACAGAACAGCATATGCACAGTGCCCCACGTGCACCATGCAGGAGCCTTGGTGTAACTCACATCTAACTCACTAAGAGGGTGCAGGGCTGCCTCAGTCAGTGTTCAGGGACTTAGCAGAAAATTCACACACTAGAAAACAAAGCCTGAGAGCAAAGCTCCCTCCCCTGTCCCCCTGCAGCTGTGGTATGCAGTCCTGAAGAACCAGGAGAAGATGAGAAAGTCCAGTCCTCGCCCGGAGCCAGGGCAGCCTTTGTGCCCCACCATTGACAGAGGTCTAGAAACAAGCGGGAAAGAAGGTTCTTATGCTCATGGCTGAAGCCACTGCTCAGAATGAAGGCATTCTTCAGAGGATCTGTGGGATAGGAAGGACCACTAGAAGCCTCCAAGGGTCAAAGGTCACAAGCTGAGAACTGAGGGAAGATGTAGTTCAGGTTTTGTTTGGCTTAAATATAATAGCTTAAATCGTTGATTTTAAGCGGCCTAGACTGCACCTCGCCTGGGCAGCACAGTAGAGCTGACCCTGATGGGGGTGGGAGGCACAGGTGAGCCAGCCCTGAGAGTGTGAGAGGCAGTGTAGACAAGCTCAGATACCTCTCAGGCCCAGATTCAGGACTTTGAATTGGCCCACCCCAACACCTACCTCATGGATGATCTGCTAGAGTGCATAAAGGGGCCAGTCCAATAGATCCAAAACGACAGGATCTCCATGACACAGGGCAACAACAGGAGGAGTCCAGGGAAGTTCCAGGATCGATGTAGTAGCAGAAGCCAAAGGCCTCGTAGCAGACCAAATTAGTCACTGCCATGAACGTTTGCAAGCCAAGAAGTGTGGACAAAAGGGTATGCTGTGAGACACACTATGACACACTACAGATTCCACAATGATATTTTTTTTCTTTTCTTTGTTGGAGGGAAGGTCCCAAGGGAGGAGGGATGGTATAAGGGAAAGGGGGAGTTGAATGAGATTGGGGTGCATTATGTGAAATTCACAAAGAACCAATAAAAAGTTGAAAAGAAAGAAAACATAACATTAAAAAAAGTAGTAGCTAGAAACTTATTTGCTAACATTTTCAAGTGGCAGATTTTGCACACACACCAAATTTAAAGTCACTAGCCGTGCCCACATTCCCAAAGGACAACAATGGTTAGAGCAGGAGAGAGACCCTCTCAGGCAGTTCTGTTTGCCACAGACTCCTACCACTGCTCTCTATGTCCCAGGCCACCTCACACGACTTATTATACCTGACCAGCTTGAAGTTACTTGTGTGTGCTACCCTAGTCCTCCTCCGTCCCCTTTCCTACCCACTCTGACCCAATTGTGAAAATAACTGCATGTCCATAAGCCCAAACAAGCCTGGGGCCCCCGCTTTACCTTTTAGTGTCTCAGACACGTTAGGACTGCACAACTTAGCTGAGCTACAACCACATCCTCCCAGAACTTCCATGTGGTACTGAGCTCATCCAAGATGACCAAAATAAACACAGTGTGTGAAACCGAGAAGGCCCAGGTAAAGTTTTGCTGGCGAATGTTACTCTGGGAGTGAGCTCAGGAGGGCAGGCTCCCAGACAGAGCTGCACCGACCTGCTGGCTGCCCTCACTGTCCTTGTCGGGGACAGTACTTGGCTTCTGTGGTGCCTTCTGAATCTCTTCACTAGCTCAAGGCACTGGACTGAGGTTAGGAAGCTCACCAGCCTCACACAGTGCAGCCCGTATCCAGAATGTGTGCAAGTTGGGCAGGTAGGTTTGTGCTCTGGCCACAGGTGAGCTTCTTCCCTAATGGCTGCCTTCTAGTGGCTCAGGCAGAGCTCCCCACACAAGCAACAGCCTTTATGTTGAGGGAAGCTAGATCTGATGGCTATTGGCTGCAATCCTAGCACTCAAGAGGGCTGAGGCAGGAGGACCATGAGTTCGAAGCTAACCTGGGCTACACGTCGAGTTCCAGGCCAGTATTGACTACATAGTGAAACTCTATCTCAAAAAGCAAAAACACAAAATCAACCACAATAAATGGGTATACCTAAATTAATAAATACATAAAGCCCACGAAAGTGGGCTTACCAAATCTCTCATTGGGTTGCACCTCCCAGCACTCTTGAATCTGTCTCTGTGACTTTGGACACACGTCCTAACCTCTCTGAGCATCACTTTCCCGTCTTAATATATTGATGGTAATAGTCCCTCATGTGGCCTCGGTAAGATGCAATAAGATGGCATGCAGGGCATTTGGCCCAGCAACACAGGTTACATAGACTCCACAGGTGCTGTCTGGCGTGAAGCATTCAGTGCTGTCAAAGGAGACTAAGTGTTTGTAAGACTGGGGCAAAAGAGACTAACTGAATATACCAAGCTTGGGCGTTGACCTCTAAATTAGCAACGCTTACTTATTTTGTTTATATTAATCCCTCCAGGGTGACTACACATGTGCATACGCAAAGGAAAACAATGAAAATTTCTAAGTTTTCTCTTCCTTTGGATTTAGTTCAGAGGACTGTCCTCCTGTGCCCCCCCACCCCAGGACTTAGAGAATGGGAGTAAATGTGCACAAAGGAGTCAGGAACTTTCATATCCATACCTCAGGATGAAGGGACCAAGGGGGAGGAGTCAGGCTGGAACACCAGCAAACACTGGCTCTCTAGATTTCCAAAGGCTCTTCAGAGTTGTTCCAAACTGAAGCAACAGTTCAAGGTGGCCCTCCTTAGGGAGGATGTACAAACAAGGACACAAACAAGGGCAGTGTACCCTGTGTTCCAGACCCCTGAGAAGGGTTTTGGGGGTTGACTATCAAATGCCCCCACAGTCTTATGTGCTGTGTCAGTCCCATCCCTGTGGAGCTATTTTGAGAAGGATGGAGGAAGGATATTATGGTGGTTTGAAAGAAAATGACACCCACAGGATCATGGGAAGTAGCATTTCCTATGAAGTATAGGAAGTATATATATATATATATATATGTATACAGTATACATATGAAGTATACTATACTACTTCCTATGAAGTAGTAGTATGGCTTGTTTGAGCAGGTGGGGCTTTGTTGGAGGAAGCACATCACTAGGGGGAGGGCTTTAGGTCTCAAATGCTCAAGCCATGTCTAGTATGACATTCATTTCCTGCTGCCTGCCTAGCCAGATGTAGAACTCTCAGCTCCTTCTCCAGCACCATGTCTGCCTGCATGTTGCTGTGGTTCTCACCATGATGATAAAGGACTAAACCTCTGAACTGTAAGGCAATCCCAATTAAATTATCACAGAGTCTGCTTAGATCCAACACAACTCAAATACCAGGTCAATGCAGATGACAAAAATTTATTGTAATCAAGCTGATTGATCAGTGCCACAGAACAGACTTGGGAACTAAACTACAACCCCAAGCCAGAATGTTACAGAGCTTTTAAGCTTGAAAACCACAAACATCTGTGCCAAGTTACAGTTACATTTTTCCATCAATCAGGATTTAGGAATAGGGAAATTCTTTAGGAACAGGTCTTTGTGGTATACTTATCCTGTTCTCACTGGTTGGTTTATTCAGCTATGACAAGGTAACTTGCCTAGAATTCATGTCTCAACTTGCCTACATATCAGTCCCTGGCCCCAGTTCAGCAGTCATATGAGGGCCAAGAGCCTCCTCATACACTGGGGGCCTACAAGGCAGCCCCACTAGGGCAAAGTGTCTCATTGACAGGAAACAAAGTCTATGTTCCTGTTCCCTTTGGTGCATTGATTGTAGTATAGTTATCCTGTACTATATGGCTAAAATCCGATTATAAGTGAATAGATGCTATGTATATCCTTCTGAGTCTGGGTTAGCTCACTCAGGACGAGCTTCTCTAGTTCTATCCATTTGGCTGCAAATTGCAGGATTTTGTTGTTTCTGATGGCTGAGTAATATTCCATTTTCATTTTGATTTTAAAGGGAATTGCAGTTAAGAGATTCCATGAATCTCAGAAGAGACTTTTAAACAAGTTTGAGACTGTTATAGACTATGAGAACTTTTGAAGTTGGACTGAATGCATTTTTGCATTATGATGTGGCTTCAAGTCTATGGGGGACCAAGGAGTAGAATGTGGTGTGGCAGTTTGAAAGAAAACAGCCTCCATAGTCTTATAGGGAGTGGCAGTATTAGGAGGTATGGCCTTGTTGGAGTACATGGGGCTTTGTAGGAGTGAGTGTGTCACTAGGGTGCAGACTTTGAGGTCTCGGATGCTCAAGCCAGGTCTAGTGTGACATTCATTTCCTGCTGCCTGGCAATCTGGCTGTAGACCTCTCAGCTCCTTCTTCAGTACCACACCTGCCTGCATGGTGTCATGCTTCCTGCCATGACAATAAGGGACTGATCCTCTGAAACTGTAAGCCAGCCCCAGTTAAAGGTTTTCCTTTATAAGAGTCGTTGTGATCATGGTGTCTCTTCAGAGCAACGAAACCCTAAATAAGACAGGTGTCATTTGGGGCATGTTCTTAGGGCTATCCCTGGCACTGGTCCCTCCTATTTTCCTACTGCTTCCTGTTTGCAAAGAGGTGAGCCAACACACACCTCCTTCACCATGATGGACTGAAACCTCTGAAATCATGAGCACAATGAGTCCTCTCTCCCTTGGATCAGTCAGGTGTTTTGTTCAGCAGCAGAAGCCCTGCCTGACACAGAGAGACCATTGTGTGCATACAAACACATGCATACACTCTTTCCCAAAATATCATTGTGAACCTGGACAAAGATTAGAAGGTCAGTCTCTGCTCCCATGTCCCCACCACCATCTCCACTAGTACCCACCCCTCTACAGCCCAGAAAAGCTCTCCTATTCTAGGTAGAGTTTAGTGAGAGTAGCTCCTGCCAGAAGCTCACACTCCACAAAGCCAGAAAGGCTGGGGATACAGTTCTGCCCAACGAGAGACGGTGGCTAAGCTTGGTGATAAGTTATTCCCCTGATAAAGTGATATTTAGAGGAAGGGCAGTTCATCCTGAGCTGGATAGTGTCATATTTGGGAAGTGACTGGGCTGCTATGACTGCTACGTTGTGACTGTGAAAATGACAAGTTCCAAATGATCAGACTCTGGGCTAGGCCCACTGCAAGGAAAGGCACCTGCTGAATAAAAGGCACATACACCAGACAGGGTCTATGAGTGTCTCCATCTCCAGTGCATCTTCCTTATAGCAGCACGTGACAAGGGGTACCTCAAAGCCCTGTCCTGGAGCTTGGAGCCATCCATGGTTTAGGGTAGAGCTGGATCTCTGCTGCCAGGCATAGAGCAGAGGAATGAGCCTGTGGCCTTCTCTCGGAGGTCATCATCTCAAAGCCATGTAGCCCAGAAAATAGAGAGTGGGAAACAAAGACAAGGGTGCCACCGGAGTTAGGTTAGCATGTCCAGAGCCCACTCTATGTGTATCCTTTGGTATCAAGATGCAAAACCCCTCATGGTTTAAGGTGGGGCTGCACAGAGCATTCTGGAAGATCCAAAGCTCACACTTCATATCCCCTGCCCCTAATCTGCACACATTTGAAACGGAAATTCTCAAAAACCTAATCAAGTGCAAAATGGCACCTCCACTATGGAAAAACTCAAGCACAGAATTCCCACACGACCCAGCAATCCTTGGGGTATATATCCAACAGACTAAAACAGTCTCAGACAGACATCTGTACATAACCAACAACAGAATCACCTAGCCTTAAGGCCTTCTCATACAAATGCCACAACATGGCTAATCCTTGACATTACACTGAGTGATGCTGGCGGGTCAGAAAGCACAGATATTGCACATGTCTGCTCATTTCTTAGAGAAGGAAATCAGAGCACTGGCTTCCTGCTCGAGGGAAGTGAAACCTGGGAGTTACATTAATATTAATAGCTATAAATTTTCTGGTGAGGAGAACAAAAGGTTCTAAACACAGATGTGGTGATGGTTGCCCAACAATGTGGCTATATTTAATCTACTGAAAAGTAGACCTAAAACTATGTTTTACCACAATTTGAAGAATTGGAAGTTGTTGGGGTTGATTTGGAGTTGCTATGTATTCAAATATTAATTAATTGCCCTCCAAGATCTGCTTACTGTCCTATGAGCAAATTAGCACGTACCCAAAATGATGTCATGTAAACCTTGCCCCCCCCCAACTTATCCCTTATTGGCTAATAAAGATGCTTACAGCCTGGGGTGGGCAAAAGAGGTAGATGGATCTGTGGTTCCCAGACTTTGGGGTCAGAGGAGGACCACGAGGGGAAAGGAGAGAGGACAGAGGGGAGGAGTCTCCACGAGGTAGCAAGGACTAAAAGCATGTGGCCAAGAGCAGCTTGCTCTGCGGACTGGCCTGGTGGAGCAGAAACAACCCAAATGGAACAGTTCCAGGTATTATGGGAATTTTAGCAGGGGAAGCAGACAAGATAGCTTAGAGGGTTGATATCTGCCCAGCTGTAATGCTTTAAGGCTTATATTATATCTAACAGGTCTCTGTGTCTCTTATTTGGAAAACAGCAGGATAAGGAATAACTCCAGAAGAGGGCTTTCAAAGGAGGAGGAAAAAGAGGGCTCTACAAAAAAGTAGGAGGGGGGTTACAAAGAAGAAAGAGGTTGCTGCTCTCCCTAAACTGCTGCTTGTTCTTTCTGCTGTTGTCTCCTGGTTTGCTGGACTTCTACTGAGACAGGAATTACCCCTAAAGAGCCTAATGACCCTAAATCAGCAGGAAGTAGCCTAAAGAGAGCTATGCCCCCTTTCACCTTTAACCTTCTTTCTCTCCTGCATAGTGTTGGGGGGTTGGGCATGAGGCATAAGGTATTAAGTACAGTAAAATAAATTAAGTATAGTAAAATTAGAGCAAATAATATAGTACAAAAATAAATAAAAGCCATCTTGCTACAAACTCCCACTGCATTAATTTATAGCATAGGTTAATATATACAGAATGTTAAAATTCACATTACAGGAAGTGAAAGCAAAAGAGAAATTTTTCTTTCACAATGAAAAAATAAAAACAAAACAAAGCAAACAAACAAATGAACAAAAACCTTATAAGCTACCTTGGGGTAACCTCAACCAGAAAAATAAAACAAAATCACAGGACTCAGGGGGTGTGGTGGTTTGAATAGGTATGGCTCCCACAAATTAATGTGTCTGAATGCTTGCATAGGGAGTGGCACTATTAGAATATCTGCCCTTATTGGAAGAGATGTGGCCTTGTTAGAAGAAGTGTGTCACTGTGGAGGTGGGACTCTGAGATCTTACATGCTCAAGCTACGCCCAGTGTGACACATATCCTATCTCCTGGCTGCCTTAAAATCAAGATATGGAATTCTGAGCTCCTCCAGCACCGAGTCTGCTTGCACAATTCCATGCTTCCCACTATGATGACAATGGATTGAACCTCTAAAAGTATAAGCCAACCCCAATTAAATGTTGTCTTTTATAAGAGCTGCCTTGGTCATGATGTCTCTTCACAGTGATAAAACCCTAACTAAGATGGGGGTGGGGGAAAGAATCATAGAACTTTACTACTAAGATATAGAAGTTAGCAAGGCATGGTAGTACATGCCTTTAATCTCAGCACTTGGGAGGCAGAGGCAGAGGATCTCTGAGTTTGAGGCCAGCCTGGTCTACAAAGCAAGTTTCAGAACCACGAGAGCTATACAGAGAATCCCTGTCTCAAAAACAAAACAAAACAAAACAAAAAAAACTAAAATAGATAGATAGATACAAAGATATAGAAGTTGATCAGAATAAAGAAAGGTATACCATGTCCATGGAGGAAACATAACTAATGCTATAAAACAGGCATATCTTCCTGAATAAATCTATAATACTACAGAATTCCAGCCAAGAATTAGAATTGGAATTTTTTAACCCTAATAGAATTGAGAATTTTCACACACACACACACACACACACACACACACACACACACACACTGCAGAAGATATAACACAAGGAAAACAAATGCAAGATGTTGAACTTCCAGATGAGTTTATTGTACAAGGACAAGATATGCACAGGACAGACACTCAGCACAAGTACTCTTTACAAGGGGACATACTCAAAGAAAGAACACTAAGGCAGATGAAGACCAAGAACACTGCCCCCATGGCTCCCCTGACCCCCTGCAGCCACTTCCCTCGTAAATAGCAGTCTGTCTCAAGCCTCCATCTTGATTGACAAGCTACTTGGTTTTGAACTTTCTGTTCATGCGATCTTAGAGCATGAGTGTTTTTGTGCCTCGCTTGTACCCCTCAACCCACCCACAGTATTGTCTGAACCCCTGGTAGCTCACAGCCCCCCCCCAAAGTGTGTTATCTCAACACATGGGGCTACCTCCTCATGTATTTACTTGTTCCCTGGCTGTAAGAACAGGGTAGCTCCAACTTGGAGATGTTCCAACATCACTCTGACATTTTCCCTTGGGTCCACGTTTAGGAATCAATTTTGTTGGAGATATATATATATATATATATATAAATTTTCTGGTTCCTCAAAGCTGTTCAACAGGAACAGAGGACGTTTGAGCAAGGGGTGTGAATCGGACAGTCATGTCCTACTAAGGATCAAAATAAATCAGAAAGCTACAGTAGCTATAAGGTACCCGTATTCGCATGTCCCTAAGGCCACAGCGGCTTGTGAGCAGGGCGCTCACACCGGCGCACAGCCGTCCCCTCCAGCAGTAAGCACAGATAACTCTCAGACCGGACTTCCCCGGCCAGATAACTGAGTGTTGCGGTCCTTTCAAGTACCATCACAGCCCAGGCCTGCAAGTACCGAGGAGACTGAGGGAGAAGGGGGAAGAGAAGAGAGACGGCCCCTCCCCCACCGGCCCACTGGCTTTAAAGCGAGAACAAAGTGACCGGGGATCAGAGTGTGCAGGCAGCGGCGGCGACGCGGCTGATTCATCCCCGCCGGATGTGTGAGGGGTCAGGCTGCGGGGAGCGGCGGCGGGGGCGCCTGGCCTGAGCGCACAGCGACAAGTAACCTGCCTGGTCTCTGGGCAGAGGGAGACTGCTCGGACTGTGCTATTAACACAACCACAACGCTACTCGGCCTGGGGTTGCGGGTCAGACCCCACTGACACCTGCTTCCTGCTCCCCCTGAGGACATCCTGTGGCCATAGCTCCAGGGTGACGCACAGGGACAAATTCCTGTCCCATCCTAGTTCCTGCAGGACCCTCATAGGCACACTGAGGCCAGAAGGGGGTCTCTGCCCAGGCTTCTGATTCACCCAGATGAAACCCCGCTGGTGACCCAGGCTCCCAAGACCTAGAGAGTCTTGAGGTAAACCTCTATTTTGAGATAGGATCTGCTGCCACATTCCTTGTTTGTTGCGGCCCACCGCGGTCCTGGGAAGATCCTAGGCTGTTGGGCCCTTTACACGACTATTCTGATGGGGTGGAGAAGGCTGAATTTCGAGTCGCTCACAGTCTGACGAGGGAGGTGCAATTTAAAAAAAAATTTAAAAATTAAAAAAATTTTTTTAAAAAGGACAGGTTTTTATTTAAACGTCCTGCACACCTCCAAATCCTTCGGGGTCTTGGAAAACAAGTCTCTCTACAGGTCTGGAGACAAGCCTGGAAGTTCACTTCCTACCAGATACTAGGAGGCACTAGATGTAAGTGAGTATTTCTCATGGGAAAGCCCGGAGCCAGGGACCTGGAGGATTCTCCAGAAGGGGTGGGGCAGAATCATGTCTGCCCAGGGGAAGCTCTGGCCCCAGCTGGCCCTGGCTTCAGATTCTGGCTCTGGCTTTACCAGCTGTGGCCTTGGGCAAGCTTCTTGTCCTCTCTGCAAGCGGGGACAGCGACGGGTACACCCAAGGCGCAGGGCCCTGTGCACACGGAGCGCGGCTCAGATGACCGTGACAGCCACATGTGATAAACCGGTCCTTGTCCGGTGGCGCAGGGGGGCAGTGCCAGGCGCCTTAACCGGAGTGGGGTAGGGGAGAATGCCAGCACCCAGGGAAACCGTCCCAGGAGGAGGGGCGAGTCAGACAGTAGAGGGATCCCGGGCCAGGTGGCCCGCGAGCCTTGCAGAAGCCTTGGCCTTTCTGAGCCCGGGTTCCCCGGTGTTTGCGCGGGCGCGGCAGCGGGAAGCCCCGTGGCGCCGGCGGAGCGGTGGCTTGTTCCGTGGCTCTGCAGCCCAGCTGCCGGACGCGGACCCTCGGAGGCTCGGGTCGGCGGAGCACCTGGGTAAACACGCGCAGCCTCGGCCCGCGGGGCTCCGGCGGCCGAGGGCGGCAGCGGCCACTTCAAAGCGCGGCGCGGCGGCGGGAGGCGCGCGGGCCGCCGGCCATCTGCTCCGCGTTAGTGCGCCGGCGGCGGGCGGGGACGGCGGTGCCCTGGCGACGCCACTTGCAGACTTCGCGCTCGCCGCGGCGCCCTGAGCTGTGCACGCCACCGGTACAGCGTGCTTGTGCGTGCCTAGCGCCCTGCTAAGCTCAGGAAGCCCGGCTCATTCGGGTCACAGGCCTTTGCCTGCTGTGACCCCCATACCCCTGGAAGCCCCGCTATTTCTCGATTAACCACCTTTCACCGCGTCCGGTCCCTCAGTTCATTTCCCTCAGTCACCAACCTCAATCACGGCCAACCCCTCACAACGTCCTCCTCTCTTACCTTTCAAGACTTAGCCCTTTTGTCTGCCTGAACCTTCTCCCTGTGCTCTGGACAAACTCCTACTCATCCAGCACCAACCCAGTTCGAAAGATTCTACCGTAAATGGTAGCAACTTGTTTCTCTTCAAGGTCTCTGTGCTTTCACAGGTCGGTAGCCCCCTACCTGGAGCCTACCAGTTAGCTCCTGGATGACTCTCACCACCTGCGTAAGTCACCATTTGCTGGGCTCAAAAGTCTGTGCTGTAGTTCCAGGACAGCCGCGGGGGGAGGGGGGGACACTACACAGTGAAACCCTTTCTCGAAAAACCAAACAAACAAAACAAAACAAATCTGTCCTGCTGGGTGGTGGGAAATAAGAACCTATTATGAACTGGAAAGATGGCTCAGCGGTTTAGAACACTTGTTGCTCTTGTAGAGGACCTGGGTTCGATTCCCAGCACCCATAGAATGAGTCACACCACCTGTAACCCCAGTTCCAGGGGATCTAACACCTTATTTTGACCTCTGCAGGCACCAGGCACCCATGGTGCACAGATATGCATGCTGGTAAAACATTCATGCATATAAACTAAATAAACAAATCTAGAGAGTTTTTTTTTAAGTGTTTTTAAAGAGTCTGTTGCAAAACCTAGTCTAGACTAGCAGTTAGCAGAGGGAGCTGTGGATGCTCAGGTCTCTGTGGAGCCCTTAGAAACCAAAGCCTCACCACCTGGCCCTGGGCTGTCCTGCTGGCTTCCCTCCTGCTGGTTTCCACCCAACTCAGTAGCTAGCCACAGGCTTCCACCTGCTGAGGCAGGCAGGACACAGCTGGTTCCAGGTGCAGGGAACTGGGTGGGGGCCCATCCTCCTCCTGCAGTGCCTGGTGTATTGACACCCTGGCTCCACAGCCAGGGACACCTGCTGGTCCTTGTTGTACCCAGGGGCAAGTTCAGTCTGGGTAGTGATGACAGTTGTAGCTCCAGGTTGAAGGACGTTCCTGAAGGTAGAGCTTTTTGACCCAAGAGCCATGAAGGGCAAGAGGCTGGGCCGCCTGCCCAGAGCTAGTAGCAGCCGTTGAGTACCAGCATTCCACCTTGAGAGCCCCAACGGGGTCTTCTTAGAATCCTGGAGCTCTAAGGTGACCATAGGGAGTGATGTTGGGACATATGTATGGAAGGTGTGCAGACATGTGGCCAGACTCAGCAGGAATCTGGAAAGGGCTAGTTAGCCACATGTGCAGTAGACAGACAGACAGCTAGATAAGCACAGGACCCTGGGGCCAGGGCCTTTGCAGGGCCCTTGGGTGCTTATTCACTTCCTCTCTGTCCCCTGCTTCCTGCCGGCTTAGAGAGTCCCTGATGTGGCCTATTGTCCCTTGGTTCTCTGGTCAGCCTGTGGGATGGCAAGAAGGAACCTGGAAAACGAGGTGCTAGCAAATGGGTTATGCGTAGTAAGAATTGTGGAGGGTGAGGAGAAGATGCCTGACTTGGGTTGAGTTACCTCCTGGATGAGCCACTCACTAGCTGAAGCTCCAGGCAGAGTAAGAATAGGGCTTCCTGCGTGTTCTCAACAACACTGAGCACTCATCCCTCCACCCGAAGAGCTGGATGCCACACCAGATAGAGTCCAGCCTCTTTAGGATGGGAATTTCATTTGGGGGCAGTCATCTTGGGTCTGAACCCCCAAGGTTCATGGGCTGAAGTCAGAGTTCAAAGGCAACGTTTGCTTGTGCTCCCAAGAGAGGCCGGCTAGAAAAGGGGGAAGGCCCTGGGAAAGGCAGGACCATTCTGGGATAAACCTAGACACGGAAGGTGTGTGGCAGAACCTGATGGTCCTTCAGGCTCTCTAGAGAGCCACTTGTCCCCATATTGGATGAAGGAGGGGAGTTGGGGTTGTGCCAGTGAGGCTCTCAGACTGCAGCGTGGACAAGTGGGGCTGCAGGATCTTAGGAAATCCAGCCTCTGCTGGCCTGCGCTGACCCTCAGACCCATGGTTGAGAAGTGAAACTGGGTGTTCAGAAACAATGAGAGGGTCTGAGGGAACCCCATTGTGAGCACACACACCTGCAATCCTAGCACAGAGGAGGTTGAGGAAGGAGGTCACCAACATGGGGCTGGCCTGGAATCTCTCCAGCAAGATCTCTTTCAAAAAGGTAAAACAAGAGGAAGGGGGAGTCTGGGCTAGGAGTGGTATTGCCAACACCACAGCCAATCTAAAAGCCTTTCCTTTGACACTCTGTTTCTTGAAACAGTCTGGAAAGCGCCCCCTCTGGCAGTCCAAGGTATAGCATGTGAGGAGAGCTCAGGTTAGATGGAAAAGGCTGCCTGGGCTTGCATGGACCCTTTTCTTCTCGAAACCAAGACAGACCGTGTTTTAAGGGCCCCAAAATTACTTTAGAACCTGACCTCACCACTCGCCAACTGTGTGTGTCTAGGAGGTGAGGCCACTTTCCTGAGCCTCAACTTCCTCAGCAGTAGCATGGGGGCATGTAAAGGCGTTTGTGCATGCACGCATATTCGTTTCACGGTGGTGAAGACTTTCAACTCCTCACTCAGCCACTGGAGCCAGAACTGGGCCCCACCCCTGGCACCTAACTCTGCAAACAGTAGTTATTTTGTTACTGCCTCCAGCATTTTTTCTGCCCAAACACTAGCGCTGGAGTGGACTTGGACTTGAGTAATAACCCTCCCCAACCCCCACCCCCGACCAGCTCTTTGGTGTCCCTCCTAGGAGACCCCAGCAGGCCCCTTCTGGCTTCCAGGCTTCTTTCTGCTCAAATTGAGGACGCTCCCTCGCCGCCCCTCCCCCAAGCTGGTCACTTCCCCAGGGAGAGAAAGGGTTGGATCACAGAGTGTCCCTTCTACCGGTGGTTCAAAGCTGCCGCCAGCCCCCGCACGGCCGGCTTGATTTGTTTCTTATCTTTAATTTTGTTTTAATCGGGCAGATCCCCTCCGGTTACTTTTCCCCAGAATCTTACGGCATCTTTGGAGCGGGCAACAAAAGCATTCTTTTTGGAGCCCGCAGGGGGCCAGGGCAGAACCACTTCAAAGAGAACGCAAAGCAGCTAGTCCCTTCATTGTCCTCCCCTGCGTGCCTGCCCCCCAGCGTCCTGAGGCCGCCCTGAATAGGCAGGTACAAAGGCCACACGTTCAAAGTGGGCACCACACGCTCCATCAGAAGGCCAGCTTTGCCAGTCGCAAGTTTGCCTTCATCCTCATGTACACAGGTCCCCCGCTAGGGAGGGAGCAGGCCTTGAAGTGGGGGCTCTCGTTCTCTCGCTCTCTCCCTCCTCCCCACCCTCCCTCCTTCCTCCTTTTTTTTTTTCTCCCTGATTACAATTTATGATGCATTTTGAAGTGGCCCCTTTCGTTCAGCACCTCAGCTGAGCAGGCAGGTGCAACCTGCAGGGTGCAGCATGTTAGGAGCCTGGGCAGGTCCGGCACTCTGAGAAGTAGGTGAATATCTATCTCAGCTCTGAGAGGCAAATTCTTTTGGCACCAGTGCTGTAAGACTGGGCTCAGTCGGAAGCTACCTACAGCATACAATTCAGGGTTTGTTTTAGGGTTTTTTGCTTTTGTTTTTTGTTTTTTTTTTTTTTAATATATAGGAACGTTTTGCCTGCATGTGTGTATGTACACCACTAGTGTGCCTGGTGCCCGAAGAGGTTAGAAGAGGGTGTTGGACCCCCTAGACCTGGATGTGGATGTTGGAGGTAGATGTTTGTGAGGGCCGGCCCTCTGCAAGAGCAGCCAGTGTTGAGCCTCCTCTCCAATCCCAGCCCAACTCAGTTCTATAGGAAAGGAAACTAAGGGCTGGAAATAGGCAGCTACTTGCCTTGAGACCCCAGCAAGGCTGGGCTGGACTGAGTAGGTCCGTTTTAATTTCCTGCATTTCAGGGAAGGCCTGGGGGCACCAGCTGCCTGCAGGTCACTTGGTCACCCCGGGAGGAAATGCCCCAAACTAGGGAGAGTACACAAGATGGTATTCATAGGCTGGTTCTGAGCATGGGGCTGGAGAGGAAGTCCAAAAGAATAAAAATCAGCCCATTTGCAGGGATAGCAGCAATAAGGTCATAGTTCTGTCCTTCATTAAGAATTAGGTGCTACATGTTCCACGCTGTACCCAGTGTCTGACTTGACGCCGTACTCCCTCTTTGAGGGAGGAGGTGAGGCTCAGGGAAGGTAAGTAACTTGCCCAGAGCCCCACAGCCAGTTAGTGGTACATTTAGTAGGATTTTACATGGCATTTGCCTTGTGGCCTGGTGCTCCTCATAGGCATGCTTGCACTGTCCCAGGATCAGACCTTTTGGGGTGTGGAATGTGGGGTGAAACCATAACTACTCATATCAAGTAGGAGAGTCTGCCTTGAGGGACTGGCTTTGAACCCGAAAGCTCCAGGGGAAGGGGACTCTCAGGGCTGTATCTACCCTCAGAAGACCCAGAGACCAGGGGGAAAAGAGAGAGAGAAAGAGAGAGAGAGAGAGAGAGAGAGAGAGAGAGAGAGGCCAGAGAGATGCAGTCTTGCCACATCTTCATTGGAGTGTGGCCTGAACAGGATTCAAATTCTACCCTGGTGCCTTATTCATGGCCTTATCTGTCACCTGCCACAAGGGAGTTCTGTCCAACTTGCAGAAAGAGCCTCAACTAGCTGGCACTTCCTCCAGAGATGTCAACAGCTATTGCTGCCTGGTCACAGCCAAGAACACAGGACAAGGAGTGAGAGACCCTTCCAAGGCCAAGATGTACATCAGGCCAGCAGCCTGGAGAGTCTGGAAGTAAGCTGCCGATCCAGGCAGGGTTCTGAGCCTGAAGCAGAAGAGGGAAGAGTGAGGCATGAATGGCCAACAGTTGAGAGTCCTGAAGACAGTTCTGGAAAGAAACCCACCCCAGCTCCAGGAATGGCAAGAGAGGTGGGGTCTCAGACCAGTAGTAAGACAGACTTGGAGAAGACCATCTGGGTGTCCAAGGGCACTAGGCCCACCGTCATTCGCCTGGACTAGAGTCCCAGCCCTGCCAACCCATTTGCTGTGTGACCAAGGCCCTAGTGAAGCACCGCTCTGATGCTGTTTCCCCACACCTATAAAATAGAGAGGTGATCTGATTCGGAGAAGTCTTTGTCCTGTTCTTCAAAAGGCTTGGAAAGCAAGGCCTGCCAGGGGACTAGTACTCTGGATACCAGTCCCCTGAGTTGGAACCGATTGGATCCTTGCTTAAAGGTGTGTTGGAAAACAGGTGCAGTGGCTTTGAAAAAACAGCTTGAGAAACGGAACTTAATGGATTGAGCAATCTAGGACTGTGTTTGTTCTGATGGGGATGGCCTGCGGGAACTTTCAGCTCCTCCAGCACAGAGAACACTAGGGACAAGGAGTGAGTGACAGGCTCACCCAGTGCTTAAGCAGGAACCCTGGTTTTTAAGGTTATAAGATATCAGAACCACTAAAAGCTTCCATCTCCCTTTTTCCCATACAGAGTGAAGCAGCCACTGGGACCCCCACCCAGCTACCCTCAAGCCCCTCATCCCACCCACAAATCCAATGTCCTCAGGCACAGAGACAGAAACATCCACATCAACCCAAACCACAGGTATCCTGATCTCTCTCTACAACTCTGGCCAAGTTCTGCAGGCAAATGTCAAGAAAGAGCCAGAGAGATGGCTCAGCAGTTAAGGGCACCAGCTGCTCTTGGAGAGGACTGTGGTTCAATTCCCAGCATCCACATGGAGGTTCACAACCACCTGTTAACTCCAGTCCGAGGGGAATCAGTGCCCTCTTCTGACCTCTACAGACACCAGGCATGCACAAGGTGCATGTTTATATAAGCAGGCAAAACTCTCATATAAATAAAATAAAAATATAAACAAATCATTTAGAAAGTCATAAACTGCCAAGATACTGTACACTTGCTGTGTGCCAGGCATCATTTGAGACTCTTCTGTCTACACCCTGTTCAGCACTCCCACCCACCCCAGCAGGTATGGCCATGTGTCCATGACCACATGCGCAAAGGGTTTCAGAGAGGTGGCAAGATTGGAGCAGAACCCCAACACCTGGGACAAGCTGGGCTCTGAGGCTGTGCTGTCCACCTGAGGACCAGGTGAACCATCTTCCTGAAGGAGGCAGGGCACTGCCAACCACACTGAACACAGAAAGGACCCGGGGGTGGGGGCACTTCTCCATTTTTGATCAGGCCTGCCAACTGCATGCCTGTGATCCATCTAGCTTTGCTAGTGGTACCCACGGCCATCAGCCCAAAGCAGCTGTCTCTTTCCATCATGACCAGAGAGAGAGAGCAGGTGCCCGCACCCGCCCATTTGGACTCCACCGGCTTCCAGATCAGCTTGCCTCCTGGGCGCTGGCATAAACAGTGACATGCAAATGTGGCCTGAAGGGCTGTAATAAACACTTGCTCTCGATGCTTTCTCTTTTTCAAATCATCTCTTAGAGCCCTTTCATGCTAATGTCTAGGAGATGTGGCATTAGAAAAATCACTTTGACATGCTAAGGGGCTCCAAGATTAACAAAAAAAAAAAAAAAAAGAAGAAGAAAGAAAAGGGAAAAAAAGAGAAAGGACAAGATAAAGCTTTCGGAAGACCTATTGCAGAATTGCCCGCCTTTGAAAGTGTTCCGAGGTTGGCGCCCGCTTCTGCTTGTTGGCATACATGTAAACGAGCAGTATAAAAGCCCGCACTCAATGCCACTTGAATGAAAGGTCTAGCCGCCAGCATGGGGACAGGGAGGGTGGCCAGGCTTTGGGAAAAGTGAGGATAGGCCTGGAGGGGGCTTCCTGTCCTGAAAGCAAAAGGGAGCAGCCTCTGGCACCTGTCCAGGATGAATATGTCAAAGTCAGGCAAGACCAGCACACACACCCCACCCTCCCCACCTCCCACCCCTCTCCACCCCACCCCCTGTCACATGAAACACCCAGCCTGCTCCAGCTGCTGGCCCCACCCACTTTTCTATTCATTTTGGTTGGGGACAGGGGAGGGGCCTTGCTATGCTGCTCAGGCTGGCCTTGAATCTTGAACTCACAGGCTAGGTGATCCTCCCTCCTCAGCCTCCAAAGCAACTAGAGCTGGGGTTATACATCACCGCAGCCAGCTTTTCCTAGCCTCTTCCTTGTGTGGCATTAACTAACCTCTCTGGGACTCTCTTTGACATGGATTCAGTGATGGGAACCTGGAGAATGTTTAGTGCTCACTGACACCTAGTGACTGCTGGAGAGCGCCTGGTTGAAGCATGAAACTGTGTGGTCCTGGTGGAGTCTTGCTGAAGTCTGCAACGAAGGCAGGAGACTGAGAAAGGATCACCACATCAGGCGAGGCGGAAATATCACCCAGAAAGTGGCCAAGGCCCAGGCCGGCTCTCAAGTTCCAGTGTACCTTACCTGAGGACATCAATAGGGTCCCAGCCACTCCTGCTACACAGCTTGTGTAACTTCCCTTCGGATTAGGGACCATCTGACATCTCCAGACATGTGCAGTATATGTGGGAGGACTCACTGGTGGAGAAGAGCCTGAAGAATACATATTGTAAAAGGTTTATACGATAGTGACTGGGCTGTCCAACAATGGCCGTCTTCGTGCAGGATAGGCTAAGAACCAGGCAGCTGCACAGCCCATGAAGCTAGACACCCCAGAAGGCCTGGAGCTCACTGAACATTTGCTGCAACCACAGTAGAAGGCTGATGAAACTGGAGTCTGATGTCATTGGAGGGTGATGTCACTGGAGGATGATGGAGATGCTTGCTCAGGAAGAAGGAAGACAGGCTTCATATCTAGGCCACCCACTGGAAGGCACATCCCTCTCAGACATGCTCAGACGTGTGTCTCCTAGGTGATCTAAATCTCATCAAGTCAGCAATCAAGACCAGCTATCACACATAGCACAGTGGACATACTGTGGATGTCATTCTTTACTTCAAGAATGTCCTGGGGTTTCCTACAGAGGTCAGAAAGAACAATTTCTGTCACTAAGGGTAGCCACAGTCCACTACACTGGTATTTCTTATTGCAAAGATTAACACAGTTCACTTTGGGCAAAATACTCTAACCCCCTAAAATTTCAGCTCAACACGACAAAGAGAGCCCTGTGAAAAGGTGTCTGGGTAGGCTCCCTGCATAGCCAACTGTGATCCAGGTTCCTTCCTCTTCAGTCACAGATGTAAAAAGACAATAAAGGACCCTGCTGAAGGTTTGGATGGTATCTTGGTTAAGGTTTCTATTGCTGTGATAAAATACAATGACCAAAAGCAACTTGGGGTGGGGGTGTATTTCACATCACAGTTCATCATCAAAGGAAGTCAGAACAAGAACCCAAGCTGAGCAGGAACCTGGAGGCAGGAACTGAAGCAGAAGCCATGGAGAATCAAGGCTTCCTAGGCTTATAGGATTACCAGCCCAGGGGTGGCACCTCCCACAGTGAGCTTGGCCTTCCCACATCAACCATCAATCAAGAAAATGTACCACAGCCAGTTTGCTGGGAGTATTTTCTTAAGTGAGGTTCCCTCTTCCCAAATGTCTGTAGCTTGAATCAAGCCAATGTAAAAACAGCAGCAGGAATGGACAGGACAGGAGGAAGGACACTACTTCCTGCGACAGTCTGTCAAGTCTAATTGCCACAGCTGCACATCACCACGAAGGAGATGGGGAGAGCCATTTAGCTGAGGTCTGAGTCGGTAAAGGAAGACAACTTTTGAAAACAGGAAAACAAACTCGGAGGGATCATCGTGTGACCTGTGGGAAGAGACAGCGAGTTGGTGGCCTGCTCCTGGGAGCTCAGCCTCTTACCCCACTTCCACAGCAGCACAGTCGGCATGTGCCGAGCTCCAGGTGCTGTAGGACCTTTCTGGATACCAAGTCCGGTCTGTAGAATGCCCCGCCCCCATCCTCTCTGCTCAGAGCCTGCACACATGCCCCAGACACGCTAACTCAGCTGCAGAGGACTTGCCACACCGGATGTAACATAAGCACTAAGAAAATAGTTGCTGGGCTGCGGTGTCCCCGGGGCTGGCTTTTTAAAATGTGGGTTGAGACCCCATGCAGAGTCACATAACTAATGTGGGGGGGGGGGAGCTACAAAAAAATTTCTAACAGCAGTAAAAGGTTTTTAAGTGACCCAAAAATGAACTCTAAATCAAATGTGTGGGTGAGATGGCTGGGTAGGTAAAGATCTGGCACTTGTAAGATAAGGATCTGAGTTCAGATTCCCCAACACCCAGGTAAAAAGCCATGATAGAATGCATTGGTTTTTCCGGGGCAAGGCGGTAGAAGTCTGTAAATGCATGGGGCTTGCTGGCCAGCCAGCCTAGTTGAAACAGCAAGCTACAGTCCCTGTCTCAAAAAAAAAAAAAAATAAGGTAGAGAGTAATTTAAAAAGACACCCCACTGGAGAGATGGCTCAGCAGTCAAGAGCACTGGCTGTTCTTCCAAAGGACCCAGGTTCAAATCCCAGCAGCCACATAGCAGTTCACAGCTGTCTGTAAATGGCCAGGTAGTGCTGCACACCTTTAATCCCAGCACTTGGGAGCAGAGGCAGGCGAATCTCTGTGAGTTCAAGGCCAGCCTGGTCTACAGACTGAGTTCCAGGACAGTCAAGGCTGTTACATGGAGAAACCCTGTCTCATTAAAAAATAAAATAAAAGACTCCCCAGTGTCAATTTATGGCTTCCACATGTGCTAGTGTGACTGGGCACACCTGCACACACACACACACACACACACACACACACACACACACACACCTGCATCTATGCATGCAACACACCAAGAGAGAAGTTTTTTGAAAATCAGACAGTCTCAAGTATTTCTTGCAGCGCTTTCAGCGTACGACCTCACTGCAACCTTGGTTCTCAACGCAGAAAATGCACAGTCTGCCCTGTGTGTGCCTTCATGACACACAACACCAACACACACTGCCTGAAACACCTTGGCCCCGATCTACTGTGTGTTACTGAGGTGTTTTCACCGTACATAGAGTTTTCTGCCTTCATAGAAATACAATGGTTTTAATGTGGAGAACAAAGAGTATCTCCCACTGTCATTTCTCAGCATGTATCAATCAGATTAGTCTGTCTTTGGGTTGTGTGATGCTAGAGTGTTTGATTTTTAAAACTGCTACTTGAGGTGCTTAGTTGAGCTTCATTTTAAAAAAAAAAATCATTAAGTGGATCCTGAAGAAGTGGCCCAGTAGATAAAAATGTTTCTTGTGCAAACCTGAGGACCCCATCGCTCATGTAAAAGACAAAACAGAACTAGGTGTCTTAGTTACTTTTCTATTGCTGTGAGGAGACACCATGACCACGATTGCTTGGAGAAGAAAGCATCTAATTGGGGGCTTGGCTACAGTTTCAGAGGGTTAGTCTGTGGTCATTACAGTGAGGAGTAGAACAGTATGGGGGCAGGCACAGCCCTGGAACAGTAGCTGAGATCTTACATTCTGATCTGCAGGCAACAGGCAGAGAGAGACTGGGCCTGGCATGGGCTTTTGAAGGTGCAAAGCCCACCCCCTACTGACACACCTCCTCCAACAAAGCCACGCCTTCTAAGCCTTTCTAAACAGTCCACCACCTGGGAAGCACACATTGAAATATATGAGTCCATGGAGCATTCTCATTCAAACCACCACACTAGGTATGGCAGCATACATCTGTAATCTAGAGCTGGGGTGAAGACAAGAGGACACTGGGAATCTGATGACCATCCAGTCTAACTGACAGCCCTTGGACAAGGTGGGTGCTGCAGGTGGCCGGAGCTCCCAGCAGCCTTCGAGAAACTAACTCTAGCTGTGTGTGCTGAAGGCAGAAGCTGAGGAGAACAGGTGTAAGGGTTCACAGAAGGGCAACATGAGGACGAAGAGCCTGAGGCTAGCTCTGAAGAGGTTAGTAGGTGAAGGATGAAGATGGCCAGATGATAAGGACAATGGAGAAGGGCTTCAGAGGGTCAGGGCTGAGGTCTGAGTGAAAAACAGATTTTCAGGAGAGCATAGCCTACAGCATTGGATCATGTCTTGAGGAGTCAGTCCCTCTCCCACCCTTTTGCCACAAAGATAAAAACATTTGACTTCTCCAGGAAACAGCCATGAGCCTGCAACTGACAAGAACTGATGTATAGGGACACAGGGCTCCTCAGAGCTTTGTGTTCTACCCTGTCCCAGAATTCCCCTGTGTGGTGGAATGCTCCAGTGGCAACTAGCTTGACAAGGTATTGTCATCCCCTACCTCCCTGTATAGGTCTCACTACCCTATATCTGGGACCACCTTGTATTCCTTGTCATCATTACAGGAGAAATTGCTGGCAGTAATAGTTTCCAAACTCATCCCCTCTTCACACTTGCCCAAAGTGGCTGCAGTGTTGTTTTAAGAAACTGAAATATCCCAGTAATTTGATTTTTAACCAATGAAGACTCAGGAGCCAGATGCTGGGATCAAAACTCTGCTAGCTGAGAGAGACAGAGAAAGCACCCCGCTGATCTTCCTATTCAGCTGAAAATCCTAGAAGAAAAGCCCAGAGCTAAATAGCTAAAAACCCAAATCTAAAAAGCTCCTTCTCTTTCTCCTTCTCCACACTGTCTTAAATACCCCTCAGCTCAGTGTCCCTTCTTTCTGTTTAATCCCTGTCAGTTGGTTTTTTGCTCCACCTCTTGACCTAGGGTTCACTTTATTTAATCCTGTGTACAGAAAGCTCTTGGATTAAAGGTGTGTGCTAAGGCAGATCCACATCACAAGTACTTACTTACAATAAACAGAAAGCTCTAGGATTAAAGGCTGAGCCACCCCACAATTAGAAACAGGCTTTTACAGTTTAAAATCTTGGGGTTCACAATGTCATCAAATATTCTGCAACACTGAAGACTCCCAGAGCAATGAATTCAGTCTCCCTCAAAAGAAGCAAAGGACTCTCAGTTCCCTTACTGTCTTGGCTCCTCAGAACCATCCCCAGAATCTAACTCTCATGGAGTTTCTTCTTGGAAGAGAGTAATCCAGGAAACAGCCCTGAGCCTGTAACTGACAAGAATTGATGTATAGGGACACCGGGCACCTCAGAGGTCTGTGTTCTACCCTGTCCCAGAATTCCCCTGTGTAGTGGATTTGAGGGCGTGGGAAATAGGTGAACTCAAGCACATTTAGCCCTCCCATTCCTAAAATATAGATGAGTACAGTCAAAAACACAGGAGAATTGTCAAAAATGCATGGAAGCAACTAGTAAATCACTTGCATAGATAGTGTGTAGTGGTCAAGTGGTTTTATCACAACAGAAAGTGAACTAAAAGTGGTAACAGGCTCGGAGCTGGAGCTTCAGGGTGACCAGGAGGGGTCCTGAACTTTCTGCCCTTGGGACAAGGTATGTGAAGCTTTAGTCCTGACGGATCTTCCCAGAAGTGTGCTGGAGGCAGGTACCCAGCTTATGGGGAGCTGACCACAGGGAGCGTGGGTAGGAAGAAAACGGAAGGGAAGAAGGCTGCATTAAAAATTATCAGATAGAGGTTTGAGAGGCAGCCCAGAAGTTAAGAGCAGAGTGACTCTCTATAACTCCCATTCCAGGGGATCTGATGCCCTCCTCTGGTTTTCTGAGGCCACACACACATGATGCACAGACATACATGCAGACAGAACACGCATACACATAAAATTAAAAATATTTTCTTTTTAAAATGAGCAGGCAAGCCAGCCTTGGTGGTATACGTCTGTCATCCCAGCTACTCAAAAGCCTGAGGCAGCAGGGTGGGAAGTTCGAGGTGAGTCTGCACTACAGAGTAAATTCAGAATATCAAGAACCTGGTGAGATCCTCTCTCATAATGAAAAGTAAGAAGAGCCCATGGCTGACTGGAAGGATGGCTGCCTAGCATATGTGAGATCGAAGTGCAGGGGTAGGGAAGAGCATCGTGGGTACCAGGGGTTTAATTCCCTGAGTGATTTGGTTGGGGTGGAAGTGGGGTGGGAGGTGGTACAAGCTGTCCCAGCAGAGAGGCAGAAAAGCCAACAGCAGACATTGGTTGATGTCTACTCCCGGGGATGTTGGCTCCCCTACATTTTTGCTGCCAAAGCAAGCATCCAGAAGGATGCTTAGCATCTACAGCCATTGCTGGAGGCTCTGGGTCAGCCCCAGCAAAAGCAGGACAGGGGAATTGCAGCAGAGCCCAGCCGCCTCACCCGTTACCTCACTGAAGTAAGTGATGGTGCTTGTGTGTTCTCCACAGGTTCACGCTGTAGCAGCCACCAGCCTGCCCTAAAGTCAGAGCCAAGGAAAGCTTCCTGTGTAGGCAGGAGCTGCTGTGGTCCTCATCAACTCTGTCACCAATCTCAGAGGGAAGGGCTTTTCCTGTCTGCACCAGGGCTCAAACCCCGCCTTGTCCACTTTGGGTGCCCTTCTCCTCCCTGACATCTATGTCTATGGACAAAGAAAAGGAAGAAGCCCCCTACACCACAAAATAATCCAGGCCCCTTCTTCATTATGAGAGAACAACCTTTTTTATTTATTTTATTTTATTTATTTATTTTTATTTTTTATTTTTTTTTTTTTTTTTTTGCTCCTGGCCTGTTCCAGACTCAGGCTCAGAGCCTGGCTGCTTCCTTGCTGGTTTGGAAATCTTACCAGAGGAGGTGGGGGCAGGAGCCGGCCCTCTGAAGTCCTGCAGTCCCCCAGCCAGCTTTATTGTAGGCAGAGAAAGACAAGGAAGGGAGCCCTTGTTCTGCTCTTCAGCAGGAAGAGAGGTCTCCAGTTTCGGGAATTTACAGAGCATGGATTGGTAGAACCCCAAGAACCCACCTTGTGGCCAGGATCCTCAGAAGAACAAAAAAACCCACCAATCTGATGAATAGAATACATCCCAGACGAACCCCGAAGGGAAGGACCCTGGGTCAGGGAGGCATACAGGGTTCATGGGCAAGGAGTAGTGCAGGACTCAGCTCCAGGACACTGTAGAGTCCATCTGCCATGTGGGGAACATGCTATTTTGCAGCACGTGTTCCTGGTGATTGGCATGCATGTCATACTCTCCCATCTTGCATGCAGTGACTCCCAGCTCACTGGTGGACATGTTGCACTATGCCCTGCTCTGTGGATCTTGAACACAGAGAACACCCGTGTCTACCTTTGCTCCTCCTTCTCTTGGCTTTGAGAGTTTCCTCAGTGCAATGGTCAGGAACGCCTGCAGGAGTACATGCAGCTATCATTTCTGGATCCTTCTCTGATGTCATCTTCAGGTTTGTCTCAGGCTTCATCTCTGAGTCTCTCTCTCTCTCTCTCTCTCTCTCTCTCTCTCTCTCTCTCTCTGATGTCTTTTGTCACATGGAAGTCATTTACCCTGACCCCAAGGCTAAGTGCTCTTCTGCTCCAGCATAGGGGCCACGCACACTCATGAGTTGCTATCTGGAACCCTATCCCAGAAACAGATAGCCCCAACCAGCCTTTGGAGATATCCAAATGCTAATGGAACCACCGACAAGGCCATGGGGCTGGGAGGACTCAGAAATAACCACCTATAGTGAAAACTTGTCAAAGAGCACTTCTGTGGGGGCAAGGGAGGGTGGCCTCTAAATCCAAGCTATCTTAGACTCTGTGACTCAAAAACAGATGTCATACATGCAAGTCCACCCAAATCTTCACAAGATTCTGCCAAGGAGAGAGTGGAAGGAACTGATATGGGGAGACCAACTGGTTAACAGTGTCTTCTGAGGCCCTAAGGCTGAGGCACGGCTCTACCTGACAGCAGAAATAAGTAGAAATAAGAAATGTCCATAGCCGTGGCCTCCACTAGCCTGTCCAGCCCTGTTACCCCAACGAGTTTCTTGATTTCTCTGGGCCTTCCTTGCCTTCCTCATCTGTAAAGGGGTTAATGCCAGTATCTCCTCCTAGCATTGCTCACTGGGTGGAATGTACTCACACCTACAGCACAAGCCCACACGTGCAAATTGTAAATCTGGAGGCCGGCTATGGTGTAGCACTTCTCCAGCTCTCGACCCGGGGAGTCCAGGGACAGCCAGAGATGAGGTAAAGAACCCTGTGGTGTCCGAGGTAGAAGGGACTTCTGATGTGGGGGCCTAAAGAAAGCCTCTTGGAAGGTGAGTAAAATGCAAATCTTTATTCGCATCTAAAATTGTTGTTGTTTTAAGTAGTGCACAAAATAATGGGTTTATTAATACAGTTTCATATATGTGTATCATCGGGTTTTGGTCATTGTGCTCACACACATGAAGTTGATCCTTGCCTTCCATCCTGATCGAAATAGGGTCTCTTTTTTTCCCAACGGTGTTCACCAGGCTAGCTGGCCTGCAAGCTTGGGTGGAGTCTCCTGATCCTGCCTCTACCTCCCAGTAAGGGTGTGCTGGCATTATGGACTTGTGCTACTGCACACAAGGACCTGAACTCAGGATGGTCTTACACAGCAAGCACTCTGCACACAGAGCTGTCTCCACAGCCCTTATTTGCTTCAGTCGTGTTACTTGCTGTCAGCCTCTGTTTTCTGCTACTTCTGCAAGCAGTTCAGTTCTGTCCCAAACTAGCTTACTGTGTGAAGCCAAAAAAAACCTGTCCACCCATATGGGTTATCAATGAATCTCCCTTGTTATTTGTGGTACTTTTTTGTTTGCTTGTTTTTAATTTTTCGAGACAGGGTTTTCTTGTGTAGCCCTGGCTGTCCTGGAACTCACTTTGTACACAAGGCTGGCCTCAAATTCAGAGATCAACGAGCCTCTGCTGGGATTAAGGGTGTGCACCACCACACCAGGCCTTGAGACTTGAGAGTCTTCTCTATTCCAATTGGCATTTCAAGAAATCTTTTCTAGTTATGCTCAAAGCAAACTCCCTCAAAGCAAACATTGCATTTTTTTTCATCTTGCTTCATTTCCAGCACTCCCCCACCCTTCTAGCTATTCACTCAAGCTTATCTTTAAGATTCATCTGATCTCCGTGTTACCCTAGAAGACACAACGTCTCAGAAGGTTAAGTGACTAGCTTAGGATGCAAAGGTTAAAGGCAGGACCAGACCTCCTGATGCTTCCCCTGAATTTCATTCAGTCCTTCACACCTGGGCATTCACACCTTACCTGGGAAGGTAAGGCCAACACATCCTGCGTTGGAATCTTTACCCTCCAGAGCTGTTGGGAAGGCTGATAAGGGAGACCGAGGATGGGTGAAGATTTTGAGGCCAATACCCATGTGAACAACTCCAGGCAATCACCTATCCCACCACCAACCCCACTGATACATATTTTATGGGGCCGTTCTTCTTCTTCACAAACGATGTCATTAATCTGCTCCCTGGCTGTGCAGAATAACACCCCTCAGGAGCAGCCTGCTTTCTGAATATTTTATCAGTCCTCATTTCTTCTCCCCAAACTAATATATATTTACACAGTCTACCTCCTGCGGGGGGACCATATTGTTTTCTCTCAGTGCCCGCAGAACTTAGATATGGAATTGTGAATAAGTAAAAAAGTATATGCCTCGCTATTGATGTTGAAAGTGAAAACCAATCATCTATCAAGCTGCGAGGGAAGCCAAGAAAAAGATTTGCATATGGTAAAACAAAAGAAGAGGAAGAACAAAACAGAGCAAGGCCCCACTGAGGGAAGGAGCACAGAAGGGAGCACCTCTCTCTTCCTAACAGGAGCCTGTGTGTTTCTGCCCCATCTTTACTTCATTTGGCAGCAGTGGGGAGAGCAAACAGCTATTTTATTAGCAAGGTCAAAAACTTCCTACTTGGAGATCCAAGCTGGAGAAACTGGAATTTTTGCAAAGTTTTACGATACTGTTTTTGTTGTCATGGAATAATTATTACAGTGAGGATTTGAACACTCGTGTGGCCCTATTGCTTCTTCATGCATTATTTTCTTCTGAGGCTCTTGAGAACGGAAGGCAGAAATGGTCACAACACCCCATCCCACCAATTTAAAAAGAAGAGAAACAGACTCAGACAGGTAAATCGCTGCCTGGTGTCTGGGTGTCAGGCAGGAGGAGGTGCTGCTTTTAAACAGTAGCTCCCAAGATGTCTTTTAGGGGAAGAAGCCCTTCCCAGTGGCCACACTATATGTGAAGGTGGGGCTTGAAGGCAAGTGCAAAGCTGAGTGTGTTAGTCACCTTCGCATTACTCGGGAGCTAATGAGAAGCTTTGATCTGGCTCACAATTTTGGAGTTTTGGATAATGGTTTGAGGAGATGACACAGCAGAGCCCACTTGGGAAGATTCTCTGCCCTGCAAGGGGTTTTCTAGAGAAAGGTGAAAAAGCAAATTTTTACTGCTCCTTTGGAAAGTGACCTTTCTTCCTCTGGAACTTCCAGTCTTCCACCAAGTCCACGGTGCATAAGTTTCAACAACTAGTTTTAGGGGGAGAGAATTTGCAACTACTTTGGGGCTGGTTCAGAATGGAGTGAGGATGGGGCTGGATGGGGCTGGAGATGGGGCTGGATGGGGCTGGATGGGACTGGAGAGGGGTTTGGTGGTTAAGAACACTTGATGCTCTTGCAGAGGACCTGGATTCAGTTCCCAGTGCCGACATGGTGGTTCACAACCATCTGTAGCTCCAGTTCGTCCTTCTTCTGACCTCCAAAGGCATCAGGCAGCACATGGTGCGCAGACATGCATGCAGGCAAAACACACACAAAATAAAATGAATAAATCCAGAATGGAGTAAGGCAGTCATGAAGGAGAGATGACAGGGACTGGCAGGCAGAAAGAAGTGAGCTGAAGTGAGAGTTTCATTAGAAATCTCTGAAGATTTCTCACCTCTCCCCCTACAAATATATGGTTGTCCTGGCCCTTATCCGTGGGAGATGCATGTAATCCTGCCATAGACGCTGGAACTGCAGACGGTATCAAACTGTACATACCTTGCGCTCTTTCCCATACATACACACCCACGATAACTCATAGCTTAGGCATAGTAAAAGCATCTCATCACCAATAACAGAATTATAACAGTATTAAACATTATTTTTTTTCTTTCTGGAACATTCCTTTTGATATTGTCAGTGTGCAGCTGGTACAAACAGCTGAAGCAGAAGTGCTGAGAAGGGACAGCTAAGTCCTCTGTCCCAGAAGTGCTGAAAGGAGCGGCTAAGTCCTCTGTCAGTGTCTCAGGAGTGGGGCAACTCAGCTGCCCAGTGGCTGCACAAAGGAACTCCAAGTTGAAAGATGAAGGCAGGCATAAGGTCAGACACCACCCTCCTTAGGAGCTGACAGGAAACAGTGTGGACTGAAATGGTCGGCAGGCATCCAGAACAGTGTCTCGGCCCCATGCACTCTGCCTGGCCCATGAGAAAGGCTGTAGGCTGTGTTGTTTAGGCTCTCCTTTCTTAGCTCAGCCCAGCCTCTACCCTGAAAGCCTCTGCTGTTAAGGGTGAACCAAACAGACCAGGACCTCTGCATACCAGGCCCCACTCTCCCACAGTAGGGGCCAGATTGAACCATGGACATATCCCTCTCCTGACCTACTGGGCTCTCTCTGGGGTTCTTGTCAACCTGTGGCTTGAATGACAATCATAGCTCCTTGCAAGACCACCTGACCAATGTCCCATCTCCCTTGGAATCCTACCACGTGAGTCTCAATCTCTTTTTTCCAGAATTCTTCCACCAGCATTGGCCTAATGTGGCAGACTCCATTTGCATCTGGGGTCTGTGGGGACAGACAGATCCCATGGGACCACACAGAATGATGAGTAGAGCATACAGAGCAGGTGCAAGCTGCCTACAGCATTACAGGGAACAAAGTACATCGCTGTTCATGCCCTTTGCTAAGGGCTTCTCCAGTACCTGTAGGTTCCCATTAGACCACAGCATCATTTTAAATGATAATGTACCAGCATCATCCCATTCTATGATGGATGGAACAGAGTGGCAGAGAGGCTAACTACTTACCTGAAAGCTGGTGCAAGGATTTATATCCTACAGAGCTTTTCTTCTTCTATTACTTTCGTTTCCCCTCCTTCTTCTTCTTTCTTACCAGTATTCCGGGTTAAACCTAAGGCCTTGTGCATGCTAGGCAAACACTATACCCCCTAAGTTATATCCATATTTCTTTTTTTATTTTGAGACAGAGGATAAATCTGTCTTCAATATGATTTGTATGCCAAGCAGGCCTTGAGTTCACGATCCTTCTGCCTTGGCCTCTTCAACGAGACCTGGCTTTGAGATTTATACCCAGTAGTGTGAATACAGTGTTCTTCATTTCTCAGCACTTGTACAGGAGCCAAGAAGCATGGGTTCTGCCCATCTGAACCAAGGTCTTGCTCCCCATAGAAAGGACATATCCCAGGCCAGTGTCTCTGTCACCACTCAAGGTGATGCCAGCATAAAGCACATGGTGAGAGGGTACACTTGTGTACGGAACAAAACGGGGAACAGCTCAGAGGGGTCACCAGCTGTGCCAGCTTTGTGGCATTCCCAAACCTCAGGTCAACACAAAGAATTTGGTTCAAGAAAGAGAGGGAAGAGGAAGAGGAGGAAAGATAAAAAGGAGGAGGGAGAGGATGAAAAGGAACAGGAGAAGGATGGAGGAGGGAGAGGAGGAGGAACATCAGAGTGGAAGGGAGTGGCCACCCCAGGTGACCAGTGCATCATGATTCAAGAGCCCTTCAAACACCTCCTCAGTTATTCAGGCAAGCGGGCCTGGAGCAGAGGTTTCAATGATGGTTCCATTGACACTTGTGTGGACCAAAAGCAAAAAAGAAATTTGTTTTTCCTGCTTATTTGCTAACCATCTATTTGAGGATTAGCAGATCAAAGGCAGAGTTGGTGCAGCTAAGGGACAACAGTGGTTTTGGGGAAGAGCTCCAGCTCCATCTTTCATGATCAAACAGGCTTAGGTCAGTGAAACATAAACAATGGTTTGAATGCCTCTAGTTGGGCACAGGGTCACCTCTGAGCTGCAGCATTCTGGCTCTCCTAACAGCTAAAGAACCACAGCATACCCTGAGGGACCAAATGCAAGAGTCTGGAGAGCATTTTGGGTAGGCAGGGTTCCCAGAACTGCCTGCCCTCTTCAGCAAACCCAAGAGAGCCAGCACTGCCACCAACTAGCCAGGTGGCATAGGGCAGGATGTCCCTCTACCTGCCTGCACCTGTATTAACTTATGTCTGAGGTGGGCAATGAATGTTTGAATAGTCACCCTGTACTGGGGTCTCATCATGGACCAGGCATGGTGCTGTCCAAAGGGACACTGGCCTCCTCAGAATTTAGGAACTAATGTGTAACTGACAACATCAGAGGATTTGTGGCGTGGAGTGAAAAGCACAGGGGACCAAGTATGGGGACAGCATGGCGATCCAGGATCTCTGCTCCTGGGCCGAGAGACAGTGGGTAGTTGCTTTCTTTCTCTGGACCTCAGCTTCCTCACATGTAAGAAAGCCTTAGGGTTGGAAGGAGTGACTGACTATATGGAAATCCCCAGAGGCCCCTAAAGTCAGTATGAGCATTCTTCCACCTGTGTCCTCCTGAATGATATGGACAAATCTGGGCTAGTAATCACTTGCTTTTTGACCTCTCTCTGATGCTAACCCTGCCCTCACTCCTTGGCTACCTGGCTTCTACTCTGGCTTGGCCAACACATAGAGCTCAAAGAAGAAATGGTCAAAGTCTCCTTGGACTCCCACTCTCTTGTATAACCAAGTCTTTTTTATTGAATTCCCTCTAGCGAGAGACCAGCAAGGATGGGACCTGCACGGCCTAATCCAGTGTTCATTGTCAGTCATTCCTCTGTGAGGCGATGGCTCGCCAGCTCTTCCTTGCTTGCCTGAAGCCTCTGACACTGAATAGATGAAGGTCTTGTGTTGGGGTAGTGTTAAGCATTCTAAATGTTAATTAATTGGTCCTATTTGCTGTCTGTTAAATAAAATGCCGAGGCCTGAGATTGGGCAAAGACAGAGAAAGGTGGGACTTCCTGGGATTAGAACAGGAAGCCTGCATTTTAGACAGAGGATTAGCATTCCAGCCAGCAGCAAGAAGAAGAAGGAATTCCAGCCAGGAGCAGCAGGAAGGAGGCACACACCATGAGTTAGAAAAAGGAACCTCATTCCACATGGCCAGGAACATCGGCATATCATGGAGTATGGCAGTCCAAGGGGACATATGTATATATGGGTTTATATTTGGGTAATAGAATTAAGAGCTAGCTTAGATGGGCTAGGATTGCACAACTCAGGCCAAGGCTTGTTAAAATCCATGCGGTCTCTGTGTTCTCATTTATAATGGTGGAATAAGAATTAAAGGCTGTGGAACAAATTAATAATAATCTAAATACAGGTTAAATAGTTTAATTAGCCATATTTTTTTATAGTCTTTTCTTTCACTCAGCAGGATGTGCAGAAATGGGTCTCAAAATAGGGGTTGCGAGTTGATCAGGTTCTGGCTCCTTGACCTTGGGCATAGGTCAAAAAGGACACAGAATCCAAATGGTTATCAACAAGAACCAGGCCTGGCCCTTCACTGAGCATTTTCAGACCCATAGGCTTGTGAGTTAGTTGGTCCTACACACAGGGAACCAATGGAAACCCTAGAGAGCCATCAGCTTGGAAGTCCTGTGCTAAGCGGGAGTCTTGAGTCAGGGTCAGCACCCTAAAAAGCCCTTGGGAGAGCAAGTAGCCTCTGGGTAAGTGCCATCTGTCTTCTGTCTCCTTCTCTCCCTCCCCTTAATCCATCCATCTGAGCTGCTGTGCTAGGCGCCTCCATTACTGCATGTTGCAACTTCAAGTTGTTCCACTAGTGACGAGAACACTGGAAGCAGAACTCCCCAAGCTGTGAGAATACAAGAAGTAGATCTCCCATCAGAGAAGTTGGCTCTTACTAGATCTGTACCTGTATAGAGAATGCTTCCATGCTGATCCTGGGCTTGACCATAAGAAGAATAAAACTCGTGGTAGTACACACCCCTAAAGGGTTGCACAGATTAAGAGGCAGTGCATGAAAGCCACCAGATGCACACAGTAGGCACTCAGCTAATACTAACCACTAACCACTCCACAGTGGAAACTTGGGTGAAAACAAGGCAGGAGGGATAAGAAAAGACTAGAACCTTCACAAAGATATTATGATCTAGAGCTCACTGAAAACGTATCCTAAAGTGGACACTCCATATAGGGAACACTGTAGGAAGAAGTGTGTGTGTATGTACATGCGTGCATCCGTATGTGCATGTGTGTGCCTGTGTGTGTCTATGTGCATCTGTCACACTGGCAGCCAGACAATGTTGTCCACCTATTACAGCAACAGAAGAACGTCGTCTAGCCTTGGAGTGTGCATGCTCCCCTCCTGAGCATGTAGCATTACTGAAGCTCATACCTGCAATCCTAAAGGAATGAATTCCCCCAAGGCATGGGGCATGCAGGTTCAGGACAAAGCTGTTTGCTTGTGTGGCTGCATAGCAGACCCTTCACCCCCCCCACCGCCACCCCAGCTCTGGTGGGAGGGGAACGAACCATGGCTTTCAGGCATCAGCTCTGGTGCTGGGTTCAGACTGAGTTAATATAGCCTACAGCTACCGAGCAAGGACAGGGAGGGGGTCTTCGGTGAGGGCAGTGGACAGGTGAGTGATCACTATGCTTCTAACAGGTCCCCAACCCCCTCCTGTGCACTCCAGGTAAAAACTATCCCTCCCCAGAGACCCAAGGCTGCTGCCTGCAGAGGCTGTCGTTCATAAGGCATCCACGCTCAGGTTTCCCCCTTTGAATGGCTCCTTTCAGAGGTGCAGAGGTGAAAGGTTTATGGATGGGATCACTCAGCTTCCTGGAGGAGCTAGGGCTGCCTTGGCCTCCCCTCTCTCCACCTGACACCTCAGCCCCAGTTGGCAGCCCATCCAGAGGGCTCCAGTCTGGGCTGCCTGGAATGGCTCCCCTCTCCAGTTCCATGTCTCCCAGGCCTTGCCCTGGGCTGGTTTATGGGGATAGAGGGTGGCCCTGAAGGGGTTCGGACAGCCCCAGGTCTGCCTCCTGCAGCTCTTCCATGCTGCAGCCATAGCTGAGCGAGTGAGTGTGCACCCCACCTTTCAAAGCTTTCTCAAGGAGTTTGAATTGCAGCAAAGGCACAGCACAGTAAGGTTTGGGTGTGATCTGAGTGCAGCCCCCAGAAGTTTATGTGCTGGAAGATTGGTCCACAGTGTGGTTTTGTTAAGGAGTGGGTCTTTTCAAATGTGGGCCCTGGTTCAGTGTAGTTAGGTCATCGGCAGCCCCTTGGGATTAATTCTGGGTCTCACAAAAAGAGCTAGTTCTCTCAAGAATAGAATGTTATTACAGAAAAAGGGCCACCTCACATGACTGATCTGGTTGCATAACCAGTTTTACTCCCAATTTAACACCATGTAGTGATGCAGCCAGGGCCCTTACCGGGCTCTAAGATAAACGAACTCAGACTGTTTGTTGATTTAAATGCCTACTCATGGCCTCTCCTGTGGTTCAGGCTTCCTCACGATGTCATGGCTCTGAAGGACACAAGAGAGAAGGTTCTGGCAAGAGAAGGAAACTCTAGTGTCACTCCTGTGTTGTGGGATTGGCCAAAGCAGTCAGTCGGGAGCTGACCTGGAATCTTGCTGGGCACTCCACAAGAGGCTCTTGAAACCTCACCCTTTCTTCAAGATACCACTCCTGTGCTGAACAGATTTAGTTCCTGGGCTTACAGGAGTGTCCCCATCACACCTGGTGTAAAATAAAATCTCCTTATCAATATAATATTATTGCATTTTATCAGGCCTTCAAAGAAACAGATAGTCATGGCTCACGCTTTTTAATTTTTGAAGAGTCTAAAAAGTACTAAAAAGGTAGGGAAAAAAAACCCTCACCATTACCACATCTTCTACATGCACATTCAAACATTGTATTTATTTTCTCTTTCACAATTTCATACTTTATAATGTACTTTGCTCATATCCCCTCACTGTTCTCTTGTATCAATTTCTTGTCCAACTAAAACCCTTCTTCTGAAAAAGGACCCCCCTTCCCACGCTCATGTCTTCATTTCTTAGCCTGCTACATTTAATTAGTTATTTTTAAATTTGTGTGTGTGTGTGTGTTGTATGCATATGTACGGTATATGCTCATTCAGATAAGTGCACCCAGGTATGCCTCAGAGGCCAGAGGAGAATGCTGTGTGTCCCACTCTACCCATCTCCCTCTTATTCCTTTGAGACAGGGTCTCTCACTGAAACTGAGTTAGGCTGATAGCCAGCAAGCCCTAAGCATCCTCCCATCTCTTCCCTTCACTAGTGCTAGGATTTCAGGCGTGTGCCTGGCTTCTCACATAGGTGGTGGGGATTACAACTGAGGTCCTCGTGCTTGCAGAGTACACCACAGCTGATGCCCTGTACATTTTAATCCTGATTTTTCTACTTAGTATTACAGGGTATCCAAGTTCACCCTTCATTCAGTTTTCCTCTACAACTCTCTCCCTCTCTTTCTCTTGCTCTTTTGTTCTCTCGCTCTCTTTCTCTCTAGCTCTGTTTGTGCATGAGTATGTGAATAAGTGTAACAGACAGATAGCAGTATGTATCTCATTGTGAAGCCCTGGAAGGCTTGGAACTTGCTCTGTAAGCCAGCTAGGCTGGCCTTGAACTCACAGAGATTTGCCTGCTTCTCCTTCCTGAGTGTTGGGATGAAAGGTATATGGCACCATGGCCAGCAAAACAATGACCATGAAGGGAAATGATCTCTAAACTTTTAAATGACCCTTCCTTCTGGGTGTGGCAGCACATACCTATAACATTAGCACTTGGGGTGCTGAGGCAGGAAGTTCCTGAGTTCCAGGACAGGACAACTTGGACAAGACCCTGTCCCTAAAACCAAGCCAAAGAAACACTGGACATTTCACTGTGCGTATTCATATGTAGACCTGACTTGCATGCTCCCCGTTGTCAGCTTCTCATTCAGTTTCCACCTGAGCACTGGAGTAAAAATCAACAGCGATAACATATTGAGGTGGTTGTACGCTGCACGTATCAGCTCCACCTCTGTTCGGTATTTCCATGTATAATGTCTAGGATTTCCTGAGCACCAACCATGCACACACAAGTCTTCTGTTTTATATGAAACGACTAATTATAATCCTCACTACTTTATAGGTGCTCCCTACATATTACCCATAAGGGAACTGACACACGGAAAGGTTGGTAACTTGGCCCCCTCTTCTAGCCATAGTGACAGGCTGAGCCTGGACGCAAACCTAGGTCTGACTCCAAAACCAGGGGTAAAGACACTACACTGATACTGGTTATGTCGGGACCGCCTGGGAAACACAGCACTAAGTGGGTGTGTCAGGGTCTAAACTCTGAGCTCCTTGCCAGAAAGAGAAAGGTGATGGATGTTAGGCGTGACTTCTCTGGGCAGTTGACACTGAGCTGGGAAAGAGGACAGGGCAGGGCTGAATATAGCTCAAATTGTCTTGGTCTTTGGTGACTTTTAGGAAGAAAAGTCAGGTACAAGTTCACTATCCAGGAAGTGAACATGGCCAGGACAGACCCTGCGGATTTCTGTCTACTAGTGTCCACTTGACTGAATCGGGAGCTGCCTAGGAGATTTGTGATGCACACCTCTAGGTATGTCTGGGAGAGCCTTTCTAGAGACAGCTGGATCATGAGGTGCTGGCCCAAGGGCTCCATTTATGACATGACGGCTTGTGCTATCCATAGGGGGGTTGTCAGAACATAGGAGATGGGACCTGGTTACAAGAGGTAGGTCACTGGGGGATATTTCTACCCTGATCAACTATGACATTTGCCCAAGCACATGGGACTAAGTGACCATGGACTGAAAACCATGAGCCCAAATAATCAATTCCTCCTTTCTGGTGTTCCCTCAAGCATTCTGGTTACAGTAGTACAACAGTAGCCCCCTCAAAAGCAAAGCTGCTACCTTTGAATCTGCCCACCCTTCCCAGCCCTTAGGTCCCCAGTGTCTTCTGTTCTAGGCCACTGTAAAAGCCAACTAGGGGACTTCCTGGCTTGATTCCAGGCTCCTATATGCTATCATCTACCAAGTAAGCTTCATTAATATACCATCATGGGGCTGGAGAGATGGTTCAGCAGTTAGCAGTATTTAATCATGGTGGCTCACAACCATCCATAACTCCAGTCCTAGGAGATCCGATGCCTTTTTTTTTTTTTAAATAAATCTCTTCTGGCCTAGGCATGCACACAGTGCATATACATAAATGCAGGCAAATAGTCATACACATAAAGTAAAATGAATCTGAAAACTAAAATTTTTTTAATTTATTCATTTTACATCTCGACCACAGCACCCTCCCTCCTCTCCACCTGGTCCCATCCTCCTATCCTCTTCTCCCCTTTCTCCCTCCCCTTCTCCTCAGAAAATGGGACACCCCTCCCCCACATCAACCCATCTCCGCTCATCAAGTCATATCAGGACTAAGAGCATCCTCTTCCACAGAGGCCAAACAAGGCACTCCAGCTAGGATAATGTGATCCACAAACAGGCAACAGAGTCCTTTTCAGAAACAACCCCCTCTCCACTTGCTAGGGGATCTACATGAAGACCAAGCTGCCCATCAGCTGCAAATGAGTACAGGGCCTAGTTCCCATCCATACATGCTTTTTGGTCGCACCAACCAGAAAACTAAAAATTTTAAACACCAATTGAATTAAGTCACCACTTGACTGAAATGTTTTCACTGCTTTAAGTGAAAGATGAAACTCTGAAATTGTCCTAAAAAGCCCCAGAAGACTCAGCTCCAGACCATGCCCTCAGCCTCGCCTCTGAGGTCTTGTCACTCAGCATTGAGTGACACCTATTTCCTGTCCTTGGAATCAAACTTCTCCTTGCCCTGGGCTCTCTGCATGAGCTGTTTCCTAGATAGCTTGTCCCACCCTTATCTTCCTGATTTTCCAATTGTTTTCAAATTTAATAGAGTATGCTTAGAGAAGTTCTAGTCTCACAGCATTATATAAAAAGTACAGAGATGTCCCAAATGTCCCCATCCTTAAGATGCACACCTCTTCCCATTAGCAGCATCCCCCAGAAGAGAGGCACATTCATTACCAGCAGTGAGTCTCATTGGCACATTGTGATCATCCAAATCTAGTTTGTATTGGGGCTCCTTCATCCATCCATGCATTTGAACAAATTTATACCATGTATCCATCAGCACAGGTAAGAGCCGTTCCACTGCCCTAAAACATCTCTGCCCTGGTAGCCACTGATCGTTTCAATTTCTCTAGTCTTGTTTTTCAGGAACATCATTCTTGACCATCACATTATTCTGGCTTCTCTTGTTGATACACATTTAAGTCTTTCTGTGTCTCAGAGACATGTGTCTTTTTTTAAAGATAGAGTCTGAGTCCAAGCCACTTCTCCATAGTTTATTTTCATGCCTCCTGAAGGAAGGCCATTCCTCCCAAATCACCAAGTTTGAGCAATTATAAGTGAAATGGCTGTGAACACCCACGTGCAGGCTTTTGTATGAGCATAACGTTTTCTTTTCTTTTTTTTTTTAAATGTACATTTGGTGTTTGGCCTACATGTATATCTGTGTCAGACCATCTGGAACTGGAGTTACAGACAGTTGTTAGCTGTTTTATGGGTGCTGGGAATTGAACCCAGGTCCTCTGGAAGAGCAGCCAATGCTCTTAACCACTGAGCCATCTCTCCAGCTCGGACATAGCGTTTTCAGCCTCTTTAGGTAAACACCAAAGGATGCAGCAGCTAGATCGCAAGGTAGAGCAGGTGTGGCTTTGCAGGACACTGCCCAGTGTTCCCCAGTGCTGCCTGCTTCACTTCTCCAGAAATGCACGGTAGTCCTGTGTTCCACAGCCGTGCCAGTGTTTGGTGATAGCATGCTCTGGATTTTGCCATTCCCACACGTATGCACTGGTAGCTCACTGATCTCTCATTCACATTTCCCCGGGACATGTGATGGGGGTACCCAGGAATATCTTTTCATGAGCTCTTCACCATCTGCAGATCTTTGGTTAATGTCTTTTGTCGTTATTTTTTTATTGCTTGCGTGTTTATTTTTTGCTGAACTTCAAGAGTTCCTTGAACGTTTTGAATAACGCTTATCGGACAAGTCTTTGGCAAATATTCCATCTCCATCTGGAGCTCATCCTTTGCCATTATCTTTCCCTGCTAAAGTGTTTAAATCTCATGATGTTAGCTTATCCAGTCTTTCTTTCATGGATCATGATTTCCAAGTTGTCTGAGGAATCCCAGCCTAACTCAGGGTCACCCACATGCCCTGTTGCCTTCTGGAAGTAGACACCCAGACCTGCTTTCCATTTGGCATCCCAGTTTGGGAAGGGCATTTGGTCTGGTCCAGGGTCATTTTCCTACAGGTGGATGCCCAGTTGCTTCAGCACCTTTTGTTGACGAGACTAACTTTGTCCCATTATAATGCCTTGGCCTCTGAGCTCTCCTCACTTTTCAAGTCTGGCGGCATCCTCCTGGAGAGAGCCTTCCCATGACTGCCCCACTCTGAGGAAGCCCCCATTAGCCTCTCAGAGCTGCCTCCCTCACGTGGGACCCCCATCCAAGTGTCCACCATTCTGGTGGCCTATAAGCTCCATGGGAGGAAGCCACGTGTCTCCTCGTGTCAGCACCTGGTGGCACTTATTATATTTGTCCAGATTTTGCCAGACTTTGAATTCATGGCCAGCAGGACAGTCCAAAGGGCACTCTGATCTTCACTCATGTAGACTTAACGGTCCTCACAAGAGGCAGATATGAAAGGAACCGTCCCAATAAGGTGAAATCAAAGCCACCCAAAGTTCAGTGCGGCTTCTTTTTCAATTTTTACACAGGTTCTTGCTATTTGCTGTGTGGCCCAGTCCAGCCTCAAACTCATGATCACCCCGCGTCAGCCTCCAAGTGCTGGGATGAATACAGGCATGTGCTCCCACAACCCACTCTCAGGCTGCTAGTAGATGTTTCAGAGAGACCCTGTATCATCCATAGAACCCAAAGCTACCTCTCTAGCAGCCAGTAACATTGGCCTGGTGACAGTCTTGACAAGGTGGCTTGTGGATTCAGGTGACCCACCCAGGTCAGATAGCAGCCAGAGTGGTAAAGGCTCCTGCCTCTCTCTCTGTCTGGTTCCACTTGGCAGTGCCTGCCTGTAATGGTGCTTTTTCTGCGTAATGGTTAAAATTCTTAGCAGTGTTATTCTCTGCTTTTCTTGGCAGCCCAAGGAACATACTTCTGATGTGGCAGGTAACCAGAGAGGTTCTTGGTGTCAGCAGTTTGCTGAACACGGAGTTTTGTGCATAGACACGCATTATGACACTTGGGGTACCCCCTCAGGCACCCCACCAGCCTCCTTAGAAGCTTTGTGCACCACAGAAGAGGGACTGAAATGGAGGGTCAAAAAAAAGAATCCTTCACAGCTGACCTACGAGCCTCTAAATTGCTCTAAAACTACGTGAACCAAAGGATTTGTTCACCACTAAGGCTAAGGCCCGTAGGTAAGAAGACAAGCAATAATGTCTGTCAGGAAGGGGTTGTTGGGTTGAGCCTCACTTTGCAAACCTCTTTGAGCTGCTAGGCCTGCTGCAAAATGCAGCCTGTGGGGTTTGACAGTTCGCCTGCCACTGGGTCCTGCAGGTCTGAAGCAGAGCCTAGCACAGAGTGGGAGCTCACGTAGTACTTGTTAGTAAACTGGCTAGCTAACTTGCTGTGATTCCCCCATGAACGGCACGTGGAAGGTATGGGGGTGCATTTGTGGAACTGCCTGAACTGCTCACAGCTGTACTGGGCCCAAGACACATTGAGGCACAGACCGCTCCACAGGAACTTTCTGAGTGAGTGAATATGAACTGACAGGGGGTGTGGTACCTAATTCACACTGACCATTTTTCTTTGTTCATTCGAGAAGTAACAGTGGAGGGCCGCAGCTGGTGCCACCTGACACCCTATCTCCAACACCCAGCCCCAGCCAGGTGTCCCACAAGTCATTTGATTCGGACCCTGAGCTCCCAGGGTAAGTAAGCGTCAGACTCCACCATCTCAGGCATGCATCCCTCAGACTGCCCCACTTCAGGCGCCAGACACACTTTTCTGGGGTGTGTCATAGCCCTGTCCTAGGGTGGGAATTCACTTGCATGACTCACAGAACTCTACAAAAACACTGTCCTTACCGTTGCTGGTACACAAGAAAGAACACAAGTCTAGAGCAACCAGTAACAGTGTGTAGGGGGAGAAGGATACGCAGCTTCCCCATCCTCACTGGGCACTTCCACATCAGCACTGACGCACTTAGAGTCTTGATTCTAGACTTTTTATAGCTCAGTCCCCTCCCTTCAGCTTCCTAAGTTAGGGTGGGGCTGGCGGTTCCCTGCCTTTAATCCTCTGGTGGATCACTGACCATTCCCCGGTCTCCTTAGGTCTCACCCTGATTTACCCACTCCTATTCCGGAGAAAATGCCAATGGCTATAGGAGTTGTGTGCCAGAACTGAGGTAAAAGCTAATACCTTTCAACACACACCACCCATTCTCCAGGCTCTTTTTCTTTTTTCTTTTTGGTGGAAGTCTAGGTAGGATTACCAAGAGGTGACTGACACATCCACCCTCCAACAGGTCAGTACACAGTCCCAAGTGAGCTCTCCACGTCCTTGGCTTAGCTACCTAACCCCAACTCTCTTACATACCCTTGAGTGACTGGGCTCTGGGAATGTCTGCATGGCTCATGTTCACAGGGGACAGAATACATTTATGTCCAGGACTATTCGTAGGTACTCTTGACCTAACAGAGGGTTTCCTGCACTACTAATGTTCCTACATGGTAGAGATGTATACGATAGAAGAGGAAAGGGGAGAATTCTATAGGAGAAAAGTCAAAGCCAAGCATCAGATCTCAACGGCAGAGATCAGAGACCCCCAAGACCCAACACCAAGGTGCACTCACCCACTCCTGTCCCTTAAGCAGACATTGCTATTCAAGTACCATCCCCTCTCCTGCAATTCACCGCACTGTCACTACCGATCACCTACATACAGCATTTGAAATGAGACTTCCACCTTCTGCCGTGGGTCACCCTTTCATAGAAAATCACTCTAAATTTTCAAATCAAAGGAAAGCTACATAAATCCAAAGATTACCTTTGGAAAAAAAATCTCTAAAATCTAAACCAGGATGGCCTTGAATTCACAGAGAACCACCTGCCCCTGTCTCCTGAGTTCTGGAATTAAAGGCGTGCTCTGCCATGGCTGGCTGAAGCCCTCCTAAGGAATGAGGCCTGCCAGCCAGCCAGGTAGTTTCCCTCCGGCGTTGCTGTAGGTTGCCATGTTGGTTGAGCATTGAGCAATGAGCTTGACTGCTGTTGAGAGACTGAGAAGTATGGCATTATCTAACTTCAAAAGAGTCACAGAGTGGAAGTTGGCCCTCTTTTTCAAATTTCTTTCCCAGCCACTGGCGGTCAGAAACTCACTGAAGTAGACGACAAATACAAACTTTGTGCTTTCCATGAGGAGCACATGGTCACAGGCATTACTGCTGATGTCCTGGGTGAAGGGCAGAAGGGTTGTGTAGTCCAGATCAGTGGTGGGAAGAACAAATAAGGTTTTTCCATGAAGCAAGGCATCTTGACCCAAAGCAGAACAGGCTTCTGAGTAAGGGACATTCTTGTTAGAGAACAGGAAAATCTGAGAGAGGAGCCACATGTCTGTTTGGAATACAATGTGGACAGCAAGCTGCATGTTCTCAACATTGTTATTTTTTAAAAAGAAGAAAGTGGAAAAGGAAGAGGAGAAGAAGAAAAGAATATTATATTCCTGGACTAACAAACACTACTGTGCCTTGGCCATTGAGTCCCAAAAGAGCTAGCAGGATCCCCAAACTTTTCAATTTCTAAAGAAGATGACATCCAATATGTTGTTAGAAAGCCCTTAAACAAGCTGGAGAGATGACTCGGTGGTTAAGAGCACTGGCTGGTCTTCCAGAGGACCTGAGTTCAATTCCCAGCACCCACGTGGCAGCTCACAGCCAACTATACCTGTAGTACCACGGGATATGATGCCCTCTTTTGGTATACAGATGTATATGCAGACAAAACATCCATATACAACAAATACATAAATAAATAAATCGAGAAGGAAGAGGAAGAGGAGTAGGAGAAGAAAGAAGAAAGAAAGCTCTTAAACAAAGAAGGGCCAAAGACCAGGACTAAAGCACCCAACATCGAGCATCTGGTTATTCTACACATTCTGCAACAAAATACTGACATACCACCCTGAAAAATAAAATGTACCATGAACAGTAAGGAGGAGGTTGCTGAATGTGATACACTTTTGGCCAAAGAGAAATGTCACAATAGGATTATCAAGAAGCATAGACTTCCTTCACAGAGAGCTTCTACTTCTGAGTCCAGTCAAAAATAACAATCTCTAAGAATAAGAAATGATCAGATTTTGAATCTCGAAACAGAAAAGAAAAATGATAAAAGTCATTTAGGGTCATGGGACAGAAGGGAAAAAAATGAGCCTTGCTTTCTCTCAGGTAGTTGCACACTCAATGTCAAACCAAACCAACCATTAAGAGACCCTACAACCTTAGTCCTCTGTCCAAAGAGTCCATTGTGCCCAACTTTAAGGACTGTGCATGCAAATACACTGAATTTGCCAGCCATAGACTGGACATCTGATCCAGGAAAGCCTAGAAGGAAAAGGGTGTGATTAACCCCTCTGAGCATCTGTCAAGCATGTCATTGTGCTGGTGTGATTAACC
>CAJQZJ010032841.1:257630-267630 GCA_907164525.1 Lophiomys imhausi
TTCTGAGCATCTGTCAGGCATGTCATTGTGCTGGTGTGATTAACCCTCTGAGCATCTGTCAGGCATGTCATTGTACTTTCTGTTTCTTTCTTTCTTTTCTTTGTTGTTTGTTTGTTTGTTTGGTTTTGCTTTTGTTTTGTTTTTCAAGACAGGGATTCTCTGAGTAGTCCTGGCCCTGAAACTCACTCTGTAGACCAGGCTGGCCTTGAACTCACAGAGATTTGCCTGCCTCTGCCTCCCAAGTGACTGCTGGGATTAAAAGCATGTACCACCATGCCCGGCCATTACAGGCAGTTTCAAACTGCCATATGGGTGCTGGGATTTGAACCCAGGTCCTTTGGAAGAGCAGCCAGTGCTCTTAACCACTGAGCCATCTCTCCAGCTACACATTCTATTTCTTTATAACCCTCCATAACTGTAAGGTTATGAGCTGTTATGTATGGTTTTGAGCTGTTAGCCTCAAGATAGATAGTTACTGCTTTTTGGACAAGAAAGCCCCAAATCTGATGGCCTTCTGAGGAACTCTTCAGATCAAGCAGCTCAGGGAGAAGTTAACTCATCTCACACCACAGATGCTAAAAGGACTGGGAACTCATGTTGGACTCCCTTACAGCTAAGTGCCAGCATGTGACTTGAACACTGTCAATCAAATGTACCTATCTAAACCTAAACACGCAAAGAGTCAAAGGTTCCACTTGGTGAGTGGGCAGGAGAGAGCCATGACCATATCAGCAGGCACAGTCCAGAGGGCAAAGTAATGAGTCCCACAAGGCAAGGGCAAATAACCTGACTGTATAAAATGAAATGGTCAGAAAGCCATAGAGGGAGACAACAAATGATCAGGGAGGTTGAGAAAAGATGCCCAGCTGTTGGCAAACAGAAAGCCATGGAACAGGATGCTTCCTCAATGTGTCTGACAACAGTGTGGAAGTCTGAAAGGTATGAGCAGCCTCTCCTTCCAGTTTTATAGAAGAAAGTTGATGAGGTGCATGCCCTACTTGCATGTGACACTTCTAGGGCACAGAAACCCAGAGTCCAAACCCTCTCAGGTTAGATGAAGTGACTGGTCCTCGAAGTGCTCAGGAAGAGTAGGGAAGGGAGAGGCCCTTGGAGCACCATGAACCCCCACCAGCTGCAACACAAGTGGCCTATTCTGGCTCTAAGCTCTCCCTGCTCATCCCAAACTTCTGCACGCACACAGGCATGTTCTACATACTCTGAATAGTGGGCAAAGCAGGGGCATTGAGCACATGTACAAAGAGAGGAGATCTAGGGTGTTCTCTGTGGCACTGCTATAGGAAGGGAATGGGAAATGGACCCTCTAGGGTGGAGACTGTTATGTGCAGCCCAGCTTGCCCTTCAGGACAGAAATTCTTGCTCCTTCCCCCAACTCCCAGAAGTGTCTGTCATTAGATGACCCATGGCTGAGTTCCTCTAGGAATGGTCTTTACTGGACACAGTAGCCCTGCCTCCCCAGGGGAGCCCACAGTGAAGGACAGGGCAGGGCAGAGGTAAAAAGGCCCTAAACTCTCTTCCTCTAGCTAAACAATTCAATTCAGAAGGGCTGCTCCTCCTCCAGGATCACCCAAGGTGCCAAACAAGGCTCCTGCTAGGCAGTTAGCATCCAGGTCCCTGGTTGTTGGTAGAGTAAAAAAGGTACCTGTCAGGCAGACGTGATGCAATTAGTAGTGTCTTTCACTGAGGCAAATGGAGCAGGAGGAAAACATACTGAGTGGTAAAATGTCTCCTCTCTCTCTCTCTCTCTCTCTCTCTCTCTTTCAGGAAGAGGACATGAGAACTTCACAACTGAGCACAGGTTTTAATTTTGAAAGCAACCATTCTCCAAAGTATGTGGATTTATCACATACAAGTGATACATATGTCCAAGTAGACACACTGGGCCAGATGCTTGCAGTGAGGTCAGTGTACTCAGGAGTTTCGAACCCCTTGATCCTGGTGAGCACTCAGCCTCTTCAGAAATGACTCTCTTCTCCTTTAAATGACTCAAACGTGGTGCAAAGGCTTTGGTCTTTGTGTCCGTCAAGATGTAGCCAGTTCTGCGTCCTCTCCTAGCACCAGCCATCAAGGGCCAAGATGACCAGGGTGGTAGGCCTGCTTATGGAAGGGAAAAGCTGTGTGATGTTTGAGAATGGCCCCTAGAGGTTCCTATGTTTAAACACTTGGTCCCCAAGTGGTAGAACTGTTTGGGAAGGATTAGGAGGTGTGGCCTTGTTGGAGGAGGTGGGCAAGTGTCAAAAGACTCATGCCATTCCCTGTGTCTCTCTGCCTCTAACTTTCAGATCAAGATGTAAGCTCCCATGCCAGGCTAGTGGTGCACACCTTTAATTCCAGCCCTCAGCCGGCAGAGGCAAGTCAGCAGTCAGTTAGAACTGTAATTTTCCTCTGAGTTCAAGGCCAGCTGGGTCTACATAGCAAGTTCCAGGACAGCCAGGGCTACACAGAGAAACCCTCTCTCAACAAACAAACAACAAGATGTAAGCTCTCAGAAACTGCAAGCTGAAATTAAATGTTTCCTTTTATAAGTTACTTTGGTTGTGGTGTGATAACACCAACACAGAAGTAACTAAGACAGACTACCTGATGAAAGAACCAAGAGACTCTGTCAACCTATATAGTGAGAGCTAATGTAATGGGTGTCCGTGGAGTTCAATCCTGAAGCTTCTGAATTAAGGGGTTTAGAGGGAAACAGATGATAACATCAGCAAAGAACATTAGGGGGAAAAATCATGATCAAGTTTAACATCCTGAGACATGTATGATGTCCCCAACATGTGACTAGAATGATCCTGTGACCTTGGGCTGTCAAGATGCGATGGGGTTGCCCATGGAACATACTGGGCACTATGCCTGACACATCTCTGGCCCTCCCTTGATATCAACCTCATAGTCCCCAGGACCTCCTGCCAGGTACCCTTTCCAAGAGCAGCCCGCTCTCTCTGTCTTGGGAATGGATTACGAAAGACACTCTTCACAGGCGGTCCTCAAATTCCTCAAACAGGAGGGGATAAAAGAGTTCTTTAATTGGTACCACAAAGACTTTTCCAGAAAGAAAGAAATAGAACTGCTAAATGAAAGGCAGATTTCTCTGCAGGCGGGGATGGGGGGGCAGCTGGCCTGGAGTCAGAGCCCAGCTACTGAGCCATTTTCCAAGAGGGGAGCCAGGACAGAGGGAGTACCATACCCCACTCACACTCACCAAGTGTCCTGGTTCTGGCATGCCACACGAATGAATGGGAGATGGTGCCGGCATTGCATGACTGCATTTCAACATGCAGCTTGACATGGCCCACTCATTAGGATGGGGCCTCATGGAAGGCTCAAGTCAGCAGGCAGACAGAGCTGCTGACTTGAAATACAGTTCCAGATGGTGCCTACTCCAGGGCCCTGGGTGGATTGAAGGCCTTCAGGTCTCCAGGGTTAGCTACTCCAGAGGAGCAGGTTTCCATAAGAAAAAACAAAACAAACAAAAAACAAGACAAAGCAAAATAAAACACTGAGAGATTTACACACAGCAAGACCTCAGCTACACCACTGGCCTGAAGCCCATGCATGAGTCTCAGGAAACCCAAGAGTCCAGGTGAGGCTAGGAGAGCATTTCTTCATCCACTTGTTCATTTATACATTCACATATGAGTCTTCTTCAGTCACTCTAGCAGAATATGCAGGGCTGGTATTTTGTCTTTAGCTCACAATTCTGAAGATCCAGGAGTGTGACGTCAACATGTTTGGCTCCACTGAAGGCCTTTCAGCAGATTGCACGACAGTGACAATACAATAAACAGAGAACAGGGAAGGAGAGGCTGGGCTTGTTCTTCTAGGATCTAAGTCCCACAAACTACATTAATTTCCCATGAACAGCACCCCCTAATTGCTTTGCACCTGGAACACTTCTTGTTTTGTTTTTAGTTCTGGTATTTTGAGACAGTCTTCCTTCCTACATGAGCCAGGCTGGCCCCAAACTTGCAATCCTCCTGCATTAGTCTGCCAAGTGCAGGAATTACAGGCATGCACCACCTTGCCCAGCACCCTACTTCTTAAAGGTTTCATTGCTTCAACATTGCCCACTGGGGGCCAAGCATCAGTTATGTAAATCCTCGTGGACAATCCACATCTAAACTATAGCAGTTTAATTTGGGAGACATCTGTGAGGGTCACCACGTGACTCATCAGAAACATTGCCTGGTCCCTGCAGGTTTCAATGAACATGAAATCCAAACTTCACTTGGAGCAAGGTGCCCCGACCTCTTCCAGGCTCAGGTCACCTCTGCCTGGATCTAGTGGGGGAGATCTAAACTAGATGATCTGGCCTCAGAGGAAGTCAGACCCCCAAACACCAAGCCCAGGAAGATTTCAGACCGTGTTCTCACTTTGCAGAATGGAGGCACTACACCAAATTTCCACCTGGGAGGTTAAGACAATTTAGCACTTAAGTGCACATACTGCTCTTACAAACGACCTGAGTTCAGACCCCAGTGTCCACATCAGGTTATCTATCACCTACAACTTCAGTACCAAGGGCTCCAGACACCCTCTTCTGGCCTCTACAGGTACCTGCACTTACATGCACATACTCCACCACTCACAAATGCACATGTACACTCACATGTGCACATGCACACACAAACACAAAATGAAACATATATATATGTACACACACACACACACACGACCTAATTTAAAAAAAAAGAAAACATTGGCTCAAGCAGAGTTATCAATTAATGTGTTGAGACCACACCTGGGTCCATTGCAGCTCCCACAATGAAACTCCTTATTCTGGGTGAGTTGTAAACAACAAAATGTATTCTTACTGCTCTGGAGGCCATACAGTCCAGGAAATGAGGTGTCTGTTGAAGGCTGGTGTCTGATAGACAGTACCTTCTCCACGCCACTTCAAAGGATAGAAAGACCAGAAGAGGCTAAGAAACTCCTGCAAGTCTCACTTATAAAGCCTCTAGTTACATTGCCAGGAGCAGAGCCTCATGCCCCCCCCCTTCTCCCAAAGGTCCCACCTCTTAATATCTAATATCTAATGGAGATTAGATGCTGAGCATGGCCTGGGAAGGGCACAAACATTCAGACCACAGCAAACCATTCTTTAGGCAAATGTTCACTGAAAAATCAGACATTTGAACAGTCACAAAGTAGAACCGCAGACTTCCTTCTGGCCCAACAGAAAGAAACGGAACTGGAAGAGTCAGCCTGTCCCTATCCTGATTGCATAATCTTTCATAAGTGAGACGGCCAGACACTATGTGTCTCCCCAAGCGATATAGTTTCATGCCCTCGGCATTGCCTATGATTGTCCTGGAGTCTGTTAAACCTAGATTTGATTCATAGCTCACAAGACACAAAGGGAACCCAGAAGCAGGCTAAGCAGGCTCAAAAGAAATTGTCCCATTAATCCACACCGTGATATTTTCAGGATGACAGATCCACCCTCTTCTACCAACCACAGCATAAGACACTGCACTGGGCAACAGGTCCCAGAAGGACACGGTGCCCAAAGGCCCTGGCCATGGCCTGCTGCTGCTGAGCCAGCCGAAGTCCACAATTGAGACAAAAGAAAATTTAAATATGGATTAGGTATAAAAAGACTTTGGAAGCCATTGCTTATTCAAATAGCTAATGTTTTTGGGTTCACATGTGGAAACAAAAAAATTGATCCAGAAAGTTCACAGTTACCTTGAAGGATGCTACTTCATGTAGCAAAGGTGAAAGAAGCTTGAAGGTTTGACTGAGCCCCTAATCAATTGACTCAGATTGTTCTGGGTGGGTCTGATCTATGGAACTGGGAAGCACCATCCACAGCCTGTGAAGAGGCCATCCATCAGCAGGCTGCAGAGGAAATGGCAGGTGACCTGAAGAAGCTGAAGGCTCAGCCTGTACTTGGTACGAACTGACCTCTGCTAACGGCTTTGTTAATTTAGCAGAAGTGATCGCAGCCCTAGCTGACACCTTTCCTTAAGTCTAGTGACGCACCAAGACCACCCCTTGTCGGTTATTGCCATTCTCACAGCCATGACCAACCCCGACAGAAACAACTCAAGGGAGGAAGAACTGATTGGGCTCATGATTTTAGAGGGCTCAGCTTGTTGTCATTTCATCCCATTGGAAAGAACATCACCGGGAGGGTAAGACAGAGAACAGCTGCTACATCACGGTGGACAGGAAGGAGAGGAGTGAGACAGGCAGAGGCCAGGGGTTTACTTCCTCCAGCCATGTCTCATCTCCCAAAGTTTCCAGAACCTCCAAAAATCGCACCACGAGCTGGGGCCAACCTTTCAATACAGGAGCCTCCGGCAGAACTTTTCATATCCAAACCATAGCACCTACTAACACACGAAAGAGCCCAGATGAGTCTTAAAAACATTATGTTGAAGAGAAGCCATACACAAGAGTCTCTCTCTGTCTCTGTGTGTGTGTGTGTGTGTGTGTGTGTGTGTGTGAGTGTGTGTGCAGGCAAACATGCACGTGCATGTGGATGACTTCTATCGCTGTTCACCTGACTTTTTTATGATAAGATCTCTCGCTTAACCTAGAGCTTGACATTTTTACTAGGCTGTCTGACCAGCAAGCTCCAGCAATCCTCCTGCCTCCATCCTCCCCTCAGCAATGGGGTGACAGCCATGCGCCCCCGTGTCAAGTTTTTATATGGATGCTGGGAATCTGAACTCAGGCCCTCAAGCTTGAACAAGCCCATCTCCCTAGCCCATGTATTCTATGATCCCATTTACATGATACAGGCAGAACTCTATGATAATAGGCACACAGGAAGGAATGGAATCCACTGGACGGAACCGTTGATAAAAACATTTGATTTCTTCAGAGAGGTGTGGCTATGTGAATTTTACCCATTTGTGAAGACTCAAGACATTTCATTGTTTAGTAGCTATTGTTCAATTAAAAAAGAATTCCAGTTCACCTCCACAGATTTAAAGGTCAAAGTCATTTCTGGGCTAGAAACAAAAGAGCCATGGCTTCAGGGGACAATCTTCAATGCACTCACATGTGTGTATACAAACATGTATGCATATTCACACATGCACGTACACACATGCAGACTATGCTGTTCTAAGCTGAGCGTGTCTCCCCTTTGGCCTTTGCCTCATTTTATGTGGAGAAGGAAGCTGCCTCCAAGCTCCCAGGTCTCTGCTCTGTGCCTCTGCCTGTCAGGATAAGAAGGTGAGGGCTGATGCAGACAATTAGCTGGCCTTTCAAGTGGTCCCATGGCCTCACATCTGGCTCCATCACCAACACCCAGCTTGAGCCAATAAAAGCCACATAAAAATCACAGAGGGCTAATTTGGTGGCCAGTGCTACAACAACCTGCACATGAAGCAGTGTGGGGGCAGGACAGGGGCATGGGTGGAGGCTGGGACAGGAGGGAGTGCTTGCTGACCATCTGACTCTATACAGCAGGGCGGGAAGACCAGGAGGCCTTTTTATTGTAGCTTCTGCTCTGGTGGAAGCTAGAGCAAGTCCTAGACAGCTCGAATTCGCCATGCTGAATGCTGAGGGAGGTTCCAACAGCCCTCCCAGACAGCACCAGATGGAAAGCCAACTTCATGGTGGACCTGCCGGTCTAGAAACTCCAAATTCCAGCACCAGTGCAGCCCCAGCAACCTGTAGGAGAGCAGAACCCATCCAAGCTATTGCTAGAGTCGGGAGAAACCTGCCTCTGGTGCTTGGCAAGGGAGGAACAAAGCTCCAGCTACTGCCCTCACTTTGTCTGAAAAGCAAGCATCAAATCAGCCATTTCGTTGAGTTGAAAGGGTTTGAAGTTCTCTATTACCCTATGCAAATCCTAAGAGTTGTGTGCCTGTGTCTTGTCTTAGAGTCTGACATTTAGGCTTAGGGAAAGAAAGTCTAGGCAGAAGAACCAACCCAGGGAGCTCTCTGAATGGTGGCTGCCAGTTTCCCCCTCTGTGAAAGGTTATGAAGACTGAGAACAGGGAGGTGAGCCTGTCTTCCTCCTCTCTCCTTATCGCTGCCCCTTGAGCTGAAGTTGCAAGCTGGCAGCCGCAAATTGGACTCAGCCTTCAGAAATGTTTAGTTTGGCTCGCAAGTGTGTTTTCAGGGAACTGGGGCCAACGGTTAAAAATGGAGAGATTTCACATCTTAAAAATGCCAAACGCCTTGCTCCTTTTGGAAAACTGGAAGCTCTGGTGGTATGGACCCCATATTCCCACTCAGTGACAATTATCAGTCACTGAGACCAGCTGCCCAGTTTTGATATGGTTGGCAGGCTCCAGTTTGCTTCAGTCTCCACGGACTCCTTGCTGTCCCCAATCAGGCCACTTGACTCATTCATTTTATTTGCCTGATCTTTGCAGCCACCTGAGTTGGTGACCTTCATCCTGGCCAGGCCTGACTCCCATCCTGGCCAGGCCTGGTTCTCCCTGCACAGTGGATGGGTGACCAGCCCCACACCCTGCACAGGGTCTCAGGCATGATGAGGCTCCCTCCTTGGAAGGCCAGAGTCCAGTTGGGGCAAGTGTGATGCTGAGAGCCATTTGAAGGTGAAGCAGTGGGATTATTTTTTGCTAAACATAAAAACCCAAAGGCAGGAGAGACACTGATGTGTTTTTGCAAATTCCAACAAATTAAAAAAAAACGTGTGTGCAGAATTCAACTGGGGGCCTTGAGCTGGCTTTCAAGAAGAATAAACTGTCAGCTAGATGAAGCAGCAGATGATCTTTTATGAGCAATGTTTTACCCTGGGATGTTGTCGCTCCCACAACCTGGCTCTGTGTATCTGTGTGACAAGATGTGCCACTCCAGCCCTTATCTGCAGCCAGATGTGCTGCCTCACCAGCAGTGGGCCAGAAGTCAGGCTTTAAATGGCTCGGCAGCAAATGTCAAAACTGTTTGATCTGCTTTTTTAGAAAAGCACCTTTCAAGGTATTGGAAGGTACTTGACACTTTGCAAAGAGATTAGAAAGTTTTCAGCTGAGTTGGAAAAAAAAAAAGGGGGAGCCAGGCAGGTTTGGTTCCAAAAAAAAAACAAGAGGATGATTTCAGAAGTGCCCAGGACCGGTGTGTCAGAAGCCAACAGATTAACTTTTAAAGGGAAGAACCAATGTTAGGCATGGCCTCAGTCACTAGCCCCTACATGTGGCATTTGGAAAGATCCTAGAACATCTTTCCTGTCTGTTTTGTCTGGGAGAGATGCCCATGTTCAAGACTGCAATGGAAAGGAAGGGCTGGGCAGGCATGGCCAGTTGCTCTTGGCCAACAGCTAGCAGCGGGCCCAGAGAGCCCAGCACACTTAGCCCACCAGTGGGTCTTGATGCTCCAGAAAGATACACAGAACTCAGGGCTGAGCCTGGGCCCTCCTCAGCAGGACAGGGGCTGAACACGGAATCTATGGTGATTGTAACATGCTGGAGTGCTTCTCAGAAAGCATTACCATAAAGCCCACTGCTTCTACAACCATGGCAAGGAACAGAGAGGTCTCTGATAGGCCAAATCAGAATATACCCACTTACCACCAGCTGCCCATCCCAAAATAAACGGATTGCACCACAGTAAGGAATGGGGCTTTTAAAATGCAGAATAATAGTCACTTCCAAAATGACAATTACTGATCAAAAGGACCCTCCACACACTACAAAGAGACCCTCTGCAGGGTCAAGGCAGCCCCTGGCAGAGTGCTGCACCTTCTGTCAGCAGCCACTAGGTCAGAATCCACAACAAGGAGTTGGGAATATGCACTCCATCCCTGCCTATGAAACTAAATGGGCTGTTCAGCATAGGACAAGCCCCTAAGGCCCAGCTGTCTCATCTATAACACAGGATAGCCCTGTATCACTATTCAGGATAGGGTACCTTCTGCTGCTGTAACAAATAGCACTAATGCTTCTGTGGTTTGACAAAGCAAAGGTTTGTTTCTTATATGCATTGCAGGATAATGAAGGTCATTAAAGGACTATGAGCCACCGTACCAATTTCTACTCACAATTCAGCTGGCAGATGTCCT
>CAJQZJ010032841.1:275069-307649 GCA_907164525.1 Lophiomys imhausi
TGGTGACAGATGCATGACCAGCCTCCTTTGTTGACCACTCCCAAACACGTCATTAAGAATTTAGATGTTATTCTAAAATTGGAGTGTGGAATAGAGAGGTGAGAACTGTTACATAAATCACTTCTCAAGTTCAGCATTCCATTTGTCCAGGGCCTTGAGACCACTCTCACCGACAGAAGTCCACACTGTTGGACCAGGCTATGATTTCTGTTGGACAAATCTGGGTCAGCAAAGTGCTGAGCCATTTATTCAACTCTCCTTTGCTTAGACAGTAAAGTGACGATCATACAAAAATAGTTCAACATTGGAACTTACTAAAGGTACCGTGCACACCTCAGGGAGGCCTGCCACAGCTTCCTCTACCCATCTAGCTCATGGGCACAGGCCAGGGTGGCTCTATGAGTGAGTGCCAGGATGCACACTCAGGCACACTCAGACACTTTAGTGAGGGGCTTGGTGATCACAAAACCTAAGGTGTGAGTAACCCTATCTATCTACCTGTCTGTCTGTATATATGTCTATCTGTCTATCTATCTATCTATCCATCCATCCATCCATCTACTACCTACCTGTCAACCTACCTGCCTGCCTAACTAGCTCTCTCCTTTCTCTCTCCCTGCCAGAATCCAGGAAGCTCAGCAAAGCACAGACTTCCTGAGGAGCTTCCAGCTTGCTGTTAGCATGAAGTGTTCTTCTTAACCATCCCTGCCGTATCAATTTACCATTTCCCATTTTTTGGTGTATGAAACAAGAGTCTAGACTGAACTGGGATCCCCTTAAAATTTTAGCCTTTCCTGCAGGAAAGGAAGTCTCCTGGTGAGAGCCAGATGAAGGTGAGAGAATGATCCTTCTTGCCTAGCTGACTGTCCTTCAAGCCAGTTACCATGGCAGCAAGAGCACCTGGGTTCCAGCATCTCTCTGACCCAGCCCTAGAATCTTTTTATTAAATTGTATTCATTTTTAAGTAGTCTGTGTGAGAGAGAGGGAGGAGCTCTCATAGACCAGGAGAAAGCATCAAATCCCCTGAGACTGGAGTTACAGCTGGTTATGAGCCATGTGGGTGCTGGGAATTGAACCCCAGTCCTCTTGAAAAGCAGCTAGTGTTCATAACCACTGAGCCATATCTCCACCTTGCTCTCTTTCTGTGGAACAGTAAACAGCAAACTTCCAGGTGATGACTCAGGAGAGGCCAGAGGAAGTACCAGAACTAAACCAGCACGATGGTTTAGTGGTTTAGAACTAAACCACAGGCCAAGGGCAGCAGCCTGTGGGGAAGAGTAAGGGTGTGCTTTTCTGTAAGGGCCAAAGGAGAGGAAAGAAAGAGTTATGGTAAAGGCTGAGGAACTGGCTCCATGGCAGAGCACTTGCATGACATTTGGCACCATGGGTTGCACCCTCAGCAATGCCAAAAAAAAAAAAAAATGAAAACAAAGTTAAGGCCAAAGAGGCAGAGAAGAGAGGCCCTGATGCCAGACTGCCTGAGGTTTCTTATTGGAACAGCACTCACTCACTGGTTCTGTTTCCTTGAGCAAGTAACTTTCCTCTCTGGGTCTTAGTTCTCTCATCTGTAAAATGAGATGATATTAAGGGGGACACCTACACAAAGGGCTATTGTTGTCACACAAGCTTTGTGGGGTAATTGAATTGTGTCTATGGCAAGAACTGAAAAAAAAAAAAAACATTGTCACCCTTATGACTCCTCTACAGGAAGGAGAGCAGAGGGGCTATCCAATCAGAGCCCCACCAGACTGGTAGAGGGACATCTTTTGTCTTCACAGATTGGTGTAGCTTGAACATAACCAAAATACTTGGCATCTTCATAGCTGATGGGAAGTCCGGACACCGTGTCCCTTAGGATCCCAAGTAGTCTACTCTATTCTACACCCCTAGAAAATTACATGTATGGCCACAATAAAACATACATGAGAATATTCAAAAAAGAGTAGGATGGTAGGGTTTTTTTTGTGTGTGTGTGTGAGAGAGAGAGAGAGAGGATAGAGAAAGACAGAGACAGAAACAGAGAGACAGAGAGAGTGTGCACTCCCTCACTAGTGAGAAAAAGCAAATTAAAGCTACCCGTAGGATAGATAATTCTCACACAATGTTGAAAAAGGACAAACAGGATACAGCACTTGCTGATGACTCCAGTTCCTTAAAGTTCAAGTTCACAACCAGATAAAACTAATTTATGCTGTTAGATGACAAGAGAGGTCAGTCTTTGGAGGGGACATAGGAAGAACTCCTGGGGTACTGGTGGTGGCTCTTTTCAGTGCTGAGGGTGGAATCCAGCCCTTGCACATGTCAAGTGTTCCAACACTAAGCTGCATCCCCAGTCCCTTGTGGTTTACGTCTAGGTGTGGACCACTTCTAGGCACAGTCTCTTGGTAAAAATTTATCACACACGTACAGGCAGGTGTTATGCATCAACTTTTTAATGGATGGAAATGCTGGCTCTTAATCTGTTCATCTTCCGCCATTTCCCCAACCCCATCAAACACCAGCCATAGCATTAAATATAGAAGAGTTCTCTGGGCTCCGGCCACAGTCCTTGTTTCTGCTAGCCTCAGATAGAGCTTCCAAACTTGGTCCAAGCTCTTCTTGCAGGAGCAACAACATTAGAGCTGCTGGAGCTGGCTGCTCAGCCACAGACATCTCACTCCCTCCAGGCATCCTTCCCTTCTTTACCGTAGTAAGCCACATCCACTCCAACTTCCTGGGCCTTCTCTGACAAGCTCTGCCCACCTCCAGCACCCTGTGAAGGGCAAGGAGCAGATGTGACTTGGTGTTATACAAATGTGGCGCTATCCGGATATGGCTTCTTGTACAACACCACCCCTGTGGCCTCACATCATACTCTGTGAGGAAAAACAAACCTCATTCTTTCCCAGAAAGAGCTAACAGCATCAGCATAGACCCTGGCACAAAAGCAGTGTAGTGACAACTGTCCAAATGCCCTGAATATACAGAACCTTAAGTTTCACTGGGACATGTCTCACCCATCCAGCCTCGTCATGAGAAAAGTCATATTCAGAGAGTGAAAGTAAAAGACGCAGCCATGGGTTATTTGTGGATCTCTACCCCTGTGTCAGTGGTGCAGGAAGGAAGACAGTCACAGAGCCCCTAGTAGAGAAAAAGCACTCTGCAACTGATGGCCAGTATTCAGTGACACTGGGAACCCTGTGAGTGACTACAGGGGCCCAAAGACCTACAGGTGCAATCTTTTCTGTTTGCAAATAAAGTTTTAGTGGAACAAGCTATGCACATTCATTCACACATGACCTATGGCTGCCATTATGCAACAACCACAAAGCTAAGAAGCTGCAACAGAAATTGCATGGTCCACAAAGCCAACAATATTTACTACTATCTCATCCTTTATAGAAAGTGTGCTGGGACTGGAAAGTTAGTTCAGCAGTTAAGAGCACTTTGCTATTCTTGCAGAGGGTCCAAGTTCAACTCTCAGTACCCAAGTGGCAGCTCATAAGCATCTGTAACTCCAGTCCTAGGGGCTCTGAAGCCCTCTTCAGACCTTCACAGGTACTAGGCATGCGTATGACACATGTAGTAGTTTGAGTAAAATGACCCCATAGGTCCATTAGGAGGTGTGGCATTGCTGTAGTGGGTGTGTCTTTTTTGGAGGAAGTGTGTCACTAGGGAGTGGGCTTTGAGGTCTCAGAAGCTCAAACCAGGCCTCATGGCTCACAGTTCTCTTTCCTCTGAAGCTGTAAGCCAGCTCCAATTAAATGTTTTCCTTTGTAAGAGTAGCCGTGGTCATGGTGTCTCTTCACAGCAAGAGAAACCCTAAGACAGTGCACATACACACACACAGGCAAAATGTTCATACACATAAAGAGTCAGAGAGAGAGAGAGCAGACAGAAGAAAGAGTGTGCCTATCCTTAACCCTGGACCTGACCCACATTGCCCCCAAGTCATTTGTGTTTGGAGATCTGTAACTTCAGTGTAATGAATGCATCCTGTGGGGTACAGTTTGCTGCACACACAGCAAGTAGCACATGTGTCACTCAACAGGACTGGGCTGAGAGACAGAGCAAAGGGAGCTGTCAGAGTGAACAGAACTGACACTTGTGAGCTTTTACTTCATGCCAGCCAGTCCCCTGAGCACTGCTCATAATTAACTCTGTATTACTTACTTGTCTCATTGTACAGCTTGAGGGAGGAAAGATTTATTTTGGCTCACAGTGGGAATCCACCATACATACTGGAAGGCCTGGTGGCCCTGCCTGTGGTGGCATGTGGCCGTGGCTGTTCAGACACCAGCATACCAGGACGCATCAAGCAGTTAGAACTGGAGACACAGCTAAACCGTTCAAAGTTCCTCCCTAGAGGCCTGCTTCTACCAGCTAAGTCCTGCCTCGCAACTCCTCTACAACCTTCTGAAACAGTGCCAAATTCTGGGGTAAGGGATTGAACCATCATTCAAAACATGGGTGTAACCATAAATTTTATTGAACTACATTTGTTAATGCCTAAACACCTATATTACCTAAAAACCAACCCTAACCCTTTTGAAAGAATACCCACCCATGGGTCCCTGAGGGCAACTGGTCAACCGTCTGTCTACAGGGAACAATCACTCAGTGAAAACGTGGCCCTGGCATTGTTGTGGCAACTTCAGTTCCGTTTGGCTCAGCTTCCTCTGGGCCTGGCATCACTGCTGTCCGCCTGCAAGTGGAGCCAGCTTCCTCAGTCAGCCAAGACTATTCCTTCCGCCGACTCCTCAGCCCATCCATTTGAACTAGCTGAACCCCTCAGGGGCAGCTGCTGCACCATGTGGCCTGGTCCTTGGCTTCTAAACCTTGCTGGGGCCTATTCGCTCGTCTGGGCCTCTGCCACACCCTCACATGGCAGGCGTTACTCTCCTGCCTGTTTTCCAGGTCTCCTCAGAGCGTGCATCATGCACCTTGCATCTTTCTCACTCACTAGAAGGCCACAGACCTATGGCCAAATGGAGGCTCAAGCCTCTCCATTCATCATCCATCCTCACGGCTTTTCTGCCGTCCCTGATGGTTCTTGGGCCTTTTCAGACATGCCCTTTCCAGGGTGCTGTTGCCCACTGCTACTGTGAATAAACCAAGCGCAGCGCTTTGCTCCACCGTTTGCAGCCCGAAGCTGTCACTTGAGGCCGCGGAGCTTGTCAGATGGCACATATCTGCTTCATATCTTTGTCTTTTGCTCGGGCTCTGCTCCCAGGCCCTTAAGTATGGCATTGCTCTCATGGTTACTGGAGGTTTCTCGAGGTCCCTGGTGGAAGTCGTGGGTCTGGGCCTTTGCAGCCACACCCTTCAACAGGGCACTTTTGTCTCCCTGCTGCCTCCCGTGGTTTCTCGAGGTCCCTGGCCACGCCCCTCCACCAGGCTGCAGCTCCACTGTCTCAGCACTGGCTGTTGGCAGACCCCAGCTGGGGTCACTGGCTCTTCCATCTGCCACGGGGCCTGTAGGTGCTGCTCTCTCCATCTCTTGGAACTGAGGCTTCAACTTCACAATGCCTCAGTCCAATCTGGGCTACGCCCACCCTCAGTCAAAATGAGGCAGTATCCAGCGTGTCTATAAGCAACGCCAAGCCAAAAAGCCCTTTCCAGTTTCCTGGACTTTCCTCCTTATACAGAGTGCCTTCTCATTGGTTGTCCAGGGCCACATGCACTGCCAGGTGTCAAGCTGATCTGCACGCCCCTTAAGGGACTGTCCTTCAGAAGCCTCCACATATTCACTAAAGAAATCTAACTCCCATTACACACGGGTCCATGGGATCATTTCAGATTCACATCATAACCAACTCACTTAGGCTTCTCCTTCAGCCAACTCTATAAAGCAGGGGAATTTTTCCCCAAAGATGGGGAAACTGAGGCACCAAGGTTAAGTAACTTCCAGCAAATGGCATAGCAGGAGTTTTGACCTCAAATGAGACCTCAACCTGTGCTCTTAACTGTTACCCCAAACAGAATACAGCTGATGGGCTTCCAGGATCTCCAGCAGATATGGAGCTCCAGTCCCTTGCACCTAGCACAGCACATGCATATCCTCCCATAGGTGGATAATCTCCAGATTACTTACAATACAAACACCGTGTAAATAGCTATTGTCTGTTCAAACACAAACATCAAATACCTCAGGAAGCTGGAGAGATGACTGAGCCATTAAGAACACTGGCTGCTCTTCCCAGAGTCCTGGAGTCTGATTCCCAACAGCCGCATGACTGCTCACAACCACCTGTAACTCCAGTTCCAGGGGGATCCAACACCTTCTTCTGGCCTCCAAAGGCACCAGGCATGCATGCATGCATGTGGTACACAACCATATGGGCAGGCAAAACACCCATACGCACAAAATGATAGAATTTTTAGAATGTTTTTAAAACGGCAATGCTGTAGGTGGGTGTCCCTCTGTGACCAGCACTGGAGGGAATCAAGGCGTTGCAAAGTACAGAGAGTACAGAGTACCCCAAATGTCTTCATTCTCCTATTATTGTGATAAAACAATGTGACCAAAAGCATCTTTGTGGGGCAAAGGATTTATTTGAGTTTTCAGCTTACAGTCCATCATGAAGGAAAGTCAGGGCAGGATCTCAAGGCAGGAAACCTGGAGCAGGAACGAAAGCAGAGACCCTGGAGGAGTGGTGGTTACTGGCTTGCTCCCCATGGCTCACTCAGCCTGCTTAGTTATACAACTCAGGACCACCTACCTAACCAGGGTGGCACCACCCACAGTGGCCTGGGCGCTCCCCCATTGAACACTGATGAAGAACATGTGCCCCAGGCTTGCCTGAAGGCCAATCTGTTACAGGTATTTTCTCAATGGGTTTAATCATCCCAGGTGACCCTTGCTTGAGTCAAGCTGACAAAAAAAAAAAACTAATCAGGCAACACACCCACATCCCTTCATTCACACAGATTTGCTTCAGTAAGAGGCAGAAGCCACCTTTCTCCTTGGGACTTTCCAGAATTTTTTTTTTTCATTTTTCCCCCTTCGAGATCTGATTAATTTATCTGTTATCCTAAACAACTTATTTTTTACTGGACTTGGAAGTAGACGCTCTCAGCCAGGACAGCTGACATCTCTTGGTAATCCATTCCTGGCATTTTCCCCCACCCCTTTGGCTTCCTCTATTCTCTTGGCCAAAAGTTTAGCATAGTCTTCATCTTCCATAGTGTTCTTTTTTATTTGGGGGATTACAGTGTAATTACATTTCTCCCTTCCCTTTCCTCTCCATACCCGACCAGATACCACTTCCTACTCTCCTTAGAATTCATGGCATCTTTTTTTTTTTAACTAATTGTTATTGCATGCATACATGTACATACACATGTATTACTAAATATCATCTATTCGGCCCATATAATGTTAGTGTGTTGCTTCCTCAGAGCAGTATATCCATGTTCGTGTTGCAGGGTACATGGAGTAATGAGACACTGAATCTTGCCTCCTCAGGTCCTGGACTTCTTTCCTTCTTTATTTCAGGGCTTTCTGACAACATATTGGTGGACGTCATCTTCTTTTTTTTTTTTCCTTTATTTTTTATTTCTTCAAGTTAAATCTCAGTCGCAGTCCCCTCCCTATTCCCCCTCCAGTCCCACCCTCCCACCCTCAACCCCCCATCCTCTTCCCTTTTTTTTAAAGTTTAAGGTATATCTTATTTCCCCCTACAGTTTCCCCTTTCAGTCCAACAAATGGCTCTTTCTCTTATAATAACAAATACAATACAGTACAACAGAGGTAATTAGGCCACAGTTATGAGGGTTATATGGCTTAATGTACATTCCCAATGACCAGTCCATATGTATTTGGTACTTGACTTTAACATTCTACTATCTAAACATCTCCATGAGTTTAAAGGTCTACATCTGACTCAACATTCATACTAACTTGCAACACAATTTTAAAAGTATCTTCTTAGATCTATAACACTCTCTTGACTCCTAAACAACTCAAAATTTAATTACGAGACTCTAGCTATCTGTTCTTCAACCACCTTAGAGACTTGAGAGGGATAAATATATCTGATTTTATAGGAAGTACAGGGTCTGCAGCTTCCCAAACTAAGAAATGACATACCTGTGGCTGCCTGGATAGTTCCCATTTTCTCTCCATACATTACAGCATAGATCTTCAGTCATTTGGCCCCGTTTCTCTGACAGAAATTGATTGTAGAGCAGGGGTTATGAAGGACTTACCTACCCTGTCTTGGCAGAGCTAGGCTGTCGACTTACCTGCTTCCAGGTTTTGTCCTTTTTGGACAGCATTCTGTCTACAGTTGGAGCAAAGGGCTTTTCCTACCAAGAGATAGGCTTGCGACTAATTCAATCATCTCCCACTGGGGATTCTTCGATGCTCATCTTCTACTTGGAGGAGAATAGGGGGTGCTGTCAGGAGTTGATATGTCTTGATATAAAAAAATCTAAAGTTACGAAAACATCTTTGAATGCCATATTCTGCAGATCTCTTGAGGTTTTTGAAGAGGCCCTATCTATCTCTTATATTAGGGTAAGCAGATGTTGCTTGTCTCTTGCCGGTTTATTTCTGATTAGCTTAGAAAGTAACTATAATAGGCTGTCATAGTACCTAACTGAATGACCGGCTTGCATAACCATTAGTTTGCATTTCTTAATTATCCTAAACAGTTTATGACAATTAGTAGTAAAAGGCCAAAACATCACATTTCATTTTTTTTCTTTACCTCCTAACCCTTCCATCCCATTTCTCTGGGGTGGGGTGTCCTTATATAACAGTCCCTCATCTCAGTTGAGAGGTCGTATGAGGGCCAAGAGCCTCTTCATTCATTGGGGATCTACGAAGCAGTACCATCAGTGAAAAGTGTCTCGTTGCCCGGGAGAGAGAACTACTAAACAAACAAACCAATAAGCATACAATAGATAAAAAAGACTAAAAAATAGAAAAAAATATAACTAATATATAAAAAATAAATAAATAATAAAAATTAAAAATAAGAAGTCTATGTCCAAGTTCCCTTTGGTGTGTTAGTTGTAGTATCGATACCTTCTACTATATAGCTAAAATCCTACTATAAGTGAATAGATGCCATATGTGTCCTTCTGAGTTTGGGTTAGTTCACTCAGGATGAGCTTTTCTAGTTCCATCCATTTGGCTGCAAATTGCATAATTTCATTGTTCCTGATAGCTGAATAATATTCCATTGTATAGATGTACCACAGTTTTTTGACCCATTCTTCGGTTGAGGGACATCTGGGTTGTTTCCAGTTTCTAGCTATTACAAATAAGGCTGCTATAAACATAGATGAGGAAACTCCCTTATGATTCCGTGAAGAGGCATTTGGGTGTATACTCAGAAGTGGTATGGCTGGGTCCTGAGGCAGAGCTATTCCAAGTTTTTTAAGATATCGCCAGACTGACCTCCATAGTGGTTGCACAAGCCTGCATTCCCACCAGCAATGGAGTAGGGTACCCCTTTCTCCACACCCTCGCCAGCATGTGCTGTCATTTGAGTTTTTGATCTTAGCCATTCTGACAGGTGTGAGATGGAATCTCAGAGTCGTCTTGAGTTGCATTTCTCTGATGATTAAGGATGTTGAGCATTTCTTCAAGTGTCTCTCAGCCATTAGGGATTCCTCCTTTGTGAATTCTCTATTTAGCTCTATCCCCCATTTTTTGATTGGATTATTTGGTTTCTTGGCATTTAATTTCTTGAGTTCTTTGTAGATTTTGGATATTAGCCCTCTGTCAGATGTGGGGTTGGTGAAGATTTTCTCCCAGTCTGTAGGCTGCCGTTTTGTTCGAATGACAGTGTCCTTTGCCTAACAGAAGCTTTTCAGTTTCATGAGGTCCCATTTATTGATTGTTGATCTCAAGTCCTGAGCTGTTGGTGTTCTGTTCAGGAAGTTGTCGCCTGTGCCAATTAGTTCGAGGGTTTCTCCCACTTTTTCTTCTAGTAGATTTAGTGTGACCGGCCTTATGTTAAGGTCTTTGATCCACTTGGACTTAAGTTTTGTACAAGGTGATAAGTATGGGTCTAACTTCATTCTTTTACAAATGGACATCCAGTTGGACCAGCACCATTTGTTGAAGATGCTGTCCTTCTTCCATTGTGCCGTTTTGGCTTCTTTGTCAAAAATTAGGTGGCCATAAGTGTGTGGGTCTATTTCTGGATCTTCAATTCGATTCCATTGATCTACTGGTCTGTTTCTATACCAATACCATGCTGTTTTTACAACTATTGCTCTGTAGTACAGCTTGAAATCTGGGATGGTAATACCTCCAGATGTTTTTTTATTGTACAGGGTTGATTTAGCTATTCTGGGCTTTTTGTTGTTCCATATGAAATTGAGGCTAGCTCTTTCCAAGTCTATAAAAAAATTGTGTTGGTATTTTGATAGGAATTGCATTGAATCTATATATTGCTTTTGGTAGGATGGCCATTTTTATTATGTTGATCCTACCTATCCATGAGCATGGAAGATCTTTCCATCTTCTAAAGGCCTCTTCCATTTCTTTCTTCAAGGGCTTGAAGTTCTTGTTGTAATGTCATCTTCTTTAGAGAGATTGAAAAGCTCCCTGATTCTCCTAGCTCTTTTGCTCTTTTAGGCCCTGACCTCCAAGGCACAGTAATAAGTCCAGGAATATCACTCTCTCCCTTATTTATTCGTCCATTCATCCATTCATTCATTCCAACAACCAAACTAAGAACGCTCACATTGGCACCCATGATCCATCTGTGAACAGGCTTTCTCTTTCCAGTTCTCCTTGGCCTGTAAGAATGCCCCTTAACTCAGCAGCGGTTGTACTCCGTTGTGGATTGAAACACCTTGCTTTGTGGGGAAACCACATGACTCCGCCCCCCTCACCCCCGGGGGGCGGGGCATCCGCAGCTACTTCTGTGGCCACAAGCTTCTCATAGAAAGTACAAAGCTCATGTTCACCAGCCACTTCAGCGAGTGTCTGACTGCTGATGGCTGGGAAAGGGACACTCAGTTTCATCTTGACACAGCCAACTGCTTAGGAGACACCACACACACACACACACACACACACACACACACACACACACACACAAAGCCATTTTTCATTTTTATTTTTAAATGTGTATGGGTGTTTTGCCTGCATGAATGTATGTGTGCATGTATGCACCGTATGCACGCAGTGCCCAAGGAATCCAGAAGAGGGCACCAGATGCCCTGGAACTGAAGTACAGGCAGTTGTGAGAGCTGGGAATTGAGCCCCTTCTCTTCTTGAAGAGCAGCAGTTGGTTCTTCTCTATGGAGCTATCTTTCCCCTCCTGTTTTGTTGGTTTTATCAGTGCTATCTGTGGTCATGGAACTCCTGAACAGAAAGAGCCAGCTATCCCTTTCTATATATAAAAATGCATTTACTAAGAAGGTAAGTCATATGTGTATTTTACCACACTCCAAAGCATACATACAGGATGAAGATGTAGCTCAGTCGGTAGAGCCTGACGTACAGGAAGCCGGGGGGCTCAGGCTTAGCACTGTATAAAACCAGGTGTGGTGGTGAACATCCATAATTTCAGCACTCAGGAGGCAGAGGCAAAAGGATCAGAAGTTGAAGGTCATCATTGGGTACAAGGCAAGTTTGAGGTCAGCATGGGCTATCTGAGATCCTGTCTCAGGTAGATAAATGAATACTCATGCACATATATGTTCAAAGGCACATTGTGTATTTAAGACTGTTCACCAAATGTGTTGCAGGGCTAAGAGATCAGGGAAAATAGCAAGGGCTGTATATAGGACGCAGACAAATGGTGGTATCTGGCAATGAACCAAGACAGGTAACAAACTAATCTGTGCACCCAATTCTCATCATTTTTTTAACTTCAAAACACTTCATGGCTAAGCTCAGTTTCAGAGTGCTTGCCTAACATGCGGGAGGCCCTGGGTTTGATCCCCAACACTGTAGAAAAATAAAATAAAGAAAAAATTAAGTTGCATACGATTTTAACGGCTATTCAGGTGAAACTGACCCAGTCCTAAATTCATTAATAAAAAAGAAAGAAAAGAAAAAAAAAAAAACCTTAAAGAGAACTCTGGCATGCCAAGTCCAGCACAGGAGTCCAGCCCAAGGTTGACACCAGCATGACTGACTTTGAGCCTGGCCTCCTTTGGTCTCCTATAGCCATCTGCTCCATAGGTGTCCCTCCAGCCACTGGCAATGCCGGCCTGGGGCCAGCACCATGGGCCCAGCTGGGCACCATAGACTGGCTGCCTTATCACACCGGGCAGAAGAAACAGCGTGGGGCCTGACTCGGGCCCTCCCATGGCCACAGCGGGGCAGCTGGATTTTTTTTTTCCCTGACCATCTTTGAGCTGGAGATCAGACACAGGGAAAGATTAAAACAAATATGAATTTAATCAAGGGATTCTGCTGTCCTGGGGAGGAAACAGGAGCCTGCCGACATGAAGAGGGGATGGAGCACTGGGGAGCCAGAATGGAATCAAAGCCGCTTGCTTACCACTAACCGCTCAGATGATCCATATCATAACAACAAAAAAGAAAAACAATTATTTATTCTTTTTGATGTTGCAGCTCAGCAGCAACTTGCTTTTTGAAGAGAGCAAGGTCAGAACCAAGTTATTGTTTTTGCCTGAAACTTTGACAGGGACTCTGGGTTCTTCTGCATGACTCTCGGACAAGAGATGAGAGAGACTTGCAGACGCATTTCTTCCAGGCCGGGAAGCAGCTCCTATATTCCCCCTCCTGTCCTCCCTCCTCCTGGCCATTTCTCTCTCTTCTCCTCTTAAGGGCACAAAGGCCACCAAGCAGAAGTTCTGTCTCCACCAGAGGACTAGGGGGAAGTCCTTCAGCCCTCTCTGATTTTCTCCCCAGGCATTGTTGATGGTGGTCCAGTGTGAGGTTCTGGTGTATAGCACAAACTCCATCAGTCATGGCCCTCACAAGTTTATAGTTCATCAGAGAGACACAGTTAATAGTAATAATAATTCAGCCCCATCCCAGCAAGCATAGGCCACACCCAGGGCTTCAAGAGAACACAGGATTCATGGAAATCACATTTAAGCTAATCTGGGTAATTACAACAGGATTTTTGTCAGAGGTGGGGGGAAGTATATTGGGACAGAGGTAACAATCTGCACAAAACTGAGGCCTGGAAGTAAAAGTGTTCAGGTTCAAAGATCTAGAAGCAGTTTGGTTCTGCAGGTGGGGAAAGTCGTTCGAATGGAGACAGCGTCTAGATCTTCTACGGGCCCAGCTCCTGCAGCCTCTTGTTGAGCCACAAGGAGTCTAGACCCCTCTTCTCAGCAATAAAGAGCCACAGCTAAGGCCTTTCAGTAAGGAGTCACTTGATCAGGATGCTTCCTGACATCCCCTAGAACCACACTGTACCAGCACCAGAGGTGAAGGATGACACCAGCTGGGACCAGAGAGGTGGGTGAGTGGGAAACTCTGAGAAAGGTGGTCACTGGAACAACATAGGCTCCTGTGCCACTGGGAATAGCTCATGTGCCACTAAATCTACACCTCAGAGCAGCCATCCAGGAGAGGAACTAGCCAAGGATGGGAGGAATGATCATGTCACAAGTGAAGGCACAGGGCTCAGGCTCAGACACCAAGGGGCCAGATATGCAGATTTGGCTCCTTTCTGCCTTTAGCTCCTGCTTGCTGGTATTTGGATTTTTACATTTTTTGATTCTTCATCCAGATATTAAAACTGATAAGTCCTTCATGCCGAACCATACTTAATGTGTGGAGGATGAGACATAAATCACCATTGGTAGGACATCTAGCTCAGAAGCCAAAAGTCTAACATGCAATGGCCCAGATTGACTCTCGTCTTGGTCCTCCTCCTTTTTTCCTTTTCTTATTACTCTAATAAAACACCTGAGACTGAGAAATTTATAAACCACAAAGGTTTATTGGCTCACGGCTCTGGAGATCGGAGCTGGTGCCTGAATCTGGTAAGGGCCTTCTTACTATACATTTACATGGTAGAGAGGCAGAGTTTTTACATAGTATTCTCATAAAGCCATGGGAGAACCACTGAAGCCAGAGCAGGAATCCTGGAGGCAGCTCTCTGGACAACAGGCCCTAAAGGAGTGCAAGAGACTGAGTCCAGGATGGCAGCAGCAGGTACCAACACCGCCTCCACTAGGAGGTTGGTGTGTGACCGAAAAGGGTCCGTCACTAACAGGTCTCAGATACACCTGAGGGGCATCCTGTCTGGAAGATTTAACCCACCATTTTCTGCTGCTCAACCTGAAGGCCTTTCCTGTCCCCCGCACATCAGGTCTGCCCAGTGCAGGACAGGCCACATTCCTGTGTCCAGAAATGAGCGCAGACAACCATACTTCTTCATACGAATGAGTCAGAGTTAGGAGCAGGAGGCAGGATGGTTGGTGTCTGCGCTACACAGAAAGCCACCAGTCATCAAGTTGTCGATGGAGTTGATTTGGTTTTTTGTTTTGTTTTGTTTTTTTTAAGGGAATGGAGCTAAGCATGGTGGTACACACTGTGATCCCATTGCTGAAGGCTGAGGCAGGATGCTCCTGAGTTCCAAGCTATATAGAGACTCTCAAAACACAAGCAAGGCAAAAGAATAACAACAAAGAGCATTTTTCTCTGGAGCCCATAGGACTTTAACCCTGCAAAGCCCATCACCTCACTGCTACCCTTACAGAGGCCAGACAGAAGAACCGAGCAACCAGGAAGAAACCCATGAACCCAGGGAACAACAGAATGGCATCTAAGTGTCAAAGAGGCTTTCTCACCTTACTGGAAGGCAGACCCAGTGGAGATAGCTTTAAGGAGTTTAGAAGGAAGGCCTTGCCTGCTGCTGGCAACAATCCAAGGACCCCATTTCTTCATGCTCTGGCCCAGTTTGCCAGCTAGCCCCCAAGTCTCTTTCTCCGGCAAACATAGCCCTGGCCTGGCCAGAAGTACCATACCAGCCAGTTATCAACCCCTCAGGAAAAGCCTCAGTGCCCTGACCTGTGGGGACTCTCAGGTAGATTTGCAGCCCAGCCAGCCCATGGATGGAATGACACAAATATGTGTCCCTTCCACTCCCTAGCAGCATGAAGCCCCAGATGCTCACAGGTGCCTGGCCCAATTACTCTCCCTTTCTGACCACCTTCCTCCATCCACGTCCTTGCTTCCCAGGGTATGCCAAAGCCAGCGAGTGCCAGTGCCTGGGAACCATCTCTGTGTGCTGTGGACTGTCCCTAAAGAACCCTTTGCTGGAAGCTTGGTCTCTGTGTGATATCATGGAGGTTTTTGAAACCTTTAAGAAGTGGACCCTCCAGCTCCTGATGACACCCCCATTCTACTCCAAGTAGATGATGAGCATCGAAGAATCTGCATTTGGAGATGGCTGCATTAGCAGCAAGCTTGTCACTGGGCAAGAGAAATCCCTTGCTTCAACTGTAGACACAATGCTGTCCGAAAAGGACAAAACTTGGAACCAGGTAAGTCAACAGCCTAGCTCTACCACGACAGGGTAGGCAAGTCCTTCATAATTCCTGCTTTACAATTAATGTCTGTCAGAGATACTGGGCCAAGAGGCTAAAGATAGATGCTCCAACGTTATAGAGAGAAATTGGGGACTGTCCAGGCAGCCAGTTGCCTGTCATTTCTTAGTTTTGGAAGCTGCTTACTCTGCACTTCCTATTTATTTAGATATATTTACCCTTCTCAGGTCTCTGATGTGGTTAAAGACTAGATAGTTACAGTCTCACAGTTAAATTTTAAGTTGTTAAGGAATTAAAAGGATGTTCTAGGTCTAAGAAGATGTTTTTAAGTTGGTAATGCAAGTTAGATGGAAACTGAATTATGTATAGAACTTCAAACTCATCAAGATAGATAACAGAATATTAATATCAGTTGCCAATTATGTATGGATTGGACATTGGGAATGTAGGTTATACCTTATAATTTTCATAATTGTGCTCTAATTATTCTTATTCTTTTGTATAGTATTTATTGTTATAATAAAAAAGAGACTTTTATTGGACTAAAAGGGGGAGCTACTGGGAGTAAAAAATACATCTTAAATTAAAAAATAAATAAATAGGAGGGTGAGGGGAAAGAGGATAGGAGAGTGGAACCGGGATGGGGAGTTGAGAGGGGACTATGATCAGGATGTAACTTGAAGAAATAAATGAATATTTAAAAAAAACAGAAGTGGACCCTGATTAGAGGCATTATATCATGTGGGCTCCACCCTCAGAATCCACTAATGTTGGTCTGGTGGAGTTATATCAGATATAAAATATTATTTAAAAGAGCAGGCCTGGAGGCTGGGGAGATGATTCAGTGTGTAAGTTCTGTGTTACCAAAGTTGAGAAACAGAGACAAGAGGATCCCTGGGGCTTGCTGGCCAGCCAATCTAGCTGAAAGGGCAAGCTCCGGGTTGAGTGAGAGACCTTGTCTCAAAAGCCAAGGTGGAGACCCATAGTAGAAGACACCAATTCCAACCTCTGGCTTGCACACATGAATGTACACACACACACACACACACACACACACACACACAGAGACAAATAATAAAATAAATGCTCGGTGTCAGCTCCTGAGTGTGACTAGCCCACAAGGGTGATGTCCCAGAGTCCAAGATTGTCCTCCCCTATTCTCTAGCCTCTTTTCCACCAATCTGTGCTCTCAACCTGATACCTCCCTCAGATATTCCCAGACCCCAGCCACCGACCTGCCTGACACCTTTGGTGACCATATTTTACTTATACCTATCATGGAGGCCCCATCTTCAGAAGGGATCAATGTTGGTCTGGTGGAATTCTAGAAAGTACAAAATATTATTTAAAAGACCAGGCCTGGGGGTTGAGAGGATGGTTCAGCCAGGATGGAGCTTGCTACTAGTCAAGTCCTCAGAACCAACAGAGTCTCTTAGAATTTGGTTCTTTCTCCTGACTGTGGGGAATCAGCCACCATTGGAGCATATATTTATGAGATTCTGGTAGAGTCCACACACTCTGAAAAAAAATGGCTTCTCCCATAAGCCCAGTGCCTGAGATGGGAGAAGGGGTTCCTCAAAGAACACGGAGTGATTCCTCCAAGAAGCAAGCTCAGCTAACATACAACAAACTCCTGTGTAGTTGGTCTTTGCTACTTTGTGGGTTCTTATTTTTCTGACCCTTTATCCCCCACTTTCACCCACATCACTAGATAGGAGGAAAAGGAGAGAAAGAGAGAGAGAGAGAGAGAGAGAGAGAGAGAGAGAGAAATCCCTGAATCTAATCTCTTTCCTTTTGTTTCTTTCTTTAAGCATGACTGAACCGAAACCAACCACCCTGAACAACCAACAAACAACCACCCCACCTGTCGGGGCTCTAACATTTATATACCCTCTGAAAAGTTCCCAGAATTCCAAACTTCATGCATTCACAGAAACTATCCGCAGCTGGCAAAACCACACCTTTGCTAGAGCACGAGGCAAATCATAGTCAGCTGCAGTGAAATCCAAAGCAGCCCCATATCCCCACATCTGGGATTAAAATGAAAGCACATTCTTACAATATTTCTGTGGTTGTTTTTAAAGAAACCAAAATTCCAAAATTGTCATGTGCTTGAGAGACAGCTCTGAGGGTACAGGTGCTAGACCCTGACCACCTGAATTTGGTCCTCAAAACCCACAGCGAGATGAAAGGACAGAACTGACTCCTCAGACTTGTCCCCTGACTTCCACACACTGTGGCACATGTGTGACACACATACACACACACACACACACACACAAAATTTAAAAATAGTAATAAAAGTACCCCTGAGGCACCCATTGTCCAGCCCATAAAATCCAAGGTACAAGAAACTCAGCACCCTCGTGTTCTGACCCTACCGTGTTACTCACCTGCCCAATTCACCTTCCCATCACTCAGTTGACTAGCATTTCAACCAGGCAAGACTGGCTACTGCTCTTCCCACACAGCTTCTAGTCTCTCTCCCTAGAGGGCATCTTTAGCCAGAGTTCCAGCTTTTGCTGAGAATGCCCATCTCTCCATTGTCTGTTCCCCAGGCCAGAAACCGGCTCGCCCACAGTGACTACCCCCTTAGGAGGACTGGGTGTCACTGCAGCCATACCAACCCCACTCCAGAGCAGCTGGTCCCATGACTGATGCCACTCTCCCATGGTGCAGTTTGTCTGAGACTGTGAACTCCTAGGTAAGAAAGAATTGTGAACATGAGTGGAACCACCCTTAGCCCTCAAGCCAGGCTCCCTGTAGATCAGGACCCTTTGAACTTTGAGAGTCTCAACTGGAACCTCTTTACTGCAAAGGTGTTTGGACCCGTCAAGGGCGTGGACAGAGGCATAGCTGCTTCCTCTGCTTGCTCATTCTTCATCCTTCTCCCCTCTTATTTCTGCATCATTGGGAAAATGGTCTATTTGTTCCTACAGGCAAAGCCTCCTTTACAAAGGTGAAGAGGGGTGCATTCCATCTACATGGGCCAGACAGACCTTGAGTTCCAGATGCTGCTGACTGCACCGAGTGCCAGGGTGACAGGCATGAACCTCCACACTAGCTTAGAAATGTATCTTTTCTAATACTCTGGCACCAAAATTCTGGAAGGATTCGCTTGGCTTGGGCCACAGATCTTCCTGAGCCAATCACTGTGGGCTGAGGAACAGGGTCACATAGCCACCGTAGGATCAGTCCCACATTTGAACCACAGGAAGTCCATAAAAAGGGCATGTATGTCGCCAGAAGGCAGGGAAGAATGAGAATGAAAACGTCCTTTACCAGAGGACCCTCCCAACACTCAAGCCTGACCTGAGGATGTCCTCTCTGGATGTCATCCTCAACTCTGTTCTGGATGACACAACAGGCTGAAAGCTCCACACAACACACTGCCAACCACAATCCACGCAGCTCTGGTTGTGGGGCACCTGTGTTCCCGATACTGCTGTGTAACCCATTTAACCTCATGACAACCCTTAAAGTAAGTGAAGTTATCAGTCCCTCTTCACGGCTGAGGAAAGTGAGGCACAAGGAAGGGGCAATTCATGTGTTCAAAGCTCCCAGATAAGAAGCTGAGGAGCGAAGATTCAAACATAAGCAGAATCTGAGCCTCCCCATTGCACAGTGCTCCCTGCAAGGACTGTTTGATCAGGCCTGTGCATCCTGTATAGATGGCTGAGCAGTGACAATCCGCCTCCCCACGTGGTTACAACCTCCTACCTGAAGTATCTGCCACAGCCCAGAGCCCTGGCAAATCGGCTAGGACACCCAGCTCTGTCCTCTGCCCCAAGGGAAGGGGCCCAATATGAACCCAGTCCTCATCAACTCACAACCCTCTCCCCCGAGCTGGCCTCAGTCACTCAGTCACTCTGGGGTCCTCTACTTCCCAGTACCCTAGCTCCCCACTCAGCCATGCGTGCACATAGAGATGAAGCATCTGAAGCGTTAGGTTATAGGAAACAGGCAATGGATGGGCCCATGCCCATGGCACCCTGCAAAGTGGCAAGTGGGAGAGGGTGCCATCTACCCTCCATCTACCTCTCTCTCCCACATGTTACAAACTGAATACACTCTACCCAAAAGCTCCCAACCCCCACCCAGCATCTGAATCCTCCAGAAAATTTCTTACTTTGTCCCTAAGAAGCTGTATGTCCATTATGAACCATTTTCTAGATGGGGCCTCAGTCTAAGATTAGAGCCCCATGGGGAGACAATCCTGGGATCAGTGTTCCTCACCAACTTCCAGACCAGTGATGCCCTGACAAGGATGCTCAGGGGCTGGTTCTGTCCACCTGACTTCTCAGGAAGCCTTCGTCCTGTCCAGTTTCATTTCTCCTACCTGCCTGCCTGCCCATCAGACTTTAGCTTTCTGGTCCCATCAAGTCCTTCTAAGCAGTTGATGACCATCCACAGGAATTCCCATGACCTCGATGAAGTGAGAGGTGGCCACAGGAGGAACACCCTGAGCATTCCCAGGTTTCTTGGGCCTGCTGTTTTGGGCTTTAATACATTACTGTATCAGAGGCTGAAGAGATGGCCCAGCAGTTAAGAGCACAGGCTGCTCTTGCCAAAGACCTGAGTTTGATCCTTAGCTCCCACCTGGTGGCTCACAACCATGACTCCAATCCCAAGGGATTTGACACCCCCTTCTGGTCTCTTCCAGGTACTGCTGCATATGGTATACAGACACACATGCAGACAAAAAACGCCCATACATGTTAAATAAATAAAATCTTAAAATAAAACAACACAAAACAAACAAACAACAAAAACATTCCATAACCCAGATTGATAGCCCGTAACTAAAACTAGCGGCTTACCTCCTGTTCTCCCCGTTCCCAAGAACAAGAAGGAGGGTTGGGGTTGCAGGTCAGACAATTCTGCCCAGGGCCTCTACACAAGGCCCTTGAAACCTTAAAGGCAGCAGAAAAGAGGCACATCTGCATTCTGCTCACCTGTGACAGGGTATTGGCAGTCCCCAGGGGGCACGTGGGCCCTTATGTGGCAGAGAGGCACAAGGTACATTATCCCTCGCCTACATCCAATGTCAGTCACGTTGCCTGGTACCCCACCCTATTTCCGAAAACCAAAGGCACCCCTTCCAGAGAAGAAAGGAGACAGCCTCTTCATTAATAGCGCTGGCGGCAAGGTAAGGCCGGCTGCCCGCCCCAAGCCCGCGCCCCTAATTATGCCACGCGCCTTTCATCCCCACGCACACACGCGGAAAGTTTATTGTTGTATTTCGGCCTTTCTTCAGTCTCCTCTGCCTTTCATGCAAGGGGAAGGGTGGTGAGGGGTCAAAGCTTCCTCCCCCAGCGCCTCTCCCTGTTTCAGTCCTTTAGAAAAACACCCAAAGCCATAATTTGTCTTAGAATTTCTTTTGAAACAGCTACAAGAAAGACTAACGACTGCTCTTTTCCCTCTGTTTCTGATTCCAGCCATCCCTTTATCTGGCTTTCATTAGAGCCTGGGCCGCGCCTCTTTTGTGGGAGAGACTTGAGGGAGCCGAGGCAGTTTCCCGCCGCTGTGATGTTGCTAAAGATTAAAAAGGAGCTTTGAAGCTGCACCAGCTCTGCCGGCGCCCCCTCAGAACAGGACCTCAGAAAGACCCGCGCCATCTGGCAAACCTGACATAAAGACAAAATAAAGTGATTGAAACAGTCTCTTCAAAGCCACAATGGCAGATTTGTTGATTTGGGCGTTATCTTTCATGCGAGGCCCTCAGAAGTCACCAGAACACCTAGATAATCTCAGGCAGGCCTGACTGGAGTGGATGGAGCCTTCCAGGCTGAAGCTTGATGAGAGGACTGGTTATAACTGCTGGGGGCTGAGGGACCGACTGATGGTCCCTGGAGGTGGCTTGGGGACATTCAACAATTGAATCCAGAGGCCCGCTCACTGGAATTCCTCCTCACCTGCGTGTCCCCACAGGAGAAGGACCCGGTGCCAGCTGAAGTAGAGCTCGAGCAGGAAGCTGATGCAGCCCCTCATGATGATGATCCTGGCTGGGCAAGGGCCTGTCCACTAGGTCCCAGCGGAGAGTCTCTCTCAGCCAACCGAGCCCAGCAAAGATCCTGCAGAGGTACCACTGATCTTCATTAACACCCACGATGGCTGGAATTTGGCTCCCTGGGCCCTAGCTTGGGCTCCTTCAAGGGAGAAATTGCCATCATGATCAGATCGTATATCCTGTCAGGTGGCAGCGCGGGGCCCACAGCTCTCGCTCTTGAATCAGGAATGTTCTGTTGAGCTAGTGGGGTGGGGGACATCTGTGAGCCCAGAACTTGAGAGGTGGAGTTAGAAGAATCAAGAGTTCTTGGCCACTCTCAGCTACAAGCCAGCCCAGACTATATAAGACTCTGTCTCAAAAAACAAATGAACAAAACTGTCTTGGACAGGAGTCTGGAGAGGGCAACATAAAAGCCAACTAAAGAGACCCTCCTGCACTGAGCTTCAGGGCAGGAGTTTGGGGTTACCATCCACATACCCATCACCCATGTAACTTTTCCTAGTGAGACAATGCAAGGGTTGGAGCGGGGAGACGTAGGGCTCAGCAAGCAGCACTTAAGGGGCTCAGGGAGAATCTGGGGATCAGAGCAGATGGGCCTCCATTTCCCCCACCTCACTACCTCACCTAATTTGTCTTTGTCTCCACATGGGACACCCAATCAATCTCTGTCTTTATTTTAAGGCCTTGCTAACTAAACACATGCATAACTTAAAAAGATAGAGTACCTGGAGGCCTCCAGTCCTTCCTCCTGGACCCTTTAATCCTGGGGGTCTAGTCAGGCAGATAGATGCTGACAAACTCAATGAGAAATGAATTGCAGTCTGCTTGCCTTGCTTTAGCAAAATCATCAATTCACGAAACCTGACCACTGCTCAACCTCCAAGAATCTACTGACGTCCTACTGTGCACACCCACACAGACAAAAATGATGCTGATCTGTCCTCAAATCCCAGGCAGAGAAAAGACACACAGAGGGTAGCACACCAGTGGGAGGCGGTGGTAAGTCACTTCTGTGTTCAGAGCAAGGGCACAAGTCGGAGTCACACACACACACGGCCCTTACAGACAACTTGCCCACCCACTTTTCTTTGCCTAACCACCCTGGCCAGATGCATGGCCAGTGTCAGCCCTCCCCACGCCCTTGTCTTTTCCAGAGGAAATTTTTCATCACAGGTGGCCCGCACCACCCTTCCTTTCCCTCAGAAGCACAGCTGGCTTGGCATGGGGTGTGGGGAGGGGCTCACAACAGATTTCCTGGCATGAGATTAGGGTTCGATCTGTTTCCTCCCAGGACGAGAAGAGAGTTGTCTCCCCTGTGAGAAGAGAGTTGTCTCCCCTATGAGAGACAAGAGCACAGACAGAAAGTGGCTGCCAGACCACCAGTGCCTGCAGGGAACCTTCCAAATGTGAAATCCACTCTCTTGGCTGGCTTCTGTATCTCATTGTCTGATAAACTCCTACTCACCCTTTAAAACCCATCTCTAATGACACTCTTCTGAAGCCCTTCTGAGCTCCTCCTCCTTCTGAGCTCCTCCTCCCTCTGAGCTCCTCCTCCCTCTGAGCTCCTCCTCTCTCTGAGCTCCTCCTCCCTCAGCTCATATGCCACATCTCCCGCCGTCTGTCTTGGGTTCCTCTGAAAGAAAGATTGTAATATTTTCCCAGAATAAGTTAGTACGAATGTGTGAAGTCAGAAAAGCCTAGACAGGAGGCCAGCTCCTCTATTCATCAGCTGTGACATTTGGGCAGGTCACTTTACCTCCCTGATCCCCATTTTCTTCATTGGTGAGCAAGGAAAATAAAATGTATCCTCCTGGGTTGTTTTGGAGAGTAACTAAGGTAATATGAAGCAGGGGAGGTGGTACAGTGGGCAAAGAGCACTGGCTGCTCTTGCAGAAGAACTAGGTTCGGTTCCCACCACCCACACTGTGTTTCATAACTGTCTCCAACTCTAGTTACAGAAGACCCAATGCCCTTTTCTGGCCTCCGCAGGCACTACACATACACCCACATGGTACACAGACATACATGCATTTATACCCATCACTTGCTCAGTGGTCCACCCAGCCTGAGCTCCTGCTGAGCTCTGAGGTCTAAACTCTTAGCCAGAAGTAGGGTTACACAGCAGGTCTCAGTACAGACTGTGTCCTGGTGCCCAGCGATCCCTTAGCTGGTTCTTTCTCACGCATCCTCAGCACCTGCTTTGACTGGCACTGTCCCCAAGTCCTCATACTTTCCAAGGGGTTTGGCAAAAGTCGTTCTTCACATTTCCTGGTTGTGCATCTGGCCAGAGCAAAGAAAGACAGGACAGACAAACAAGGTGTTCCAGGGCCTGTGACCCTAGTTTGAAAGCAGATGACATGGTATCTCCGCATCCCACCAAGTGTGCTACCCTTTAGGCATCTTTTCTGTGCCTAGCATCTGAGAGCAGGTAGACACTACACTTTTCTGTGTGGGAGCACACAGTAGGTGTTCATAGCAGAACCCCCTAGGATAGTCAGCAAGCTTCTCCCTGAGCTGAGCATCTGTTTTTCAGTTTACATTGCTGTGGCAAAAATACTTGAGAGAAAAACCGGGGGGGGGGGAACGTTTGGTTTGCTCAGTTTCAGAAGTTTCCATTTATGGTTGGCTCCAAGGATGTTAGACTAAATAGAATATTGCTGCAGAAGGCCATGGTAGACAACTCCAAATCTAACAGCAGACATGAGGGATCAAGCAAGAGCAGTCCAGGACAAGACACATACCTCAGAGACATGGCCCCAGGGAACCCCTTCCTCCAGTTACCTAGGAACGATTACATAGATTAGCCACTGAGGATATGAGCATCCTCACAACCCAGACATCTCTCAGCATCAGCAGCAACTGGGGGCCAAGGCTTTTTTTTTTTAATGTACATTGGTGTTTTGCCTACATGTATGTCTCTGTGTGAGTGTTGGATCCCCCTGGGACTGAAACTTCAGGAAGGTGTGAGATGCCATGTGGGTGCTGGGAACTAAACCCGGGTCCTTTTGGAGAGCAGCCAGTGCTTTTAACCACTGAGTCATCTCTCCAGCCCCAGGACCAAGCCTTTAACTATATATCTTTGGGGAGGACACTTCATAGTCAACCCAAAACAGCACTCTTCTGGAGTAGAACCTCATCTGAATGATTTAGAGAAGAAAGAGAGGGACCACTATCCACTCTCTGGGGCTCCTGATCTGTTGCAGACAATGCTCAGTTCATCAAAACATCCCTGGGGAGTTTTTAGCATGATAGAAGAGACAGGGATATCATTCTCAATCTTGAAACCTGACAGTCATGGGCTACTGGGACTGTAGCACATGAAGAGTATCTGCTTAGCATGCAGAAGGTTGTAGGTTCAATCCTCAGTATAACATTCTTAAGAAGACGAAACAAAGGTTCTTGCTTTGATTCAACCCAAAGCTGAAATGTTTTCCATTTTAATAGAAAGGAAGGAAGGAAAGAAGGGAGGGAGGGAGGGAGAAGGGAGGGGGGGAGGGAGAGAAAGAAAGATGAAAAGAAAAAAAGATTTGGTGGAAGTGACCCATTTTCCAGATTGAAGGAAGTCCCAGTTTGACAGCAGACAGTAACTTCACCCCTGATAATGGTAACTTGTGGCCTGGCAGGCCTGGCCCAGTCTCTCACTATGGAGTAGAATTGTTTCTATCACACAAGGACACCTCCTCCTCAGTTGGATGAGGCAGCGTGTGTTCGTAGATAGCTTGGCACAGTCACGTAAGCATGTATGGGGAAAAGCAATCCATCCTGCTTCCCTCTGAGAAGCTGGGTGTGCAGCATCTTGGGTGAGCTCAGAGAGATGCCCCACCCTAAGCCACACACTGGACACAGGTGACCCAGGATCACGCTCCTCTCAGGCTCCCAGCCAAGTCTTCTCACTAGAGATTCAAGCCGGAGGAGTTGGCCTGGGGCCTCATCCCTGGCATCTCATGCCAGCGTAGCCAGGGGAGGCTTTCTCACGATCAGGGACATCTGGGCTGGCGCTGCTCCCAGAGGCCACCGACATGAAAAGCAAGGGGCTTGGCGGAAACGCCATCTGCACATCATAAAGCTGCTGGTGGTTCCCAGGGGCTGCCTCCAGCTGCGCTGGGCTGCCAGGGTAGAACTGGGAGGAGGGAGGGTGAGAACAAGGAGGGGAGCAAGAGGGAACTTTGCCACCTGGCGTCCTAGCACGTTGAAAGTCAGTGCACCAGGCTTGTCTCTCTGTGGCCACAGGGACTTCAGTGGGGGCTCTCCTGTCCCAGAAGGTGATTTGGTCATGCAGTGAGCAGTAGTGGCTAGGCAGTCTATTCTGCCTCAGGATGACTGCACGTTTGCCATGAGCATCCAAAGTAACACAAATATTGAGTATACTTAATATCGGAGCATTGGTTATTCTCCAGGGAACTTCATTACCAAAAACGTCACGTGGATGTGAAGGAGATGTTCCATCACTGTTGGTTTGTGTGGTTTTTTTTTTTCTTTTTTCTTTGTTTTTCAAAACAGTGTTTCTCTGGGTAGCCCTGGCTGTCCTGGAATTCACTCTGTAGATCAGGTTGGTCTCGAACTCAGAGATCCACCTGCCTCTGCCTCCCCAGCACTGGGATTAAAGGTGTGCGCCTTCCTTGTGGTCATTGTTCCCCTCCTGAAGCTGCCAGCAAGATAGCTCACGGAGCACTCAACTGTAATGAGTAGTGGGAATTTGATAAGAGATGTTGAGGCTATCTCACTGGGCCTGTTGCCCAAAGATCTGGCACAGCACCAAGGCCAGAGCTGACTGGACAAGTTCTTGGGCCTGGCTCAAGGGAAGCTTCTCTATCCGCAGTGGAGCAGAGCGCACCAGCAGAGAACTCGAATGGGGGTCAGAGCCCACCAACTGATGATTCTTAGGTTCTGAAGAGCCAGAGAGGTGAGACTCGCAGAGAGGAGGAAGGTACAAGACCAGAAAGAGATGAGAGAGAATGGCAGCCCCCATTCCTCTTTGGGCTCACATAGGAGTTCTCTGTAGACAAGCCTGGTTCCTGAGAAACGAGTCTTGCCAAGAAGCGTGAACTCAAACACACGTCCCTTTGCATCCGCAGCCAATCCCACTGACATGTATGAACTCTTTCGTTTCCTTTACATTCAATACACGGCAGAACAACTTCCAAAATAGAGAACCCCAAGGGAGGCTGACTAGAGTGAGGTTCAGGAGTTGAGAGCACGCTGTGTAGCTGTGGACAATGGGATTTCTGGAGGGGCGGAGACGGCTGGCTGTAGAAGAAGAGGCACTGGTGAGCAGCGATATCCCATGAGGACTCTGTTAAAGCATCAGAACAGAGGTGTGTGGTCCTTAGAGATCACCAAAATCCTGTCACCTGCCACCTCTAGGTTTTGCCTTCTCCAGCCTGGCTCTATCCACTCCCAAAGTGTTTACTCCCGACAGCCAGTGAGAGAGGTAATCGCATAACCGCAGACAACAAAAGGGGTACCATGTCCTTGTCAGCGATCCCCTTTGGAGATCCTGAGCCAAGGACTTGAACACAAACAGCACACCCCCTTGAGAAATGATGACAAAACATCAGAAAGGGGATGAAGATGGGGGCCAGAGAAGATTGGCAGTCTCCGTGGGTGCAGATGGCCTAACTCCACAATCTGGGAGGCTCATGGTAGAACACGTGTATCAACAGAATTGAGGTGCTCGTTCACCATCCTACCCCTCTTTAATTGAGGAAAACTCCAGGGCTTGGACTAAAAACTCCTCAGATTTCCTACCCAAGCACCCTATTCTCTCTCCAGCTCCCAGGGCTGCTTGCCACCCACCCACGTACCCCCACGCAGCTGCACACATGGGCAGAACAGGCCCCAACTGCCTGAGGGCACCCTTAGGCAGAGACCAAGGATGAGCAGCTGGAAATTCAGTCAGCACGAATGGAAATGGGAGGTGGCAAGGGGCTGCAACGGGGGACAATCAGCAGCTGCCACCCAGAGCAAAATCTCAACAGCCCCCAGGGCTAATCACTGAGGCCAGCGGATGTTACATATGTGGGTTGAATTGCTCATGGAGCAGTACCGGAGAGCAAGATAATGGGAGGACGTGATGGGCCAGGTAGGCTCCTGCAGCCTACCCTGCAACAGGGGCAGGAGAGGGGCGGGTGGCTCTGGAAGAACAAGACGTACAATGGCCACTTGCTAGCCACATACTTCTAACTTCACTGGCAGGTGAGAGGATTGGGTTTGACTTGACAAAAACGCTTCCAGGGCTGGGTATGTAGCTCCATGATGGAGCATTCATCTAGCCTGTGTGAAGCCCTGGATGGTTCCCCAGCCCTGCAAAAGCAAAAATCAGATCCCTTCAGCTAATCCCTTTAGCTGCCACTTGCCCTCAACACAATTAGAAGGTATCCGTGGTTCTCAACCTTCCTGACGCTGCAACCCTTTAATATAGTGGTGACCCCCAACCTTAAAATGATTTCAGGTGCTACTTCATAGCCATAATTGTGGTCCTGTTCTGATTCGTAATGTAAACATTTTTTTTTTTACATTTTCCACATTTTCCCGATGGTCTTAGGCAACCCCTGTGGAAGGGTCATTTGACCCTCCCAAAGGGGCTACAACCCACTGGTTGAGAACCACTTAATGAAGTCCTAACACTGTGCCAGGATCTGAAGGTGCAGAGGAGAAGGTACCATTTCTGTTCCCTGGAAGATGAGGGTGGCACGTTCCCTGGAAGCAGACATGGTCATAACAACCATTTTGATTTTCATTCCACCCTATCTGTGGTTGAGAAGACGTTGATCCAAAAAAATAATAAATTGCTAATGAAATTCTGTTATGCAGTGGATTATAAAATTCATCCTAATTTTAGAGATATGAAATGAAAAAATATGTATTTTAGAACTTACGGATTATGGCCAGCCATACTGGAATATTTAAAAATATATATCTCCATAGGCATCGTTGCATTTGCTGCTCACTGTAAACTTACTGGAAGTTACAGTGCCTGTGTGCCATTCCACACAGTTGCACCAGTAACCTGCCTGAGGTCACTAAACTCTTGGGTGGACAGAGTGGAGTTCAACATCACAGACCCACAACCTCAACGTGTGCATCCGGCTAGCTCCACTCTCTCTTAATACCTTTAACCAACTCCAAACTCCTCCACATATGCCCACCTTCTGGCTGAAAACAAGAAGCCCACCCAGCACGTTGCCTTCTGCTCCTGCATGCCAGGGGCTCACACTTGAAATGTGTCTGTTCCCTGGCAATCTCTCCTTTCTAGGAAAGCCCACCTTCCTTTTTAACCACAAGGTAACACAAGTGACTCCTTCCTTTCCACCTCCCCTCTAGTGACAGTCACCGTCACTAGAGATCTGAGGGGCTAGGCACAGCCTCAGAAGTACTTCCACTCAGGCCTGTTTGATAATGTTTAATATGATAACTTCCTCATATATATGGCTAACCAATACCAAGCTGAGAAAGCAGAGGATCCCACCCGTGTGGGGGGGGGGGATTGTGTCTGTGTGGTGTGTGTGTGTATCTCTGTGTATCTGTGTGGTATGTGTGTGCGTGTGTGTGTGTGTTGTATCTGTGTGGTATGTGTGTATCTCTGTGTGTCTGTGTGGTATGTGTGTGTGTGCGTGTGTGCGTGCGTGCGTGTGTGTGTGTGTGTGTGTGTGTGAACCCTGTCTCACACATGCTAGTCAAGTGTCCTTTCTACTGAGCTTTCTCTCAGGACCTTTGTACTTTCACTTTTTTAAAGAAGAGATTTTATCGTTTATTTTTTTGTTATGCAGTGTGTGGGGATGTATGTGCATGTGAGTCCAGGTGCCCACAGAAACTAAAAGATCAGATTCCCTGAAACTGGAGTTACAGGTGAGTGTGAATTTCCCAACATGGGTGCTGGGAACTAGACTACAGTCCTCTACAGAGCAGCAGGCATTCTTGCTTGCCATCTCTGCAGTCCCTTCCTTTTTGGAGGGGCGGAAGAGGTTTTTGGTTCTTTAGAAACAAGGTCTCACTGTGTAATCCTGGCTGACCTGGAACTCACTTTGTATACAAGGCTGACTTTGAACTCACAGAGATTCCTCCACCTTCTTCTCCCAAGTGCTGGGGTTAAATGTTTGCACCACCACACCTGGATACTTTTTATTTTGAGACAAGTGCTCAGCCTGGCCTTGAAGTCACTCTGCAGCCGGTCTGGCCTTGAATTTCCTGCCCCAGCCTCCATGATGCTGTGCCACCAAACCTTGCTAAAATCTCAATCAATCTGAACGAGGGGCGTGTGCTTGCATTTGGCACTGGCTTCCAGGTGGTAAGCTGGCTGAGACCATCTCACTGCTCTAAAAGGCATCTGAGCAAGGAGGTAACCTTGTTGTCCCCGTTCTCAGCACTTCTGAGATCGGGGGCTGTGTCCTGGTCCCATTGCATGGTCTGGAAGTGGGTCATGCTCGGTTCAGCTAGACAGAGGGTGCACTTAGTGAACACCAGGTGACGGAATGAAAGATGCTTGTATGTGAACACAGGTGCATGTGAGGGTGGCACACACGTGCCAGCCTGTAGTCAGCCATTGCAAATGATGAAAGTCTAGTTCAAAGTGGCCACACTTATAAGAGAAATCTATGGGCTCACTGGATTGAAAAGATTAAGAGGTGAATAAGCTTCAGGCTGGGTTTGATCCAACGTCTCTTGGCTCTGTTTCCCAGTGTGAATCTTCTCAAGCGCAGTCTCCTCCTCTGGAGCCTCAGAAGCCCCAGGCTAACAGCCAGCTAGCTTAGTTATGACAAGACAAAGTGACTAATGCAAAGTTCCCACCAAGGCCATCCTCAGTCTGTGCCCATCTCTGTACCTATCACTAAGCCAGAGGCTGTGATAGTCTCATTGGCCAGACCTCAGTCACATGGCTACTCCTGACCAGTCAATCATAGGCAGTCTGGCAGCCCTTACTGACTGGCTTTGGGCAGAAGACATGATTCTGCTCTCAGAGGAAGAGGAGACAGTGTCGGATGAGCGGAATGCCATGGTTGGCTGGAACAGCTGGAGCAGGGAACAGAAGGGACAAACTGATACAGCCCAAGTGTCTAGAGCAGGGACCAGAGAGACAAACACAGCTCAGGAGGCTAGAGAAACCATATTGCAATGTGCTGCTGAGAGAGAGAGAGAGAGAGAGAGAGAGAGAGAGAGAGAGGGAGGGAGGAGAGAGAAGCTGGGCAGTGGTGGTGCACGCCTTTAATCTCAGCACTCGGAGGCAAAGACAGGTGGATCTCTGTGAGGGAGAGGCCAGTGTGATCTACAAAGTGAGTTACAGGACAGCCAGGGCTGTTACACAGAGAAACCCTGTCTAAAAACAACAACAAAAACCAGGAGGAGCAAATGATGTAGCCCACTAGTGGATCATGTGCTTAGCATATGTATGAGGACCGGCTTCCATGCCCTGCACTGCAAAAAAAAAAAAAAAAAAGAATAAAATAAGAAAAGAAAGGGAGAGTAAAGACAGCAGAACAGGACAAGAGCATACAATGCTGAGAAGCCAGAAGAGGACATAGTTGAGCAGGTTGCAAGGGTGGCTTCCTGAGATAGTGAAAGATGAGCAGGAGGAAGAATTACAAAGAGTGTGGAAACAGCACTCCAGTGCCTGGAAACAGCAGGTATAAAGGCTTGCCCTGTGGTCAAGAGAGGATTAGTCAAGACACTAAGATTAGACAGAGTAAGACTAATTGTGGATGATAAACCATAAGATGCTGTCAAGGAAGCCAGGCATGTGGGCAGGGCATCCCAAGCTCTGTGGACTGTGGAAGAGGTGGGAGCTTGGCCTCAGTAAGGGCCCTTGAAGGGAGTGACCATGAAGCAATGGTGTGGTCTTCTCCAATTAAGGTTTCCAGGTCACTCTGGTGGTAGCCAGAATACACGGACAGTGGGACAGAGTGGGCTCTCTTCTTTATCAATGACGCGGTGGCTCTTACCAAGCCACATCAAGGGTAGGATAGAGGCAGTACAATTTCCTCCTCATGGGGCATCAGGGACAGCTTTGGGGAGAGAAAAGTTGAACTGACAAGCCAGAAGCAGCTTTCATTTCGGAACTTTTCCTCCTGAGAAGTAGACAGATTTTCGTCATCGTCGTTCCCCACCCCCCCCCCCCCCCCCTTTTTTTTTTTTTTTTTTTTTTGGCTTCCGTGACAGTTAATCATGGTTGTCATCTTGGCTGGATTAAGATGTGCCGAAGAGATCAGCAGAGAAGAGTGCAGGGTGTGCCTGTGAGGGCCTTTCCAGGGACATCAGATCACGAGGATTAGGACCTCATTGACCTTGGTCCTGTGACGGATTAAAGATCTGATGGTGTTGTTGGGAGGTAGTGAAAAGAAAGAAGGTGGATCCCAGCTGGAGAAAATGGATCACTGGGGGCCAGTCCTCAGGACTCTATCTTGCCCTTTCCTCTCCCTGTGCCCCACTCACCTGAGCCTTCCCAGATGCCCACATGTAGGGCAAAACAGTTACAACAAGCCATCCACAGTTACAAATGCCAAAACCCAGTGAATTTGCCCTACTTGGCCTAAGTAGACCTGGCTGAGACGAAATAGATTGAGTTGATGATGTTAGCAACTCCAGTTCTGGTCTTCATGGGGGGGTTCAAAAAGGCAAAGTCGACTTATCTGCTTCCAAGTTTTGTCCTTTTTGGACAGAAGTCTGTCTACAGTTGAAGCAAGGGGTTTTTCTTGCCAAGAGAATGGCTTACCACCAATTCAATCATCTCCCACTGGAGATTCTTCGATGCTCATCTTCTGCTTGGAGTAGAATAGGGGGTGCTGTCAGGAGCTGACATGTCTCGATATCAAAAAATCTTAAGTTAAGAAAACATCTTTGAATGCCATATTCTGCAGATCTCTTGAGGTTTTTGAAGATGCCCTATCTATCTCTTATATTTAGATAAGCAAATGTTGCTTGTCTCTTAGCAACTTGATTTCTGAGTAGCTTAGAAAATAACTGTGATAGACTGTCATAGTAACTAACAAAATGACACGTTTTCATGACTATTAGTTTCCGTTTCTTAATTATCCTAAACAGTTTATGTTGGTTGGTAGCGAGAGGTCAAAACTTGACATTTCATTTTTAAGTATTACTACGAACAATACCTTTAAGAAGCGTTACCCTTAATTTTGTATCAATATACA
>CAJQZJ010032841.1:310807-409477 GCA_907164525.1 Lophiomys imhausi
GGAGACCAGCGCCATCTTTAAGGCGCGGCATGTCGCAGCTCTCTACACTCCCTCACTTTATGTTCCTCATTGGGTAGAACTATTCTAGGAGGGTGTGGAAATCGTTAGGAGGTAAGATTTGGTTGGGGGAAGGTGGTCATTGGGGGTGGGACTTTGAAGATTCCAGTTTTGAGCTCTCTCTCTCTCCATCTCTCTCTCCCTCCCCCCCTCCCTTTTAACTTCTCTCTTTCTGCCATGAAGTGAACGACCACCATCAAAGACTCCCATTACCATGCCCTCCTCACTATCATGAACTAAAACCCTTTGAAACCATGAGCCAAAATAATTCTTCCCCTAAGCCATTTCTTCCAGATATTGGGGTCCCAACAATGCAGAAAATCACCAACACAAAATCTAAATACCTAAATCAAGAAGAAAAAACTGAAATACACACAGTTTTATTTTCTGAGTCAGAGTTCATGCAGCCCAAGCGGGCCTCAATCTTGCTGTGTAGCTAAGGATGAACTGAAATTCCCTGTTCTTCCTGGTTCTCCTTCCTCTGCCCCCTGGGTGCTAGGATTACAGGTATGTGCCACTGTGCCCAGCTTATGGATTTCTTACATGAAACTTGTTTTTGAGACTGATAATGATAAACGATTTCGCACAAACACTAGAGCCCTCCTTCTGCAGTGAATATGGACAGGTTGAGGCCCAGAGAGGAAAGAGACACATCCAAGCTTCAGAGCTGGTTTGGACAAAGCCAGAATGCTGATGTTAGTGAGATTATCACAGTCCAAACCCAGAGCCACATCTGGACACCTGCCAAGTACTGAAAAGGTTTTGGACCCATCCCCAGAGGAGAGCTCCAGTGAACGTTGGCAGATCACAAGTCTGGGCCTGCAGGAGCATTTATGAGTTTCTGGCCATCTGTCCCCACACAGGGTTCCTTGACAATGCCCAGACATCTCCAAGGGCCATACTATTTGGGTTTTTCCACTTTACACCATGAAGTCCATTCTGTACCATCTTAGCTTCAAAGCCCTCAGAGCCTGCCTCTGCTTTTCTTTCTCAGACCTCCATCACCCAGCCTCTTCCCTCAGTGCCCTGGTATACATGACTCTGTTTGCTTGGACCAGCCCTGAAGACTCTTAGGGGGCTTCTCATCTCCAATAAAACCTGGTCCTGCTCTCTGAGTCCTCTTCCTGCCCCTAACTGGTCTTCCTCAGCCTCCCTGGTTGCTACCTTGTCCTGACCAGTCACCCTAACAGGTCTCTGACCTGTTAGCCTTGAAATGTCCCTCTCCTCCAGTCACTCCCCTCTCTTTTCCTGCATGGTCTCATCCCCTCTTGAGGTCCTAAATTACCTCTATGCTAGCCTATTTGCACATATGGCCACTTCTCCAAGCATCACCCAGGGAACCACTCCTTAAACCCACCAAATGGCCCCTCCTAAATGACTCTCAATTACCCCATCACACCAATCGGTAAACCCCACCCACATCCCTTCAGGATTGCATAGCAAACTGGGTCCCTCTGCCTTGACTCCTAAACCCACTCTAGGTCTCTAGAAGCCAATGCATCATTTCTTAACTTGTGAAGCTGGACATGCATCCCCTGCCTCTGATAACATCACACATTCTAACCATGCCCAGTCTGGCCTCTTGCACTGACCCCCTCACCCTCTTGCTCCAAGCCTGGCCTCCCTTCTGCCTTGAATATGTCCACCAAGGAGCCCTCTGCTACTTGCCAGGTGGACGTACCACGTGCCTCAACTTTGCAGAAGGACGTGGCCAGTAACTGGGAGTGTTGACTGCTAAAGGACCAGTAGCCATCACTTCCTCTGGAGAATTGTCTGGGACAACTGAGTGGACTCTGTGGCCGATGGCCCAGGACAGACCTCACAGTGGCTGTAAGAAGCCAGTCTTGCCCCTGGAGGTGTGACTATCCATGGTGAAGTTTAGTCTCTGCATCCCATAACTGTGTCACCTCGGGACCAAGCTAAGCTGAACCTCACTTCACCTTAGCCTGCTTCTCTCACTCCCCTTAGGCTCTCTCCTGGTCCTCATTTCCTCTAGAGCAGTGGTTCTCAACCTTCCTAATGATGTGACCTGATGGGGTAGTGTTAAGCATTCTGAATGTTAATTAATTGGTCCTGCTTGCTGTCTGTTACATACATTGACTCTGATTGGTTAAATAAAATGCTGAGGCCTGAGATTGGGCAAGGACAGAGAAAGGTGGGACTTCCTGAGATTAGAACAGAAGGCCTGCACTTTAGACAGAGGATTGATTCATTCCAGCCAAGAGCAGGAAGAAGAAGGACACACACCATGGGTTAGAAAAAAGAACCTCATTCCACATCAGCATATTCTACTACCCAACTATGACCCCAAACATACAAGGGGACATATGTATATATGGGGTCATATTTGGATAGTAGAATTAAGAGCTAGTTTAGATGGGCCAAGATTGCTCAATTCAGGCCAAGGCTTGTTAAAATCCATGTGGTCTCTGTGTGTATTCATTTATAATGGCAGGTTAAGAATTAACTGCCGAACCAATTAATGATAATATAACTACTCTTAAACAATTTAATTAATTTTTTCTACAAATGGCACCCAGCCCAATGTAATTTAATTTTTTTTAAAGTGACCCTTTATACAGTTCCTCCTGTTGTGATGACCGCAACCATAAAATTAGTTTTGTTGCTACCTCATAGCTGTCATTTTGCTACTATAAGGAATCATAATGTAAATACTTTTGGAGACAGAGACCCCTTTGCTAAAGGGGTCACAACCCACGGGTTGAGAACCATTGCTCTAGGGCACCCCCCCCCCTTCTAAGGTTCCCAACCTTCTTCATGTCGAGAATGGTTTGCTCAGGAGCCCTTGCCAGAACCCCACGCTGGGACAAAGCCCGACCCTAACCACTCTGTTTTCTTCACAAGAGTTGGCACATCTGCCATGGTGACCAATGCCATCATTCATGTGGCATGTGTCTCCCTCACAGGGTTGCAAACTCCATGAAGTCAAAGCCATTCTAGCTCTCCCGGCTTCTTCCTAGTTCCTAGGGAGAGCTGGCACATAGGAGACATGTAGTAAACAGCAGGTGGGTGCACAGGGAGGAAGGGGAGGGAGAGAGGAAAGTTAAAGGTGGCACAAGATCCCCACGAGAACATCTGCCTCCTGCTGCCTTCTCCCCGCTCTCTCAGAAGCAGGAGCTCGGCTGCTCCACCCGTGACTGAAGGCAACCTTGGAAGATGCACTGTTAACTTCGTATCACCACGCATCACCTCAGACCATCTCCAAAGAGCTGCCCACGACCCGGCCTCAGACCCTCTCAACCTGCCAGAGCTGGTGGGCTGGCACGGAGAAGACACGGACACGCCTGCCCTGTCGGACTGAGACACCTACTCTATAGCTAGGAGGATCCTGGGCTTGGGAAAAATGCTACCCGTTCTCCCTCTCTGGGAGATAGAAGGACTCTCTACAAAAGTATGCAGAAGAGCCAGGCCTTCCCCACCCAGCCTGCCCCTTCACATCGGGAAAGGGCCAAGCGCTCTCACTCCTCTTTTTGTCCACTCTCATGCAGATCACACACAAGTGTGTCAACCATCCCTCAGATGAGCAAACTGAGGTCAGATGGAGGAGAGGAGACAGAGCTAGGAACGGGGGCTCCCAACCCCTAGAGCTCCTCACCAGCCTTCCCGCCACAAGAGCGACCTTTAAGGAGCGAGGCAAACAGACATAAGGATGACAACCATGATGTGCAGAGCTTCAGGTCTAGCTGGGTCCTGCCTGCTGCACCGGAAAACTTGGGAGGGCCCCATAGGATCTCCCAGAACTAGGCCAAAGAGTTCAGCCCCAGCTACAGAAGATGGAGGCCACAGTCTACCCCAGGGTCAGGTGGCCAGGACATCAGATGTGGCCTGAAGTGTACCCTCTCTCTCCACAGGAGCACTATGGCAGAAGCTCTCAAGCCACTACACAGCAACCGTTCTCCAAAGAGCAGGCCACAGAGTGCAGAGGCTGAGCTGGGCAGGTTTACCAGGAACACCACGCCCCTCAGTGGCCACCAGCACCTCACCTCTCTTCTTCACAGGGTCCAGAGATACTCATTTCCTGTTCACCTGGAAAAGACCCCAGGCAGGGAAGGAGGGAGGGGATCATAATCACAACAGAGGGAGGCTCATTTGTTCATTCATTGATTCAACAAAGATGCCCTGTTTTCATCCCAGTTTGGCAGAAGGTGCAGGGCCCCTGTCCAGAGGGTCCCCATGCACAGGATGTTGAAAGTCCAAAGGAGCAGAGACAGTGGGCCGGAAGCAAGCAAGGAGGCCAGTGTGGAGGGACTGAGATGGTTGGGGTAGGGGGGACAACAACAGAGCAGTTCAGGACCTGAGAGCCCAGATGTCAATCTGGATTTGACTGAGACTGAGCATTGATGCTACCTGAATCACACTTTCAGAAGGACCATAAACACTTAAAACTTCATGTTAGAAGTGACATTTTCCAAGCACTTTCTATATGTTAGGCATTGCCCTTGGCACAGTGGTCTCATTTTCTCTCATCCCTACACCCATCATATTGCTGTAGCAAGCCTGACTACCCCCCTTTGTTGGAGGAGGCAGAGAGGTCCAGAGTTGGGGAGCCCCTCAGGATGCTCCCAATGCCACACAACTGGTATGTATGAAGCCTGGACATGGGACGGCTCCATCCCTCCCCAGAGCTACTGTAGAGTTTCCCTGGTCTGAGACTCAGTTCTAACTCTCACCAACTAGCCATCTAACCAATAACTGCTGTTCAGTACTTTTTTTTCCAGTGCTGAGGATGAAACCCAAGGCCTTGTACTGTTGAACCCTGGGGTGGGGGTTCCCCAAGTTCCTGACGCCCAGAGACCACCAGAGTCCCAGATTCGTTGCAATATACAAGAGGTTTATTTAAGCTGATGCGCCGGGGTTCTACTGCCTCCGTGGAGGAGTGAACCACCAAAAACAGTTTTCAGGCAGTATTTAAGCACACAAGCTGCAAACGGGTGGGTGCATAAAGGAGTAACTTTCAGCCCGCTAGGTGAAAGCCACAGGTGGGGATAAGGGAACAAAGGAGATGTTAGGTGGGGATTGGGGAGTGAGGGTAAGGGATCAAAGGGGAGTGGAAGCAATCCAGTCAGCTATGTAAGTTTAGATAGTCCCAAGGACTGAGTTCTGTGGAATGTCTCAAGGACTGAGTTCTGTGGAATGTCTCCGGGAGTCATGAGGTCAGGGTCTCATGAACAAAGGAGAAGGCCTTTCTGGGGAAGTGGTATTAATTATTATTTTATTACAGTCTTACAGTACATCCTGAACAGCGTGCTACTACCGAGCTGCAGCCCCAGCCCCGCTGTTCATTTCTGTCACTGTCGCAGCAAGAATTCTCAGCTTACAGAGGAGACCCATAGTCAGCCCCACCTAGGGAGCTTTCAGGAGGTTCCCAGACCCACCCTCTTCAAGATGGACATTGGTAATGTCCTCTTGTATTGTGTGACAAAACTTTTCCTGGGGAGATGTAACTCACACATCTCTACTCACCCACAGATAGGAAACCTATGACAGATCAAGGTTTGGATACCACAAAAATCCAACTTGGTGAATCGGGGTTACTTAAAGGAATAAGGATGAAGTTACCTAAGAAACAAATGACTCAAAGATTGCTGCATCACCAGAGCCCACCCCGACATGGTGACAGCTCACAAAGCTGGGGACATGGAGCACACCACACAGCTCAACAGGTTAGAGGGTGTCCTTAGCCTCTGTTAGTCTAAACTTCTTCCAGGCATCTGGGCTGGTTCCTGTTTCTTCTGGGCAGCTGGTCACGTCTCAGAGTCTTCATTGTAGCTCGGACTCCTTTGGTCTAAGGGGGACTCTCAGCCTTTATTGCTTAGTCTGGCAGGGAGGAGCCTAGTGAATCTAGTCAGTTGCAGGGACTTCCTGAAGCTATTTTGAGTTGTTTACCTTAATATTTAAAGAGCTTCCCTGCAGGATGGAATGTTTCATTTTTGGAGGAAACTGTTACACACAGGATGTGCTGGACTGCAGCAAGAACACTTGAGCCCGGCCTCTGGGCTGGTGGCAGCAGCACACAGATGCTCCAGAGTCAAGGCAGTGACTAGGAATCTGGCCAGCTCTGGTCACCTGTGTAGAGAAGGCAACCCTCTGCCTACAAGATGGACCCCAGAGGCCAGCCAGCTTGAAAGGGAGCAACCAAGGCCTGAGATGGAAACTGAGGAGAAGGGATTAATGGAAGCCCAGAGCCGGCCTGAGCCTCTCCGGAAGCCCAAGCCCCCCAACCTCTTCTGTGAAACAGTACTTGGACATTGTGAACTCTCCACTCCTGCTGTCTCCAGGAACTTCTGTTTCAGGCAGGTCAGGATCACAGGTACCATAAAGTGTCACAAAATCTGACATCTTGCCATCACAGAATTATTCCAGGGAGGAAAACAATCACCTTCTCCTAGTACTGGTCCCTTTGTTCATGTTCCTTGTCTACAAGACCCACAAAACTCTGTAAATACCCACTACACCTTCCTCTTCTCACACTGTCTTCTGCTGCTGTTTAGCAGGGGTGCAATGGCAAATGCATCCTCTCCCCAACCTTGCTGGAGGTTGGCTCTATTGCAAACACGTAGAACCCGAGCTGACTCAGTCTACAAAGAGCAGCACAGCATATAGGTTAGAAAGTGGGATGTGAGGGAAGGCAGACACGACTCAAGTCTCACGCAAGCAAGCTCTGTGACCTGGGATAAAGCCACCTGACTTCTCCAGGCCTCAGTGTCTCTGCCTATTAGAAATGAAATATTATTCCTCCTGCCAAGTCAGAATAAGAGTTGGAGGCAATTGTGTGTGCATCAGTTTAGGACATCATTGTGTTTTTTTCATTTGTTTTGTAGATCCAGAGTAGGCATGGAGTATTCCTAATGGGGATATTACTTTAGCTGCTGACTACATAGTAAGTTATCCCGAACTTAGTGGCTTAGATAAATATAAGCATAACCTCCCAGTTTATTTGCATCAGGAGTGTGGCACAGTTTGGCTGGGTCTCCTGCGTCTGGGTCTGTCCAAGACTGACTGGAATATTGGCCAGAATTTAGGTCTCAACTCAATCTTCCAAGCAGAAACAATTCAATTGGACACACAGCTGGTATGTTCCAGGCACAGGGTCTGACCTAGGAATTCTAAAGTGGGGGTCTTGGGGTTCTTGGCTTGTAGAAATTTTTTGTGAGCAGTGATTTCTGTTTCATGCTCTTATTTTCCCTGCTGTGACCCTCTACAGATGCGGAGGATCATTCTTGAAGTTGGAAAGTACTAACCCTGCAGATGAAATGAGACAAGCAGGTCCTCTCTCTCCATCACAGGGGACAGAGGTGTGAAGGAGGAAGGGAGGGAGAGAGACCTCTAAGAACCACTAAGAGAGTAGGGGTTGATTTTCGGCACTTGTTCCAAGAGAACAGAACCATCCCTGCCCTTGGGGAGCTCACAGGGCCAGGGATGAGCAGGAAAGCGGAGTCCAGCCCCGAAGAAGGAGGCATGCCACAGGTGACTGGCACAGAGACTCATCTTCAAACAGAAAGAGCGGCACCCAACAGCAGAGATGACCCGAGCCCTCCTTAGAACAATGGTTCTCAACCCGTAGGTCGAGACCCCTTTGGGATGGGATGACCTTTTCACAGGGATCACCCAAGACCATGGGAAAACACAGAGATTTACATTGCAATTCGTAACAATGTCAAAATTACAGTGATGAAGTAGCAATGAAAATAATGTCACCACAACACGAGAAACTGTATTAAAGGGTCACAGCAGTAGGAAGGTTGGGAACCGCTGCTCTTGAAGGTGGTGAGGGCTTGGATTCATTGCAGCAGAGTTCCTTTGCCCACTCACTCCACATTTTTCCAACCTGTGACTTCAACCTCACAGATGTCAAAGAGGCTATGGCAAAAAGGTAACAGTCGAATTTGGCTTTTGTGAAAACGCAGCTACCTTCATTAGAGGAGCCTCATCTCCACTGGCCCAACCCCAGACCCTCTTCCTTTTGGCCACAAGGCTGGATTTGGTACCCATGCTGGATCAATCTCTAGTTCCCTGATCTACAAAACAGATGTCTCAGGCCTGGAGTGATGGCTCAGAGGTTAAGAGCACTAGCTGCTCTTCCAAAGAACCCAGGTTCAAATCCCAGCACCCACATGGCAGTTCACAGCTGTCTGTAATTGCCAGGCATGGTAGCCTTTAATCCCAGCACTTGTGAGGCAGAGGCAGTCAGAACTCGTGAGTTTGAGGCCAGCCTGATCTACAAAGTGAGTCCAGGACAGCCAAAGATACACAGAGAAACTCTGTCTTGAAAAACAAAACAAAAAACAAACAAAGAAAAACAGAAATCTCAGATAAGCCAAACAGAGTTCTTCCCTGGGATTTTTTTTAACATTTATTTATTTCTTCAAGTTACATCTCAATCATAGTCCCCTTCCTCCTACCCCCTCTGGGTCCCACCCTCCTACCTTCGTCCCCCTCACCCTCCTATCTGCTTTTTTTTTTAAATTTAAGGTGTATCTTTCCCCCACTAACAGCTCCCCCTTTTAGTTCAATAAAAGGCTCTTTTTCTTATAACAAAAATACAATACAAAACAATAAAAACAATTAGGCCACAATTATAAAAATTATAATGTATAACCTACATTCCCAATGTCCAGTCCATACGTAATTGGCAACTGATATTAATATTCTATTATCTATCTATCTCAGTGAGTTTAAAGTTCTATATCTAACTCAGTTTCCATCCTAACTTGTATTACCAACCTAAAAACATCTTCATAGAGCTAGAACATCCTTTTAATTCCTTAACAACTTAAAATTTAACTGTGCAACTATAACTAGTCTTCAACCACATCAGAGACCTAAGAAGGATAAATATATCTGAATAAGCAAGAAGTGTAGAGCAAGTAGCTTCCAAAACTAAGAAATGACAGACAACTGGCTGCCTGGACAGTCCCCAATATATTCTCTCAATACACTGGAGCATCTATCTTCAGCCATTTGGCCCAGTAAGTATCTCTGACAGACATTAATTGTAAAGCAAGAATTTTGAAGGACTTGCCTACCCTGTCTTGGCAGAGCTAGGCTATTGACTTACCTGCTTCCAAGTTTTGCCCTTTTTGGATGGCATTCTGTCTACAATTGAAGCAAGGGATTTTTCTTGCCCAGTTACAATCTTGCCACTAATGCAACTATCTCCAAATGGAAATTCTTTGATGCTCATCATCTACTTGGAGCAGAATGGGGGGTGTTGTCAGGAGCTGACATGTCTCAATATCAAAAAATCTTAAGTTAAGAATACATCTTTGCATGCCATCTTCTACAGATCTCTTGAGGTTTTTGAAGACCACCTATCTATCTCTGTATATTTAGATAAGCAAATGTTGCTTGTCTCTTAGCAATTTGATTTCTGAATAACTTAGAAAACATCTGTGATACACTATGCGAGTATCTAACAAAATGACATGCTTGAATGACTATTAGTTTGCATTTCTTAATTATACTAAACAGTGTGTGACAGTTGCTATCAAAAGACCAAAACTTCACATTGCATTTTTAAGCATTACATAGGTACAATACCTTAAAAAGAGTTAACCTTAATTTTGTATCAATATACAAAGATCTACACCAATGTAACCAAATATAATCTTAACTTTGTATCAATATATAAAGATATAAGAGTATATTCAATAATCTATCACTTTTTTATCATTCCTATGTTATGACTATATCCCATTTTTTTAAGTCTTTCCTCTCCCTATATAGGAAAGAAAGAAGGATAGAGAAAAGAAAAAGGGAGAAATCCCTGGGTCTAACCACTAAGACCTTGTTTAACAAGACCATTTAACAACTTGTAACCAATCCCCCTAAATAACAACAAACATCTATAACCCATCAAATGACCAAAGGGAGGGAAAAACTTACCCACCCCACCTTCTGGGAATGGGATGTCGCTCTCTTAAAATTGCTTCCTGCTGATTTGGGTTGTAAGAAACCTGTTTACGGGTTTCCATGGGATTTTTTTCTGGGTGAAGCTGAGATATTTTCCCCAGCTGTCAGGACACGTGAAGATCCTAAAGACAGCTGGTGGCCACATTTCCAACTATAAGGGGTAGGGGTTGGTGGAAGGAAGCTCAAGGCGGGGGTTGTGGGCCAACAGCACCAAATTCTTGTTTACCACACTTCCCTTTCAGACAAGTACACTGATAAATCCCCTTTTACTCCTTCTCCTCCTCCTCCTCCTCCTCCTCCTCCTCCTCCTCCTCCTCCTCCTCCTCCTCCTCCTCCTCCTTGCTTTTTTGAGACAGGGTTTCTCTGTGTAATAACCCTGGTTGTTTTTGCAAATCCCTTTGTAGACCAGGCTGGCCTCAAACTCACAGAGATCTGCCTGCCTCTGCCTTCCAAGTGCTGGGACTAAAGATGTGTGCCACCACACCCAGCTCAAATTGGGTTTTCTTTTTTTTTTGGTCACTGACCCTGTGTCCAGCCCCAGTGTTTTTCGTTTTTGTTTTTTTGTTTTGTTTTGTTTTGTTTTGTTTTTGAGACAGAGTTCTCTGTATAGTCCTGGCTGTCCTGGACTCACTTTGTAGACCAGGGTGGCCTTGAACTCACAGAGATTCACCTGTCTCTACATGCCCGGCAATTATAGACAGCTGTGAACTGCCATGTGGGTGCTGGGATTTGAACCCAGGTCCTTTGGAAGAACAGCCAATGCTCTTAACCACTGAGCCATCCATCTCTCCTCAAATTGGGTTTTCTATCACTTGCCAACATAGGGTCCTAAAATATCAACCTATCATCTCACCACTAGAATTCAAGACTAAGCCGTAGGGCTGGGGGCGAAGCTCAGCATTTACCTAAAGTGCACAAGGAGGGGGTGAAGGGACTCTGGCCAGCGTGGCTCTGACAGACCTGCCCTTCGCCCCCCACCCCATTCCCTCTGCTTTGCTAAAAACCCTTAGGTTACATTCCTGAAGCTAGCCACCAAGGTCTGTTCTTTTCTCTGGTCACTTTCTCTTCCTGAGGCTGACCACCAAGGTCTAGCTATCAAAGCATTGAAGTCCAGCAATCAAAAGCCCCCTTTGGCTGCCCTAATTCACATGCCCAGTCAAAATTAAACACCTCATCCTAACACGGGTTTTTCCCCTTTTACCATAAAACTGCCATTTTCCAATAGGCCACATCTGTCTCCTCTCTATCCAGAGATAGTCCTTTGTCCCCCTCTGGGAGAAATACCCCTGCTCTCCCTCCCTTGTTCCCTTCCGTTTCTCCCTAGTCCTGTATCTTGTGTCTTTGTCTCTTATTTCCTGTCCTTTGCCCTTCTGGGGCAAATAAATCTCCTTTATGCTGAGAACTTGGTCTTGGGTGTGTTGAGCTGACTTTGAGGTTCCCTACAGGGTGTTCCATCCCTTGCATACCAAACACAAAGATGAATACACAAATCTAGCTGAGAGAGGTCATCGGGAGCTCAACTTGTTGGTTTTTGTTTTTGTTGTTGTAAATCATCTGTGTGTGACTGTATGTATCTTTGTGCACTGAATGCTTGCAAATGCCAAAGAGCCAGGAGAGAGCACCGGACCCCCTGAAATTGGAGTTACACTGTGAGCGGTTGGATGTGGGCACTGGGAACTGAACCAGGTCTTCTTCAAGAGCAGCAAGATCTCTTAACTCCTACATCATCTCTCCACTCCTAAGTCCACTTCTTAGTACAGTATTAACAAATGCTATCATTCTTTCTTGAGAGGGAAAAAAGGAATTATAAGCTTATTTTACAAAACATATAGGGCTCTCTAAGTTTAAAAGTGCAATAAAGACATCTTGTAGCATATGTACTAATGAAAATGATTGTGACTCCAATTCAGGCCTGGATTTGAATCCTGATTCTACATCTGGCCCCTGCCTCACCACCTCCCTGGGCATCTATTTCCTCATCTATGAAATGAGAATATGAATATTACCTGCCTTCTTACTTTATAAAGTTCTCTCTCTCATACACACACACACACACACACACACACACACACACACACACACACCACTCACACAGCTTTGTTTTCCTAGACAACCCTGGACATGCAACAGTGGGCATTATTTTTAGATAATATCTCACTATGTAGCCCTAGTTAGTCTGGAATTCGGTCCCCGTGCCTCAGCCTGAGTGGTGGGATGTACCAGCACACCCAGAACAAGCAGATCTTAACGTGGTATATCTGGGTAAATGTCAATGGACAAAATTGTTAGTGAGCCACTTGCCCAGAAAGGCTGGGCATCCAGAGATCAGACAACAGGATGGGAATTGACAGGGTGAGACCCAGACAAGGGCTGCAAAGCAGCAGGCAGTCTGTGCCTCCCTTGGGAGTCAAAAGCTACAACTTTATCACCTTTTCTGACTTAAGTTCTAGCTAATTTCTAGATTTTCATCTTTCTTTTCTTTCCAGTTACTTTAGCATATAGACTATTTTTTTGAACAACAGAGAAAAGCTTAAAAGTGAAAGAATCCACCCTCATAGAGTCCTGGTCACCTGAAATAATCAAATTAAGCAGTTCTGTGTTTCCTGCCTTCGAATCCAGAGGGCGCTTTCACGTCAGGTCTCACTTTTAAAACACTGCCCCACACTTGGGCTTTATTTAGTTAACGTCTTGGAGGCTTTACCCTATCATCAATAAGGCTTTATTTTCTTCTTTTTGTTTTCTTTATACATTTATTTATTTGTGTAAGGGTCCTACGTGGATGTAAACGTACCAGGGTACATTAGAGGACAACTTTTCAGGACTCATTTCTCTCCTCCCACCATGTGGGTCCTGGAGATCAAACAAACGAAGATCGTCGGGCTTGGCAGAATCAATGATCTTGTGTTCAATAATCTTGCTAAAGAAGAGGGAAAAGGCAAAGGAACGTTAAAAAAAAAAAAAAAAACGGGAAACAAGAAAGAAAGAAGACAGGGAACGGATTAAAAGGAAGTCCGGAGGGACAGGCCCCGCCTCCGGGCCCGCCCCCAAGACGCGGCCCCGCCCTCGACCGCGGGCTGCAGCGCCACCTCCAGCCGCCGGGGGCCGCCACGCGCCACAGCCTACGCCCGGCCCACTCGGCGGCCCCTCTCTCTCGCCGGTGCGCCGGCCCGTCGCCCTCCCGCCACCGCTCTCGCGCTTCGGCCTTGTCTCGCGCGTGGTCTTCTCGTGGGGGACCCCCGCGCCGCAGGGCGCGTGCCGTCCCCCTGCCTCGCGGCGCAGGGTCTCGCGGGCCCCGCTCCCGCCCTCCGCTCGCCTGGCCCGGACCGGAAGCGGCGCCGCACGGCCTGGGCCTGGCGCGGGGGGCGGGCTCTGGGGCCCGGTCGGACATGGGCAAGAAGCACAAGAAGCACAAGTCGGACCGACACTTCTACGAGGGTGAGGAGCGACCGGGCTGCCGGCGGAACCGCGCCGCCCGGGGCCCGACCCGCGGAGATCCTCCGGCGGGGCGGCGTTCGACTCGGGCCTGTGGCCCCGGCGGGCGTTCGTGGGGCGCTGGGAGGTGGGGCACCCGCCCTCGGCCTGCGCCCCGTCAGCCCGCGCCCCGCTCTTGTTACAGAGTACGTGGAGAAGCCCCTGAAGCTGGTCCTCAAAGTGGGAGGGAGCGAAGTCACTGAGCTCTCCACGGGCAGCTCCGGGCACGACTCCAGCCTCTTCGAAGACAGGAGCGACCATGACAAACACAAGGACAGAAAACGGAAAAAGCGGAAGAAAGGAGAGAAGCAGGCTCCGGGGGAGGAGAAGGGGCGGAAACGGAGAAGAGTCAAGGTAAAAGCGGCTTCGTTGTTTATGGTCCCGCGTCCCCAGCTCCCAGCCTCCTTAGCCTCTGTCCAATGGGACTCCAGGGCGCCTGGGAAGCCTGAGTCACTTGGGAGCTCAGCAAGCCTTATCTCAGCTTATCCTCTCGAGCACGTAGGCTGTCTGCACACATCATGTAAGCAGCTGAGTCCTGGTCCCCAACGATTGCTTCAAAGGATGCTTTCATAATCCTCGAAGGGTGAGAAGTCTTTCCCCGGAGATCCTTGGGGGTTTGTCAAACGTCCCCGTTCTTCAGAAGTGAATGGGATCTATAGGTGTTCAGTTGTTCGGAAATACCGAGCTGAGACGTGACGCCATGTGCCCTGTAATCCCAGCACTCAGGAGTTTGAGGCCAACCCTGGGCTGCTTAATGCAACTGTCTCCAAAAAAAAAAAGTCAAATTTGAGTTTGTTGAAGAGAATGTGATTAGAAGCCTGAAATAGCTATAAACCAAGAGTAAAAACAGCCAGCCATTTCCATTTAATAGTAGTTGGTGTCTTGATTTACAAGGTAGGCTGAATAGTAAGAATTAACTTTCTTCTATGGTGAACCCATCTGTATGTGGAATTGTCCTAGAATTCTGCACTTCCAACATTTTAGCTGCTTTTAAGTGGCTTACTAAATTGATTAGTGCGTTTTGAAAGTGATTCTTGCTGTAGGCTGGTTTTAGAGATTTTCTTTTTGCTTTATACAGAATGTCCTATTCCATGTCAGTAAACATATTGATGAGTAACCAAGTCTTAGAGATTGTCTCTTTAAAATGTCTTAAATTAAAAAAATAAAATAAAATGTCTTAAATTATCCAGGACCATAAAAAAAAGTCTTAAATTGATTTCTTTCTGCCCTGGTTTTTATTAGCTTTAGCTAGACTATGACAATAGTCACAGTCCTTGGTCAGGCTGTCTGATATTTTCATTTCCTAAATTACAAAAACCACAGAAACATGAGTCTTTGTTTTAACTGAGGGCTATGGAAGTGAACATGTTGTGAATTGTTTTACCTGTGAGCTCAATAAGTCTTGTCTTGATTATACTTTTGGTATCATTCTGTTTCATCCTGCCTATTGCTGGCATTATGACTGTGTGCCACCACCCCTGGCTTAGAAACCTAAGAAAAAGTATAGGTAGGTAAATTTTGGTAAGCTTTCCACATTTAAAAATCTTTGCCCTCATACAGATTCAGAGTTTGAGTCAGTAAAGAAATTTAAGTTGAAAGATATTTTCTCTCAGAACTTAATTTAGTGCATGTGTTTGCTCAGGAAGTGCTTGTGCTTGTGGAACCAAGAGGGTGTCAAATTCCTTAGAGCAATTGTGAGCTCTCCAGTAGAGGACCCAAACTTGGGTCTTCTGAAAGAACAAATGCTCTTCATTGTTTAACCATCTTTCCATTCCCCCTTCTCTCAACTTTAAAAGCATTTTAAAATTTAAAGTTAAACCTGTTTTAAATATTCTCTGACTGCCCTTCAGAAGTCAATCTGTTGCCTTCTGATTCTTGGTTCTTCGTGAGCAGTATTTGCTCTCTTGGAATTTTTGGCTCTTCCCCACCCCCGTTTGTTGGCGAGTTCAGATGTTTCACAGTGGTACTGGTGCCTTCAGTTCTGAGGTGTTTGCTGAATGCATCTCTGTGATCATTTTCTGCCCTCAAATTTTCTTATTTTTTCTTAGTTTTTTGCACTCTTTAAGGGCGAATTCAGCTTTATCATATGAGCCTGAGAATGTGTGTCTTAAAAGCTTCCAGGTTATGTGGGAATTGCTAGTATAGGGCTTACACTTGGGGACACTGATACACAGCTTTGCAGTCTGTTCTCAGGCTCTACTTTGTACCTTTAGGTCAGTAACTCTGGGGACCCTGACTAGCCAGCCACCTGTGCTTTAAGAAGGCCTTCAGATGATTCTAATGCATGTTTCAGCTTAAGAACCATAGTCGGAAGCCACTCGTGGTGCCTCACACCTTTAACTCCAGCACTCAGGAGACAGAGGCAGGCAGATCTCTGTAAGTTTGAGGCCAGGCTGGTCTACAGAGCAAGTTCCTTGACAGCCAGGGCTACATACAGAAATCCTGTCTTGAAAAGCCAAAACAGGAGAAAAAAAGGAATCATAAGTCAATAATCTTTTATGTATTTCTGTATATACTATATTGTGATTTTTCTCTAGACTATATACAGAGAAAAGGTTAGCTGAGACTAGGGAGAAAGCTTTTGAAAGCTTTGCAAGGTAATTATAGTTGCTTACCTAAATGTGAGCTGTCCAATGTAGGAACATACAAAACCATCTAAAACAGTGCTTCTCAACCTGTGGGTTGCTACCTCTTAGGGGGTAAAATGTAAAATGGTCTAAGACCATTTGAAAACACAGATACTTACATTACACTTCATAACAGTAGCATAATTACAGTTATGAAGTAGCAACAAAAATAATTTAATGGTTGGGAGTCACCACAACGTGAGGGTATTAAAGGGAAACAGCATTAAGAAGCTTGAGAACCACTAATCTAGAAGGTATTATTTCTAGTAATAATAATAATAATCTAAAAGGTCTTATTTCTCTACATTTTTATTAAAACTTGTTCAGACATTTAAATTTTGCCCATCAGAGAAGCTATCTTCCCAGTTTTTATTTTATTTTTAATGTGGTTGGGTGTTTTGCCTGTGTGTGTATCTGTGTACTGCTACATGCCTGAAGGCATTGGATCCCCTAGATCTGGAGTTGTGAGCCACCCTGTGAGTCAAACCCAGGTCCTCTGGAAGAGCAGCCAGTCCTCTTAACTGGCAAGATATCTCTCTAGCCCTGTCTTCTGGTTTTTAAGTTTATAATTCCTGAATCTTAGGGAGTCTGAGCTGGTTTTCACATCCCTTCAGTGAATTACTGTGATGTCCTTTTTCATTGGTTCTTATTCTCTTTACATGGATTTGCAAATGTTTCTGTTCTTGCTTCTGTGAGTGTTTTTCAAGTATTTCATCCCAGTCTATGGCTAAGTATTTTAGCTTAGTTTATGGCTTTATTGAGGCACCAAAGTTTGTAAATTAAATTTTAAATTTGGACTGGAGAGACAACTATCAGGAGCAGTTACCCTTTTAAAGGACCTGAGTTCTATTCCCATATCAAGCAGCTCACAACCACCTGTAATTCTATTTCCAGGATATGTGATGCCTTCTTCTGCCTCCATGGGCACTACATATATGTGGTATACATACATACACCCAGGCACACAATGTACATAAAATAAATAAATCTTTAAGTCAAACTTATCAAATTTGCTCTTTAAGAATCGTCTTTTTAAAAAAAAAATCGGTCTTTTGTGTTTTATTTAAAGGGAAAAAAATCCCTACTCTTGGGTCTCAGAATTATTTATGTGAAGTTTTGCTTTGCACATTTAAGTCTTTATTTGGAGTTTGTGTGTAGGTAGGTTGGGTTCTAGATTTATGTTCTGTTCTGTTCTGCTTGTCTATCCCTATGTCCACATTGTCTTAGAATCACACTATGCAAATGCTTAGTGTTGATAAGGTTTTCTACCTGTTGTGGCTTTTGCTTCCTTACTTGTTTGGTTGCCTGTGGTGCTGGGAATCAAACCGAGCCAAGCCTTTAGGCTGTTAGGCAAGCGCTTTACCAGGGAAGTACATCCTCGGCTCCTCATGACCTTACTGTGATCTTTTTCAAAGTTGTTCTGTTTTTAACCATTCACTGTTCAAGAAAAAGTATATAATTGGTTTGTCAGATTTTGTGGAAAATCTGTTTTACAATTTTGGTGGCATTACTTACAAATGGCTTTGACGGGAACTGATTCCCTTCATTAGCATGGCATGTCTCCTCTATTCAGGTCTTCTGCTATTTATTGGCTCACTAATGTTATATGATTTCCCAGAAGGCTGTGGGAGTCTTAGGTTTGCTCTGATGTAATTATACTGTCTTTGTGAATAGTATTATTTTTCTAATCAGTTATTTCTGGCATAGAGAAATGAACTTCTTTTCCTGATGAACATTATCCAGTAGATGGCAGTAAAATGCACTTAGATTTCTTAATTTAGGATTTATTCTTTTCAGCAGTACTTTTTTCCCTTTGAAATTAAAATGATACGTAAAGATGTTGATTATGAAATATTTCTAAATTGTTTCCCTTTGTTCTATTTAGGAGGATAAAAAAAAGCGAGATCGGGATCATGCGGAGAGTGAGGCAGAGAAAGATCTGCAGTGTCATGCCCCTGTAAGATTAGACTTGCCTCCTGAGAAGCCTCTCACAAGCTCTTTAGCCACACAAGAAGGTTGGCATTACTCTGAGTGAGATGTCTGTCCTGAGTGAGGAGGCTGAGACTGTAGGGAGGGCAAGGATGAGCACCAGCCCGGGTTACACCATGAAGACTTGTAATGCCTTTACATGTTCTAAGTCCTCTTCCTTCGCTTGCTGCAGAATTCTAAGTTAGCAGCAGGGTTGGATTTGTGTTCTCAGCCTTCCACACCTCTGTGATAAATTGAATTCCTGTGTGAGGTATCTAGTGAAACATAGGTGAATCGCACACATAGAAAGCTGAAGTGCTAGATTATTCCTTTTTTCTTTTTTAAGAACTTATTTTAATTCTTTTTTTTAAACATTTATTTATTACTTCAAGTTATGTCTCCATTACCACCCCCTCCCTAGATTATACCTTTTTAACACAGGTTTCCTGTTTGCTTTAGAAGTAGAACAGACACCCCTTCAGGAAGCTTTGAATCAACTCATGAGACAATTGCAAAGGTAAATATTTTCCGACTTTTTAAAAAGATGGTCATTAAAAGGGTAAACATACAGAACCAAACCCCATCTCTGTTTTTGGTTATCTAAAGTCATATTGTGGGGCCTAAATCAAAGCACACTTGATTTTAAAGTAGATGTTAGGCATCTTGTCTGGTAACAAAAGTAGCTCCAGGAGGGGTGACACGTCGTCCTCTTCTTTGGTTTGTTTTAACTGGCAACCTGAAGGGTGTTAGGAAATGGCAAGTTTCTCCTTTCTAAATTAGTTTCTCCTGTTCAAACTTGAAACTAGGAATAACAGTACAGATACCCCACCCCACCCCTTTGCTAGTACAGGACAATCTCGTCTGTGTGTTTGTGCAGTACCTAGACCCTGCTGTTCAGCAATTCCTAAGTCTACAAGATAAAATGAAATCCTGTAAGTTTTATGGCCCTCATTTGAGTGTTTTTGTTTTTGAGACTGGATCTCACAATCTGAGGCTAACCTGGAATTCACTATCCACCTTCCTCAACCTTCTGAATGCTGGAATTGTACATGTATGCTACTATGCCTGGCTTTATGCTCCTTTTAAATGTAGTGATTTTTGTCTAAAATATTCTGGTAGGTAGATTAAGCCAATGTTGAGTTCATAAAGAGAAAAGAGGAACTCATCTATAACTGAAATTGTTATTTTGATGCATCTTTTTTACTCTAAATTGGAATTCTAACTGAAAGAGACTTGTATTACTTGATTGATAGTTGTGGCTGTGCACTCTGATAGAGAACTTGTCTCCTACCTGTGACCTGTTAGTGCAGCACACATCCTCTTTAAAGCTGAAATCTGAAGTAGTTTGTGTTCTCAACATATTAAAATCAGCACTTACTAGCCTCTTGGGGGTTTTTTGGGTTTTGTTTTTTTTTTTGTGGTTGGTTGGTTTGGGTTTTTTTGTTTGCTTTGGGTTTTTTTTTGTTTTTTTTTTTTTGAGACAAATGAGTTTCACTATGTAGCTCTGGCTGTCCTGGAAAATACTATGTACACCAGGCTGGCTTGGAACTCAAAGAGATCTACCTACTTCTACCTCCCAAGAGCTGGAATTAAAGACAGGTGCCACTATTCCAGGCTTTGGCTAGCTTCTTTCTTTCTTTTATTTATTTATATATTTTGTGTATATGAGTGTATTTTATACATAAGTTCTCTATCTGCATGTATGCCTATGTGACAGAAGAGGGTGTCAGATCCCCATATAGATGGTTCTGAGCTACCATGTGGTTGCTGAGAATTGAACTCGGGACCTCTGAAAGAACAGACAGTGCTCTTAACCGCTGAGCCATCACTCCAGCCCTGGCTAGCTTTCTTTTAGGTGTTGGAATAGCTAAGAAAATTATATCAGTAGCAGTCCAGCAGAGAAGAGTTAAGTATTAGATAATGTATCACAGTTGAGAGATATGAATATAAAATGTTCCTGGATTTCATAACAAAAGAACAGAATATTTGCTAATACTGTCACCCTACCCAAAAAAAAAAGTCTACTTCAGGAGATATTTAAAGTCCAGAGAAATCCATTAATCAGGATATTTTGAGGATTAGAGCCCAGAACCACATTCTGTGATCAGCCTTGGTGATTGAGTGATTCTTTATCCTTGAGGCTCAAAACTAAACCTGGCTTTTGGAAAATATATTTGATCAGTTGTGGTGGTACCATTTTTGGTTAGAAAACGAGGTGGTCTTTTTATTAAAATGATTGTTTTAGGGAGTGCAGATACTTTGTCCTTAAAGGTGAGGGGTCAGGGCATGGTAGCACATACCTTTAATCCCAGCACTTGGGAGGCAGAGGCAGGCAGATCTCTGTGAGTTTGAGGCCATCCTGGTCTACAGAGTAAGTTCCAGCACAGCCAGGGCTACACAGAGAAACCTTTTTTTTTATGTTTATTTATTACTTCAGGTTACATCTCCATCGCAGTGTCCTCTTTCAGCCCCTCCGAGTCCCACACTCCCACCCCCCTACCCCTATCCCTTCCATCCCACTCCTCCAGAGTGGAGTGTCCCTACATATCAGTCCTCCACCCCAGTTCAGCAGTCATATGAAGGCCAAGAACCTCCTCATACACTGGGGGCCTACAAGGCAGCACCACTAGGGGAAAGTGTCTCATTGACAGGTAACAAAGTCTGTGTTCCTGTTCCCTTTGGTGTATTGGCTGTAGTATAGTTATCCTGTACTATATGGCTAAAATTCAATTATAAGTGAGTAGATGCCATGTGCATCCTCCTGAGTCTGGGTTAGCTCACTCAGGATGAGCTTTTCTAGTTCCATCCATTTGGCTGCAAATTGCATGATTTCATTGTTTCTGATAGCTGAGTAGTAGTCCATTGTGTAGATGTACCACAGTTTTTTAATCCATTCTTCGGTTGAGGGACATCTGGGTTGTTTCCAGTTTCTAGCTATTACAAATAAGGCTGCTGTGAACACAGATGAGGAAACCTCCTTGTGGTCTCATGAGGAATCATTTGGATGTATACCCAGAAGTGTTATAGCTGGGTCTTGAGGTAGAGCTATTCTAAGTTTTCTAAGATATCTCACCAGACGGATTTCCATAGTGGTTGTACAAGTGTGCACTCCCACCAGCAATGGAGGAGTGTTCCCCTTTCTCCACAACCTTGCCAGCATGTGCTGTCATTTGAGTTTTTGATCTTAGCCATACAGAGAAACTTCCTATCTCAACAAAACAAAAACAAACAAAGTTAAGAGGCCAGCCATTTGTGAATATTGTTATCCATAGTAACCCTCTGGACTGTTTGAAATTCTGTGTATGGGTTCCATGGTGGACATTTTTTCTGTTTGACATTATTTTTTGGTTTTGCAGCTCAGCTATCCTCATATGAATAATAGAGGCAATCTTAAATAGATTTATTTCAGTTTCCACCTCTTTATTATTAGATTAATAACTCATACAAATAAATGTTATTCCTGAGTTTCTGTCGACATCTACCAGTGAGGAAACCACCAGCTTGATAGGGCAGCTCTGCAAAGTCTGACATACCAGGTTTGAATTGTGGGTAAAAGTCCGTCTAATAACCTAATCTGATAGAGTAAAGCTCAGTTCTTATTCCACTTACAACCTCTTTTCACCCAAGAGGTTTGTATGTAGCTTTAAACGTATAAGAATATAATAAACTAGGTAAATAGATCAAACATACAAACATTTAAAAATGGAATTTTATATATTTATTTACTTATTGGTTTTTTTGAGACAGGGTCTCACTACACAGCCATAGCTGTCTTGGAACTCACTATGTAAACCAGGCTGGCCTTGAACTCAAAGAAATCTTCCTGTCTCTGCCTCTATCTTCATAATACTGGGATTAAAGGTATGCACCACCAGGCCCAGCTTGAAATTTATTTTAAAACATTCTTTATAATTGCATAATTGTATTTATAATTGCATAGTTATATAATTCTTTATAATTGTTAATGCTGAGAATGCTGTTTAACATAAATATATAGTACAAAAAGTATTTGGGGGCAGTTTCAGAAATTGTTATGAATTCAGTCCTACTCTCAACCCAGAATTCATTTTAACAGTTTTTATGAAACTTAAAGCAACTCAAATAGCAGTTTTTAAAATCAGACATTCTAAGACAGTACAATCCAAAGATGCATAGCTGTGTGCTGAGGAATAAGGTGAGAGACTGTTAAAGATGCCTTGTTTTCTGTAATTAAACCACTGATTTTCGGTAAGAACCAAAAACCCTGCTTCTATAATAAAAAAACACTATGAGTGGTAATATAAAATAGTCTTAAATCTGAGCTACACTGTTTTAGACAGCATTTGTTGACACCATGTGATATGAAGCTCTGTGTGTGTGCTCAGGGAAGGCTACAGTGAAGTCATACCACCTAGCAGGAAGTGTGACAGAAACTCCTTGGATTCGTAGAAGTTTAAATTTTTGGTTGTACCTTCAGAAACCTTTCCTATCGGCAAGCTTTTCTGTACACCTTCTCCACTCACGGTTATTAATACCATGCTGAGTCTCACCGTGCAGTATAAGAAGCTGCCCTATAGAGCGTGGATGCTTGCCCTGGGTGTACTCAAACTCCAGGCCTCCCCTGAGCCCTGGACGCACAGTGCCTGGGGCCTTCATCGTCCTGTCCCACTAGTTCATTTTTTGAAAGCTTGAGCCAGAGCTGAGAACAAGCTTGTAATAGAAGGCTCTGGTTTTCTCATGTATGGGTCAGTATGTACGTGCATGGGGATGCATATGCTGGCTAGAGCACACGTGTGAACGGCAAAGGAAAACTTTTAGGATTCCACTCTCCTTCAACCATGTCAATCCTGGGAATTGAACTCAAATGTTGACTTTCTTCTCTTTTTTTTTTTTTTTTTTTTTTTTTTTTTTTTTTTTGGGTTCGTTTGTTTTTTTTTTTTTTTCAAGACAGTTTCTCTGTGTAATAGCCTTTGCTGTCCTGGAACTTCGTTTATAGACCAGACTGGCCTTGAACTGAGAGAGATCCACCTGCCTCTGCCTCCCTGAAGATGCTCAGTTTCTATTAAAGAAACAATACCCCTTCTTCCATTGCATTCATACAGCATTCATAATGCTGCTCTGTGGTGAGTCACTTTGGGAGAGGAAGCAGTGTAAAGCCCCTGAAAGCACTGTGTTCACATGTCAGTCACCGTTTTCATTGGGTTAGATTTCCTCCCACATTTGTCTCTCATGTGCTCTCTGACCTTTATGGGAGAAACAGATAGGCCAGAGCCTGGAGGATAAGGCTCCAGAGTCCCCACAAGGCTAACAGCACAGGGGAGGGGTGTTCACACTAATTGCTAACTTCCCAAGGCCACTGTCTCCAGGTGGATGCCTGACTGGAAGGGCCAAGGGACCTGCCAGAGGGATGCTGCTGCAAAGTGAGCCCAAGCAGACTGTCAGGGCCTGGGGGAAAGAAGAGAGCAAAAGGACCAGACAGAAAAGAACCCTCTGCCAGTTTCTGTCTCTGTCCTCATGCCCAGTCCCATCCCTGTCCCACATCCCACCAGTTCCCACCACAATCCATTAGGAACTTTTAAAATGACTTTTGTGGAGGGGAACTTCTGCATGTACATAGTAGAAATATTAATTGAGAAGATATGCATTTATGGACTGGGAATGCACACCTGTTAGGTACAGAACCAGAAAAGTTGCAGGTGCATGTTGTAAATAAGCCAGGCTGAGTCACTGGACTTGGTCTAGATTACTCAAAAAACATGCTGTTTGTAATAAGGCTGCTCCTCTAAGAGAGGCTCTGTGTCTTAAGAATGCTGCTGTTTAAAGATCTAACCCTTATTAGTTGGTCTTGAAAATCTCTTCAGTTTTTCAGTAAAAAGCATATACAGATTTTTTTTTCTATATGTGAGAGTTTATGGTTCTGACTCTGCTTGTGTACCAGTAGGTTGTGGTAGAAATAAAATAAAACATTACCATTTGTGTGTCTACACAGAAAAGATCCAAGTGCTTTCTTTTCATTTCCTGTGACGGATTTTATTGCTCCTGGCTACTCCATGATAATTAAACACCCAATGGATTTTAGTACTATGAAAGAAAAGATCAAGAATAATGACTACCAGTCCATAGAAGAACTAAAGGTAATTGTAATTAGTCGTTTTATTTCTGTTTTATAATAATGATAGGTCTTGTTTAGCCCAGCCTGGCCTTGAATTTTTGACCCTCCTTTATTTACCAAGGACTAGGATTATAGATGTGTACCACCAGGTCTTGCTCGTTGGGTTTTTATTAGAGGAGTAGACTAAACTGTAATACATTTAAACTGAGAATCAAACTCTGGGATCCTATGTAAAACAGAAAATCGTGTTAAAAATCTGCAAATTTGCATCAGATTCCCAGAATCAACATGATGGAATGGGAGAACCAACACCACAGAATTGTTCTCTGCACACACACACATACACAGACACTAGGTAAATAAGGTGATTTTTTTAAAATGTATCTAATTGCTGGGTGCACATCTTTAATTCCAACACTAGGGAGGCAAAGGCAAATGGATCTCTGAGTTCAAGGCCAGCCTGCTTACATAGTGCATTTTAAGGCAGGACTATGTAGAGACCCTGTCTCAATCAATCAGTCAATTAATTAATCAGTTTTTTTGTTTAGTAATCTCCAAATCTGAGCCACCGAGATGGCTAAAGCACTTGCCATGAAAGCTTGATGGCCTAAATACTTACTCTACAAGCATGAGGACGTTGAGTTTGAATCCCTAACACCTACATAAAGCCAGGCCTGACAGAGAGTATCTATAATTTCAGCACTTTAGGGAGGAGGTTGTGTGGATCTCATGGACTTGTTGGTCAGCTAGTCTAGTTGAAATACAGAGCTCCAGGTGTAGTGAGAGAGTCCTCCTCAAACAGTGGTGAGAGAGAAGTACACTGACATCTGCCACTGGCCTGCAAACACACACACCCTGAAATAGTCTAGATCCCACCAGGACAGCCTGTGTGCTTCTTAGGGAGACCATTGCTATTCAAACCACATATCACAGGAGTGAGTAGAAATTTGTCCCTTGAGTATGTTTAAATCAAGGCTCTTCAACACTTGAAGTGGGATATTTCAGCCTTCTGGAGTTTTCCACAAGTGTATAGAAAGATTCAGGTTTTTGAGTGCCCAAGTGCCATCACACCAAGTACAGTAATGCCAACTTACATGTCAGCTAAACTTTAAGGATTCTGAAAATCACCTTGGACTGGGGATATAGTTGGTTCCTGTGTTTAAGCCCCAGCATCATAAATTACTTTAACAGACAAGACATAGAATCATTAAAGTGATCTCCTGCCGTAAACTCACTACTCTTGTCAGAGTGTGCATAACAGTTTAATGTCTTACCTCACTTGCATTCCTCTATGGCTCGCATAAGAGTCTGAGAGGTCCAGAATTTAGAAAAATTCTTGACCAGAGCTACAACAAATTTATTGTGAACTTTGAATCTGTCTGCTTATAAATTTTAAAAAGAACCTAGTCTATATTTTTATTTTAAGTGTTCTAAACTGTCTTCACTACTAAAAGTGAGATTTGAATGATTTTGTTAGGGGTTTGGAGGTTTTGGGGCATTTCTTTCCAGTTAGGTTTCTCCTTTTTAATAGTAAGATGGTGACATGATCACACACATTTACAGATGTGAAAATATCTTACCAGGAGAAAGTTTTGCAGGGTTCATGCTTAGGACATACACATCTTTAAAAAATTGGAAGTCCCAAATGCAGTTCTGATAATTTGGCTATTCCAGTTTTCTGCTGTAACTCCTTGAGGTTGTATGGTTTATTTCACATTGACATGGTTTTATAATGTCTGCAAATTATGTTTAATTTATGATAATATCTAAACACTTTAAAGTAGTGTAAATATTTTCATGTTTTAATTCACTTTATTTGGGTTTGGTAGAAAAAAATTGTTGTAATTTAACTCTGGTCCAAGTTTTTTTTTTTTTTTTTTGGTTTTTCGAGACAGGGTTTCTCTGAATATCTCTGGCTGTCCTGGACTCGCTTTGTAGACCAGGCTGGCCTCGAACTCACAAAGATCCGCCTGCCTCTGCCTCCCAAGTGCTGGGATTAAAGGCGTGCGCCACCACCGCCCGGCTCTGGTCCAAGTTTTTAATTAAAATTTGAAGTGAGGGGCTGGAGAGATGGCTCAGAGGTTAAAAGCACTGACTGTTCTTCCAGAGGTCCTGGGTTCAATTCCCAGCAACCACATGGTGGCTCACAACCATCTATAATGAAATTTGGTGCCCTCTTCTGGCCTTCAGGCATACCTGCAGACAGAACAATGCATATGTAAAAAATAAATCTTTAAAAATTTTTGAAGTGAAATATTTAACTCATAAATAGAAACGTAAAGTTTGTCTTAGGGGCTGGAAAGATGGCTCAGAGATTAAGAGCACTGGTTGCTCTTCCAGAGGTCCTGAGTTCAATTCCCAGCAACCACATGTTGGCTCATAACCATCTATAATGAGATCTGGTGCCCTCTTCTGGCATTCAGGCTTACATGCAGACAGAATACTGTATACATAATAAATATTTATTTATTTATTTGTTTGTTTGTTTGTTTGTTTATTAGAGATTTATTTATTATGTATACAGTGTTCTGTCTGCAGGTATATCTACAGGCCAGAAGAGGGCACCAGATTTCATTATGGATGGTTGTGAGCCACCATGCGGTTGCTGGGAATTGAACTCATGACCTCTGGAAGAGCAGCCAGTGCTCTTAACTGCTGAGCCATCTCTCCAGCCCAATAAATCTTTTTTTAAAAAATTTTTGTCTTGGGCTGGAGAGATGATTCAAAGGTTAAGAGCACTGACTGCTCTTCCAGAGGACCTGAGTTCAATTCCCAGCAACCATGTGGTGGTTCATAACCATCTATAATGAGATTTGGTGCCCTCTTCTGGCCTACAGGCATATGTGCAGACAGAACATTGTATACATAATAAATAAATAATTAAAAAAATTTTGTCTTAGAAACTGAAGGTAATATTTCTAATTATGTGAACGATCCAGCTTAGATTATTAAATTTGAGATAGAAATACTTCAAATTTTTTGTGTATGTGATGTTTTTGGTTTTTTTTTTTTTTTTTTTTTTTGGTTTTTCGAGACAGGGTTTCTCTGTTTAACAGCTCTGGCTGTCCTGGACTCGCTTTGTAGACCAGGCTGGCCTCGAACTCGCAAAGATCCGCCTGCCTCTGCCTCCCAAGTGCTGGGATTAAAGGCGTGCGCCACCACCGCCCGGCTTGATGTTTTTGGTTTTTAAAGATACGGTTTCTCTGTGCAGCCATGGCTGTCTTGGAACTCACTCTGTAGAGCAGGCTGACCTCGAACTCACTCAGATCCTCCTGCCTCTGCCTTTTCAGTGCCGGGGTTAAAGGTGTGTACCACTACTCTCTGGCTGTATGGTTATTTATATGGAAAAAGCTTCTTAAGTTTACATTCTAGATTGAAAATTAATACAGAGATACTAAAATGTTTAAGAATTTAAAAAATTTACAAGTGTTTATTTTGTTAGTCTTAAATTGCTGTAGTTATTTAATAGTGACAAAAGATGTCTTTTCTTTGATTTTGTTTTGTTTTTTTTTTCCAAATTTTTACAGGGCCTCAATGATTTTAGACAATGAATTAAGAGTTTTATTCTAATGCATTTTTCCTCTTAATATTCTCTTTACAGGATAACTTCAAGCTCATGTGTACTAATGCAATGATTTACAACAAGCCTGAGACCATTTATTATAAAGCTGCAAAGAAACTGTTGCACTCAGGAATGAAAATTCTTAGTCAGGTAAAGAAACTGTCACAAACTAATGAATAGTATGAAATCTATATACTTGTTAAAATTACACTTTCCTCATTGACAATCATTAAAATAGTAAGAAATTAAGAGAAGATTTTATCAAGAAAAGCTAGTAAGATACTCACATGTAGCCATTTCTTTTTCAAAAGTTATATTATTATGTTTGTTTATGTATGTGTGTGCACACACACCTGCTTCTCCACCTGCCACAGTGTATGTGTGGAAGTCAGGTTAGAACTCGTAGGGAGTCAGTGGATCCTGAAGATTAAACTCAGATTGTCAGGCTGGGTGGCCAAGTGCTTAACCTGCTGAGCCATTTCACCAGTCTTCTTCCTTTTCTTTTCCCTTTTAAAGACAAGGTTTTATGTAGCCAAGGCTTGCTTTGAATAAACCATTTAGCCAAAGATGATGCTCCTCCTGCCTCCCCCTCCTAAAGTCTAAGAGTAGGCATATGCCACCACTCCCAGTTCTATTAGGTGCTGGAACTAAACCCAGAATTTCATGCAGTTGAAGCAAACACTCTGCCACCTGAGCTACTTCCCTGGTCCCTCCTTGTCATTATTTCCCTGTAGGCTCTTGACAGGTTTATGTTGCTGTGGGAGAAACAGCAGCCTGAATTTCAGAATAAAATGGGACTCATAAAAGTATGAGTTCTTTTAGGAGAAAGTCCTGTTTCCCTTAGTGTTGTAATCTAATGTTCTGACTAACCCTGCTTCCTAGTGAAGTACAGGCTGGTAATATTAAGAAACAAAATATACATGTGAGAGATAAGTTGTGATTTTTCAAATCTGCCTGTCTATAAGAGCAGTCCCTTCCTGGAAGGGTGGTCATTAATGCATTATTAAGAATGTGAGCCACTAGGTGGGAGGCAGAGGCAGGCAGATCTCTGAGTTTGAGGCCAGCCTGGTCTGCAGTGAGTTCCAGGACAGCCAGGGCTACACAGAGAAACCCTGTCTCTTAAAAACAGAATATGAGCCATTATCCAGCTGCAGGAGAGAGCTTGAAATGCTGCACATAGATTGTAGCAACAGGTATATGAGTTACCCATAAAAGGAAGACCTCAATCCTAGTCTCCAGGTGACTTGCAGCATGACCTTTCCAACTCCAGACGTGAGCTAAAATAGGGAAGAGACTGGAAAGAGTAGTCAGATTAGGACAATTATACAAAGAAGAAACGAGTTTCAGTATGACACAGACACAGGGAGGAGAAAGGAATCAGAATGGAGAGCTGAAGCTCAGGCTTGGTGCAGTAAAAGGATGGCAAAATTAGTCATATTTATTCACTTAAGTTTTCTGAATTGACTGGTGATCGTCTGTATTAAATGTCTGCAGTTGAAGAAAAGCTTTGGTGTGTAGATGCCTGGATAGCCCTATGCTTGGCTTTGAGAAATTCCTAGATCAACTTACCTAGGAAGAGTAAAAATTTGAATTGATGCTTATCCTTGTACTCCTAATATTTACATGGCGTCAGTTGCCACTCACCTATGTTTAGCAAAATTTGTGAAGGAGAATATAAAATGTCTATTTCATTTCTTGCAGAGAGACTTTCAAAATCTAAAATAAAGCCATTTTCCAGGTTTAGAAAACTCAGACCTGCTTGTTGTAAAAGTACATTGAGCAAATACAGGCTTCATTCACTCCAATATAAATATGAGCTGGGGGGAGGAGAAGAGAGTGTGTGTATGTTTTCTTGGGGTTTTTTGTTTGTTTGTTTGTTTGTTTTGTGACAAGGGTCTCATATAGTTTCAACTGTCCTGGAACTTGCAGTGTAGACTAGGATGACTCTGAACTCAGAGATCGGGCTGCCTCTGGCTCCCAAGTGCTGGGATTAAAGGTGAGTGCCACTACACCCAATATGTAACAGATTTTCAAGGAAAAGTCTAGTGGTATTTTGTTAGGTTTTTTTTTTTCTTCTTTTTTTTTAAACAATTCTGATTTACCACTGTTTTCTCTGAATATCGTAGTCAGCATAACAAGCAAAAAACTGCAATGCCTTGTAAAGTTTACCGTGAGCTGGAGGATTTGTTTCTCCCCTTTCCGTTCTCTCTCCTTGTTTTGCTTTTTAAAGATGTCTTGGAGCTGTAACTCCCATGTTCCAGCCTCCTTTTGACTTCCACTCTAAATGGAAGGGATCCTTACAACAGTGGTTTGTAACTCTTTAAATTTAGACTTTCTGAGTTAACACTCCTTAGTCTAGCGGTGTAGACTCCCAAGAGTGTGCACTCATTTCCGTGAATGGTATCTTTTCAGAGACAGATCTTATGAGTACTCATTGAGAAAATGGTAACAGTCATCACTTTTTCCGTTACATCCAAATAGTAGTACTTAATACATGTGTTATTTTTATAAAGAAAGAACTGATAGGTGTGAGGATATAATCTCAACCCTTGGGAGATGGAAGGAGGAGAAAGATCACCACCGGTCAATTCAGAAAACTACTGGGAGTTTGAGGCCAGTATGGGCTACACAGTAAAGTTCTTGTCTCTTAAAACAGCAACAGAAAGCAAAGGAAAGAACACTGTAAATACTTGATAGAATGCTATATTCTGGTCCCTTATTTGTAGTACAAATAGCAGTATTTTTAGTGCAGTGGCCTTGGGATCAGACTAGTGAAGTGTCTGTCCCTGCTGTTTAGAAGCTGTGCAGCCTCTCTCAGCTTTCCTCCTGTAGATGGTCGGTGCTTAACCCCGACTGGTTTGTACAGAGAAAAGCACTCCAAGTGTAAGGCAGAAGGTGGCTTGAGGCCAGGATTTAGCAAAGGGAGGAAGGCTATATTAAACAGCATGCTTATGTGGAAACACGAATTAAAAAAAAATTCATCACTTTCAAAGTAAAATTAAACTTTCCTGTGACATTTCTAAATTTAGAATTTTTTTCTTGTTTATACTTTAGTATTATGCACATTATATTCAAAATATCCCTAAATGTTTTTATGATATCTGGTGCTTCATAAAATTACAGAATGGGCATTTCAAATTACTGAGAATTTTGTGATCAAAGTCTCTGTGTTGCTGTTTGTTAAGTGACTGCAGTGTCAGCCTGTTGCCAGTACTGAGTGTCCTCAGAGACATAGACAATGGTCCAAGGGATGCCCCAAAGGGTGGAGTCAGGTAGCACAGCTTTAAATGCATTCTCAGTAGGATTTTTTTTGGTTTTGGTTTTGTTTTAGTGATACTGTTCAGTTTGGCACTGATGCAGAGGAACTGTCAAATAGTAGAGCAAACTGATAAAACCTTCCTGGGAGACTGTTTGGCAGTCCCCTCACCTTCACTGTAGAAATCTGCCCTGAAGAGGCTACTAGAGAGGTTCAGTGACACTGATAGTGGAAGTATGAGAGTCTAAGTGTCTGCTCTCATGTTTTTAGTTAGATAACTACATTATTATACATTGTAGTTATTAGAGAGCATCCTAAAAACTACAGAATATGATATGGAGGGCAAGTGTATATAATTTGCTAGTAATTTATTAGTTTATTTACCACATACTAAGTATGCACTCAGTTTGCTAAAAATACACCATGTTCAGAAGAAAGAGTTGAACTGGTAACTGCTAGCACTGCTGCTCTCTGGCAGTTAGGGACAAGCTTGTACTTGGCCTCCAACGGCTCTTCCTTTATTTATAGTCTGATAAATCACTCCTCACTTTTACAGTTACTTTAAAAGCCAAGTAAAGGGGCTGGAAACAGCTCAGTTGGCTGAGTACTTTCCAAAGTGTGCACGAAGCCCTGGGTTCAACCCCCAGTACTGCATAAAGGGGAGGCAGAAGGATCAAGATCATCTTCAGCTACATGATGAGTTTGGAGCCACCCTGAACTGTATGAGACTCTAAAAAACACAAAAATGTCCAGTAAAAACAGCCGGAGTTGTGGGTATCTCTCTTCAGCTATACCACTACAGTGCAATGAGAAGAGGCCTGGAGGTCAGGCATTGTTCTCTGGCCTTAGGGAGTCACTCGTTTCTGGGCCATGTTGTTACTTGACTTCTGGTTCTTTCCAGTTTGTTACTCCGTGAGAGTTCTCCATGCTGTTACAGCGCTCACTCAGGAGGTTGTACTTCTGCTTTCTCTGGTGGGAATCCTCGGAGTTAAAGGGCAGAGTTGTCTGTAGGAACAAATGTGTCCTCTTTAAAATATACCCAGAAACCTCAAACCCCTAACAAATGAAATTTTCACAGCATATTATTGCAGTGGAAAATTAAGCATATGTTTCACAAAATAGCCAAGTTATTTCTGGTTAACAAGAACATTATGCACTATGAAAACTATGCTAGCAACCATTTATTTTCCCTCAATGCATGTTGTTTTCACACAGCAAAATGCTAATCTTTAGTGATCATCATTGGATTCCAGAATATAAAGGTCCTTCACATGTTCCAGATTTTAAGTCCTCAATCATTCTTAGCCTTCAGAAGATAAGCCTGTATAAATTCTTAGTCCCAGTTTGTACTTCATCCCCTGTTAACTTTTCCATGATACAGTATAGTTGTAAAGTCTCCTCTTACATTGGAAATTAAGTGGTCTGAATTAATGGGCTTTTATTATCCTGGTTCTTTTGGTGTACTTATATTTGTTTTTCTCCCCTGCTTAATAATAAATGCAGAATCTCATGGCAGAAATGCATTGCTTAGCAACAGTCATTAAATATTTTAAAATGTTTTTAGGAGAGAATTCAGAGCCTGAAGCAGAGTATAGACTTCATGGCAGACTTGCAGAAAACTCGGAAGCAGAAAGATAGAACAGATGCCTCTCAAAGTGGGGAGGAGAGTGGCTGCTGGCAGCGAGAGAGGGAAGACCCTGGAGATGCTGACACACAAGCCTTCAAAAGCTCCACCAAGGACAATAAAAAGTAATGCATTTGGGACTATCAAAGTTAATTTTTTTTTTTTTTTAAGCAAGACAGGAATACCGATCCAAGTCTGACTCAGGAAAGCGAGTCTTCGTGCATCAGTGCTGCCTCTCTTAGTGTATTTTAATAGTCTGATACCCTCTTGTCATACATAGCGCTATGTAGAACTGACCAAGCAGCTCATAGAACAGTTCCAAATATACGTTATTAGTTTTAAGACAGCAGATTGGGGCTGGAAAGATGGCTCAGTGATTAAGAGCACTGGCTGCTCTTCCAAAGGAAAATTCCAGTACCCATATGGCAGTTCAAAATTGTCTGTAATGGCCAAGTGGGATGGTGCAGGCCTTTAATCCCAGCACTTGAGAGGCAGAGGCAGGTGGAGCTCTGTGAGTTCAAGGCCAGCCTGATCTACACAGTGAGTTCCAGTATAACCAGAATACACAGAGAAACCCTGTCTTGAAAAACCAAAAACAAAGCAAATTAAGGAATTACAGTGTCAGGGAGTTCATTTTGATAGAACTATTGTATAGCTACAGTATAAAGAATGTTTTATATAACTTCTTTCCATAAAGACTTAGGGGTTCCTAACACATTGTATACTACTTCTTCAAAATACTATTTGAATTAAAATTTATTTTATGACTCCCCAGAAAAATGTGTAAGACAAGCAGACTAGGACCCTTTGCCAGGCTGCTGGGACGGGGCGCTTTAGTTGGTGACAGTGGGACAAATGTCTCCACTTCCTGCCTTCATCTTCAGGAAGTCTTTTAATACTTTTTCATCTTACTGTTTAGATCCTTCTTTTCATCCCTATATTACTGTGTCTCAGGAAAGACAAAGATGTGCTTGAAGACAGATGGAGAAGCAGCAACTCAGAAAGGGAGCACGAGCAGATTGAGCGCGTTGTCCAGGAGTCAGGGGGCAAGCTGACACGGCGACTGGCCAACAGCCAGGTGAGGGACCTGCCTCCACCCACTGCCGTGTCTCAGACCAGCAGCTTTTTGATTTCTTGTGTACTTTGAATTGTGTCTGCCAGTTGTAACTTTCCATCAGTACAATACACATATATAAGTATGACTGTCCTGTTCTCCAGTACTGGATGTTTTTCCTAGAGAGAGGGGCATGTCTTTTGTTTTTGAGATAAGGTGTCACTATGTAGCCCAGACTGACCTTGAAGTCATTATCCAGTTGTCACAGCTACTCATAATGCTCAAGTTACAGGTGTACACTGGCAGCAAACTTTATTGATTGATTGGTTTTTGAGACAGGGTTTCTCTGTGTATCCTTGGCTGTCCTGGACTCACTTTGTAGACCAGGCTGGCCTTGAACTCACAGAGATCCACCTGCTTCTGCCTCTCAGCGCTAAGATTAAAGGCGTGCACCACCACGCCCGGCAATTAGACAGATATAAACTGCCATGTGGTTGCTGGGATTTGAACTCGGGTCCTTTGGAAGAGCAACCAGTGCTCTTAACCGCTGAGCCATCTCTCCAGCCCAGCAGACTTTAACAACTTATATTCTGGTCTTTTGAAATTACACTATATTGATTATATTAGTTTTACAACCAAGTAGATTGGTGCATGGCTGCTCTCACCTTCCAACTGGCAGCAGTTTGTGAGTCTGTGGTAGTTTTGATAGTTTGGTTTTTTTTTTTTTTTTTTTTTTTTTAATAGTTTCAAAGAACTAATGGCCCACACAGCTTTTCAAAATTAGATTTCCTCGTCTTCCATTTCTCTAGCCCATCAGTACCTTGTAGACATAGCTATGAAAGTCAGTGTTCTGAACTTAATATAATAGCCTATGGTGTTGGTTTGATGGCTCGTGTTCTGTATACACAGAATGTGTTAAACTTTAGTCTGCCTGATACTTTGGTCATTTCAGTGCGAGTTTGAAAGAAGAAAACCAGATGGAACAACGACACTGGGACTTCTTCACCCTGTGGATCCCATTGTAGGAGGTAGGTCACAGTTTAAGACTCTGTGAACCTGATAGGTTTACAAGGGACAGTAAACAACTATGCTAGTCAGACTTTGCTTTTGACAGAATGCCTCCCAAACAGCCCACAGGAAAAAGGACTTATTACTACTTACACAGTTTGAGAGGGTTCTGTCCAGGTTCGTGGCTCCATTGATTCTGTGCTTCTGCTGACATAGAACAAGTGGTTGGAGCATGCAATAGTGGCTGCTCCCCTTGTGCTACCAGGAGGGCAAGGACAACATCCCCCGCAAGGACTTGACCCCCAGTGACCTGCTTCCTCAGGTTTCTAGAACTTCCCAGAGTAGATGTGTACAGCCTTTCAGTGCGACGTTTTTAGTAACACTTCTTGCCCAAACCATTAATGCAAAGTTGAGATTTTAAAGCAACCTAAATACTAATAAATCCAACTATTAACCACTAAGGACTTGTCTGGGTGCTGTGTCCTTTGCGATAAGTAGCTTACCTCCTGCCTACATTAAATAAATAATTAAACAGTGCATTTTCATAATGTCATGAGAAATAGTAGGAAAGTAGAAATGGATAATAACAGAATTCCTACATTTAGAAAGTAATGTCCAGTAGCCATTGTTTCCTTTGGGTAAGTCACTGTCATTGGAGCCCAACATAAATTAAGCAAAGCATATGAAAGGAAGCAAATGAGACATAGGTGAGTAAGGACACCTGAAATATCACAAAAAGAGATGTGTGCCATGAGTTGAGTAATCATAAGTGTCCCTGAGGACTAGCTCAGCCATAATTATATATAAGAGAGGGTGTGGCTGCCTAGCATTTGATAGGAAAGGAGGGCTTCCCCAAGGAGATGTTGTTTTGGCTGACGTCATAAGTAAGCTAAGGGATGGGGAATAGCAGTGGTGCACCTTGAATCAAAGGAAGAGCTTGATGCACTCGGAAACTGAAAGGGCAAGCCTACATTCAATGGACAGGGTTAGAACTAGCTCAGTTGACAGAGTGCTTCTCTGGCATGACCAAAGTCATGCCCAGCACCATAGAAAGTAGGTATGGTGACAAAGGTCTCTAATCCCAGCATGTGGAATATGGAGGCAGAAAGTCAAGAGTTCAGGGTCATCCTTGGCTACACAGTAAGTTCAAAGCCAACCTGGGCTACATGAATCCTATCTCAACAAGCCTCAGCTTTTTTAGTGTTGGGGTTACAGGTGCATGACAGTCTGTTGAGGCTATTTTTAATAAAAATTTTATTTTTAGATGAAGTGCAACATGATAATAAAGAATTGTACAAAGCAATGTAGTATAATGAAGAGGACCAGGTTTATGGTCTGAGCCATATTCCTTTCTGAGTTTGGATTTTCTTAGCTTAAAAATGGATAGAGTGCCAGACGATGGTGGCACATACCTTTAATCCGAGCACTCAAGAAGCAGAGGCAGACAGATCTCTGTGAGTTTGAAGCCAGCCAGGTCTACAGCTCAAGTTCCAGGACAGTTAGGGCTATGCAAAGAGAAACCTGTCTGGAAAAACAAAAACAAAACAAAAAAAAAGATACATCTCTGTGACTCACTGTCATTGTGCTGGGTTTTCTGTCTTTAGAGCCAGGCTACTGCCCTGTAAGACTGGGGATGACAACTGGAAGACTGCAATCTGGAGTAAACACCCTGCAGGGGTTCAAAGAGGATAAAAGGAACAGAGTGACCCCAGGTGAGGTCCCCACCTGTTTCTGGGATTGAAAAAAGAAAGGGTGATTATTAGTCATTGCTTGGTTCACTAGCTTCTTGATAGTATTTTTGCATAGCAATTCATAATCAGCTTTAAATGAAACTGAAAAATTGGCTGTTAGTATATAGAGACTCTTCCTCCCTTCTTTGTAGCCGTAATTCCCTTATGTAGATGCTCTTTGATGCAGGTGTTCCTCTGTAATAACTTAAACATACTCATTCAAACAGATCAAGAATAGGACAGAATGACACAGACTTTTCTTATCTCTTAAACAATACTGAATAAAGCAGTTACTTATATCACATTGGATTCTACAAGTTGCCTAAATATGATTTGATACATAATGGAAGGCGTCTTTGTAGGCATAGGCTATAATCACTCCCCAGGTATTCTGAGGGATGACCGTACCCTATTGGGATTGTCTCTTAGATTTATATACAGGTCAGTGAAGTTAGAGGGTATTGTCTTTTAATAAAACCAGACAGTACATTGGCAATATTAATTGATACTATAGTATTTAATTTTTTTGACAGTGTTATACTTGAATTATGGACCCTATAGTTCTTATGCTCCACATTATGACTCTACATTTGCCAATATCAGCAAAGATGATTCTGATTTAATCTATTCAACATATGGGGAAGACTCTGACCTTCCAAACAGTTTCAGGTAAGCCCCCAGTTATGCTCTGCACATGCTTTTCTCTGAAATATTAATGTACAGTATGTGATTGTAGATGGATTTATAGTTATCTAAATGATAGAAAATGTGTTTAGTAGTCTTTTAGAGATCATAATCTTCCTGATATTGGCCTCTGTAGTATTTTCTAATAGAAATACCTTTTCTTTATAGATTTATTATTATTATTATTATTATTATATTATGTATATGAGTATTTTGCCTGCATGTATGTATGTATGCCACATACATACCAGCCTGGTCCTGGAGTTGGTCAGTAAAGGGTATGGGATCCCCTGGGACTGGAGTTACACACAGTTGCCATATGTATTGTAGGTCAGATCCAGGTTCTCAGGTGCTTTTAACTACTGAGCCAATTCTCCAAGCTCAGAAATACCTTTGGAGGGGTTTGGGGTTGTTTGTTTATTTGTTTGTGGGTTTTTTGAGACAAAGAGTTTTACTGTGTGGACTTGGCTGTCCTGAAACTCACTCTGTAGACCTGGCTGGCCTCAGACACACAGAGATCCACCTGCTTCTGCCTCCTGAGTGCTGGGATTAAAGGTATGCACCACCATGCCCTGCTACAGGATATACTTTGGAAGATGTTCCTGTTACTCAAGTTCAGGAGCTTATCACATTAGAACCTGCTCTGCTATAAAACTTCATGTGTCATTCATGTTTCAGACTTGATGAGTGTAAGATCCCACAAAGCATTTTCCCTGAGCTCATGTAGGAATGTAGGTCATGATGGCTTCATTTCTAAAAGCATCCGTCATACAGAACAGTTTGACTGTCGTGTACCAGCCAAACCATTGTAGTTACTCCCAGCCATTCATTTCACTTGTCTCAGCGGGTCAGTAACTTCTGCGTTCCTCTTCAGGATGCTAAGACCTTTGTATCTGATCAGTTTAATAGATACTGTCCCAGTTTATCAGGACTGTGACCCAGGATGAAACATTGAACCTGAATTTTCTTGGCACTGATACCTTGTTAGCTATTATTGTATTCAAGAATTTAATCCAGTAGATTAACCAGTCCCCTGGTTTTGGGGGTTTGTTGTTTGGGGTTTTGTTTATTTATATTTGGTGAGGGCACATTTAATTCTAATCACTCACATGATAGTGTGTATGATTGTGTTGTTTCCAGAAGTGGTCTCTAAGTTAGAGACTGGCTGTGGTTTCAGATTGAGCAGTTCTTATCCTTGGACTGCACAAAATGGGTCATGTTCCTTCTAGATTACTCATTGAGGCAGTCCACAAATCAGCAGTATGTGCCCATTATGTGACAGACATTCTTCCAGACATGGAGGATTCCATACAGAGTCCTGCCCTCCTGTCAGATAGTGACAGAGCTTTGGAGCAAGACAAAATGGCTCAGGAAGTGGCTAATGCTAGGGTCAGGAAAGTGACCTGGCTGTGCTCCTCTCTGAAAGAAGGCCATCCTGGCTCTGAAGTAGCTAAGCAGAGACCTGAACTGAGAACTTGCCTGACCCAGCCTAGAGCATCAGGAAGAGCTGCAAGGAACAGAACAGGTGGACAGGAAAGCAGTGGTCCCGAGTGTCACCATGGAAGGAGATCCTGTGAGGACTTGGTGTTCTCGGTGGATCGGGAGCTGGTCAGTGGCACACAGAGTAGTGACCCGATCTGGCTTGTGATTCTGAAGTAAGCACTTGGGCAGCTATACGAAGTTTAGACCACTATGGCAGAAGCCAGGACATTAACAGCAGAGCAGAGAAGTCATTGTGGTATAACAGTTAGTAATTTTAGGTTGCTGTCTTTTAACTGGAGGGTCAGAGAAGGTGGATGACATCACAGTCTTGCAGTTTACTGGAAGGGTGATGATTTCAGAACAACACTGGGGAAGTAGCTGATGTTTCCGATTGGGGTATTTTAAGCTTGTGATGCCTGTTTGTGCAAGCAAGGGTGTGATTTTGGAGGGTTTGGTGCATATGAAAATCCTGAGGTGAATGAGAGTATTAAGGGGAACTAGCAAGAAGCCCCATTGCTGACATCTTCGGAGGATCCTCGGGAACTTTTCACTTTTGCTTCATTTTTTGTGTGTTAATTCTTTCATGATGGTGAATTAATCATTGGTAAGTATGCAGGTGCAATGTTGTTGAGGAACAGAATGTTTTATAATGGGGTCTGTAAGCCAATGGCGTCAAATACTAAGAGTTGGCTGTGACAGAGTCTAGGCCATGGTGACTTTTCCTATAGAAGTGACTTTCCCAACTCTTTTTTCAGCATCTCTGAGTTTTTGGCCACATGCCAAGATTACCCATATGTTATGGCAGATAGTTTACTGGATGTTTTAACAAAAGGAGGACATTCCAGAAGCCTACAGGATTTGGACATGGTAAGCATGCTGCTCAAGAAACAGGCAGTTTATAAATGGCTTTAAGGAGCTAGATATTCAGTGTTAGGAAAGCAGGGATTAGCAAGTGTAACAACTAAACTCCATTGCCCTGAAAGGACAGCCTGCCGTGGGTGGAGGACAAGGAACAGAAAGGAATAAGTCAGCTACCAGGACCCAGGAGAGCCAGAACATGACCACTCTGTACTAATGTTGGTAAGACTCAAGAAGTAGAATTCAGAAGTCGGGGTGCTGTGGAGCCTAATGAAATAAAAAGGAGTCTTGCTCCTAAGCTGGGAGCAAAGTTGGCTGATTGGGGGGGGGTGGAGGGGTGCCTTTCCTTCTTGTGCATGATGGTAACACACTAGGACTAGGCCTCAGAACAGAAAACCTTCTTCCCTACTGCATCTTTATCAACTCTCTGAACTCTAGTTCAGTTCAAGACAGGTTATACTCTGGAATCATTCAAACATGACTCAGGGATGCTGACACCTAGAATGTTGTGGTCACCAAGTTAGAGAAGTCTTGGAAGTCATCACTTTTTAAATTACATATTTTTATGTATATGAATGTGTTTTGCATGCATGCATGTGCATCACATGCACACCTATTGGATCGCCTAGAACTGATTTAAGATGGTTGTGAGCTACCATGTGAGTGCTGACCCAGGCCCTCTGCAGAAACAAGTGCTCTTAATAACCCTGGAAGTCATCACTTCATGGTGGCTATGACCCCGTGCTTTGTCCCCTGTTTGTAACTACACAGGCAGTGATGGTTGCTCACTGCCTGTCAGTGCCTCACGTTCAGTGGCTTCTGCTTCAGAGTTGCACTACATGAGCTCCTTTCCCTAGTGAACGTGAAAGACACCAGCTTTTTCATCTGTTCAGAAATAAATGTGCTCAATCCTTCCCTCAACTAATTAGAGTTAGTAGTTAACTAAGATAGAATTGCTTTGATTTGATAGCTACAGTAATATATCTGAAATACGATCTTTCAGCCCTTTGGTCCAGCAGTTCCTCTTCTCAGAATTTATAGAAAGTAAGACAAGAGTCACACATATAAAGGATATATGGCTTACAATTTTTAATTTTTAGAAATTGGAAATGGGCTGAATCAGAGTATAAACCTTCAAAAGAAGATAATGTCCATGATGTGTTTCTTTCCCACCCAAGCCCTGAGACAGGGTTTCTCTTGGTAACAGCCCTGGCTGTTCTGGAACTCATTGTGTAGACTAGGCTAGCCTCAAACTCACAGAGATCTGCCTGCATCTGCCTCCTGCTTGAATTAAAATTATGCTCCACAACCACCAGACTAAATGTATTTCTTTTTATGTGTGAGTTACACTAATATGCATATAATCAGGGGACTTCATCTACATTCTGTAGCATGTATGTTTTACAGTAAGCCTCTACTGTATATTGCTTCTTTAATGCCTATTTGTCTCTTAAAGTTTCTTCCTATCTCTCTTGTCAAAGTCTCAATGTGTTGAAAAGACTCTATATTTAGGTATTTATATACTATTTGCCAAGTATCTTCTTAGAGACAGTCTGTGCAGCTCAAGCTGGCCTCAAACTCTTGATGCTTTGCCTCAGCCTCCAACTGCTCGTTTATAGTCTGAGCATCACTAGCAACTCACAAAGACTCACAATGCTAATAATTATAATTAATTCTGGTTTAAATATATATTCTTGTGGCTGGAGAGCTGCCTCAGCAGTTAAGAGCACTGGCTGCTCTTCCAGAGGACCTGGGTTCAATTCCCAGCACCCACATGGCAGCTCACAACTTGTCTGTGACTATAGCTCCAAGTGTTTTAACACATTACCGTGGCATACATGCAGGCAAAAACATCATTGCACATAAGAGTAAATAAATAGTTTTAAATATCTATATTCTTATTTTCCATCTTCTTTTCTCTTACACAAAGCTTTCTATTGACCTTGACATTTGCATATATTCTGTGTGCATAAAAATGCTTTCCTTTGTTCATACAGCCATCACCTGACGATGAAGGCCAGACTAGAGCACTGGACACAGCAAGAGAAGCAGAGGTGCTTATATTTTATTAAATGGAGAATAAGTTTAAGAGACCTAAATGATTAGGTTTATCTATTTTAATATTCCAGTAGTACTTGGGACTGATGAGATGGCTCAGCAGGTGAAGATGCTTGTCACACAAGCCTAGGGACAGAGTTTAATCCTTGGAATCTAATAGTAATAGAGGTGGAAGAAGAGAAATGGCTCCAGAAATTCTCCTCTGAATTCCCAAACACCATATTGCTATGGCATATGTTCTGCACATACACATACATACAAAGATTGTTTATATTTTTTAAAAACATATTAATTGAGTATCATCTGGAGTGAAAATTAATTTGGGGAGTTTATAAGTAGCTCATGTAGTAGGTAAGAGTTTAAAGAAGGGAGCCCAAAGCCATTACCACAGTGTAACTGCCCAGCATGAACATTCTCACTGCTCATGGGAGCAAGAACAAGCCTGGCAAAATGAAGAGGCATTCATTCTTCCAGCAGGCAGGGCACATGCTCAATGAACTCAGAAAGCAGGTGACCCAGGGTTCACAAAAGGAGGAGACAGGTAGTGGAAACCCAGGGATGAGTCCCTGTACAGTACTGAAAAGCGGAAATGTTCCCTAGAAGATAAAAGGCAACTATGGTGGTAATAGGAAGAGAGGGCCATTAAAAAGCTGTAGGACTTGCTGTGGGTTGTGACGCACACCTTTAATGCCAGCACTTGGGAGCCAGCCTGATCTATGTCACAAGTTCCAGGATGCCCAGGACTGCACAGAGACCTGTTTGTTTGCTCGTGATTTTTGGTTGTTGTTGTTGTTGTTTGAGTTGGGTTGGTTTTCTTAAAACACAGTTTCTCTGGGTATCACTGGCTGTCCTGGAACTCACTCTATACACCAAGCTGGCCTCAAACTCACAGAGATCCACCTGCCTCTGCCTCCCAAGTGCTGAGATTAAAGGCTTGTGCCACCATACCTGGATGTTTTTGTTGTTGTTGATTTGTTTGTTTAAGAAAAAGGCTGTAGGACTTGTCTCAAGCAAAACATAACTTAGCCTATCAACATAAAGGAAGAGAATCTGAACTTGGGAAATACACTGGAAGAAAAGGTTCCTCAGCAATACAAGAGAAACAGAGACATAATGAAAAATTGATAAGACCTGGTGGGTGAGATAGGTGATAGGTTATTAGCTTGTGTAGGATGTGCAGGGAAAAGGGCCCAGAGAGCTTGTTTTGACAGCTGTATGTGGGGCTTTACTGGAGGTATGGGCTGGAAATCCAAAGTCTGGGCTATGGTGTGAATCTGACAGGTATGATCCAAAATTAACTTTATTTCAGCCATACAAGTGATATTCTCCAGGGAGAACATGGGATAGGTTGAAGGATAGAATCTTGGAGAAGTCCAGAGTTGAATAATATATGGGCCTGTGAAAGGATGGACAGCAGAAATGGAGCAGGTACAGCAAGACTGGAAGCTGCAGGAGCCATGTTGAGGGTCCTTGCAAGTGTCAGTCAGAACCTTGAGCAGCAGAGCAGTCTCAGTGACATGGTGGAGGCGAGACCTCAGAGAGCCACGCAACTGGGGGACACTGGGCTGTACAGGGGGTTAAGATAGGACAAACTCTAGCCAAGCTTTAACCAAAGGAAGGAAAAAAGTGGGATGTGAGGTCCAGATGAAGTAGATGGTGTTTGGGTAGCCATGCCATCCACAGGAAAGAGGGTCCAAGCAGGAAGTTGTGTTTCATGAAAGGATGGGAAAGGAAATCAGGTAAGAAACACTAATGACTGGAGTTGTAAGGGTCCACCTGCAGTGGTGAACCACAAGTCCATAGTTTCTGCACTGCACACCCTTCAGGCATGTGCAGGCCATCAGCACCCAAGCAGAAATGAACCCATGAACTTTTAGTTATTGTTAATTGGGTGATTGGTGATGCATTCCTTAAATGTTGTGTTCAAGTTACGGAAACTCTGAGTCTTATGATTCCAAAAATAAAACTCTTAAAACTTTGTTCTCTCATGCAGTACTGATAACCTAGCTTTGGGGCTCCAGGAAGGCCAAGGAGCTGCTAATGCTGTAGATCTCTAGAAGGGCAAGTGCAAGTGTGAAATGGCTGGGCTGAGACATTTACCTCCGAAACAGGCATTGCCATAGTCACCAGATCAAGTAACAGTTTAGTCAGCATCAGGCTCTTAGTGCTTCACAATGGTTGACATGTGAGTCAGGGATGTAAACTGCATAAGCTGTCATGCCGTCACAGAGAAGTGTGGATTTATGGGCGCTTTTTTGGCAAACGGTTGAGAACAGCATTTTAAAAGAGTTCTTGGAAGACATAACCAAAATTATGACTGTGAGGTGACTAGATGGGATAATTTTGCTTGTAAACACAAGCCGTCACGCTGATTTTTACTTGGCACTGTCATGGTGTAGCAGACTCAAATAATTAACTTCTTTTTCCTGCTGAAGCAGAATACACAAATAGAGCCAACAGGGCATTTGGACTCCAGCAGTCAGGACAGGCTCACAGCACTGCAAGCAGTGACAAACTTTGGTGCTCCAGCTGAAGTCTTTGATTCTGAAGGTGAGTGTCTGGGACCACAGCTTGCTGGAAACTGTCCAACACAGGAGTTAGACTTGCTGTCATGTCAACACTAAGTAACCTAGTGTTTGCTACAGGGCAGTCTTGGCCAGCTGGTTTCAGAGACTAGTAGAGTGTAGCTGTACTATTGGCCTCAGTTGTAGTAGAAGCTAACTGAGGCAGGGCCTGAAAGCACAGATCACACACTGGTTGCCTTTGTTTTCTTCAGTGTCTTTTTCTTGCCACACAGAGGCTGAGGTGTTCCAGAGGAAGCTTGATGAGACTACAAGATTGCTCAGGGAGCTCCAGGAGGCGCAGAATGAGCGACTGAGCACCAGGCCTCCTCCCAATATGATCTGTCTCTTGGGGCCTTCTTACAGAGAAATGTACCTTGGTATGTTTGTCCCAGTGGTGGGAGGTAGAGCAAGGCTGGTGTGTGGAAGAAAGGCTTCCAGCAAGTGGCAGTTCTGTAAAGTAACTAGAGTGAACACCACACTGTGCGTGGAGGCTTTCTATATTTACACATTTACAATTCTTAGGGCTTTTCTTTCTTTTTTTTTTTTTTTAATTATCAGATAGCTCAGTTGGCAAAGTGTTTGCCACAAAAACATGACGGCCTGAGTTGAGATCACCAGCACGTGAAGGTGCAGTTCGAGCACCTCTGACCTCACTGATGGTGGAAATAGGCAGACCCTGAGCTCCCTGGCTGCTCTAGCTCAGTCAGTGGGAGACCCCGTCTCAAAAATACGAGAGAAATGTGCAGGTGCTCATACATACCACGTGTGTGCACACACCTAGGTGACATACTCTTAAACTTCCAGCCCTTGTGGGGCTGAGGCAGGAGGATTGCTGTGATGAATCCAAGGCCAGCAAGGACTATGTAGCAAGACTCTTTAAAAAGAAAATGCTAGGCAGTGGTGGCACACACCTTTAATCCCAGCACTTGAGAGGCAGAAGCAGGTGGATCTGTGAATTCAAGACCAGCCTGGTCTACAGAACAAGTTCCCAGGCAGCCAAGGCTACATTAAAAAACCCTGTCCAGAAAGAAAGAAAAAACAAGAAGAGGGCCTGGAGAGATGGCCAATTGGTTAAGAGCACTTACTGCTTTTCCAGAGGATCACAGTTCCATCCCCAGCACCCACATGGCAACTCACAGATGTCTGTAACTCCAAGATCTGACACCCTCACACAGACATGGAGGCAAAACACTAATGCACATAAAATAAAAATAAATTATTTTTAAAAAAGAAAAACTGAAATGACTGAAGGAACCACTTTAGTACCTTAAGCTCTTTCCACTGTTTGTTCTAGCTGAACAAGTGACCAATAACCTTAAAGAACTCACACAGCAAGTGACCCCAGGTGACGTTGTAAGCATACACGGAGTCCGAAAAGCAATGGGGATTTCTGTTCCTTCTCCCATTGTGGGAAACAGCTTCGTAGATTTGACAGAAGGTAGGTGCCCTATTTCTGTGGGTGGGAGATTTTTGTAAATAAAAGGAAAATTGGCCTTTTTCCGTAAGATAACATTAAGAACCCTTGTCTGGTTTGATTTTGTTTTATTTAATTTTGGGGATTAGCGTGCAAAGTAATGGGTTTTATCATGGCATCTTTTAGTTCTCATCCCATCTTGTTTAAAGAATAGATTTGATACACTTGTCACAAGCTTCAGTGATGACTTAAAGCAAGGCTTCTCCTTAGCTGTGAATGTGGCATGAAGGGCTGGCAGTGTGACTCTCTGGATGCTAGCACAGTGGGACAGAATGCTGAGTGCTGTCTTCTTCCTTCAGAGTGTGAAGAACCTCAGGGGACCGGTACTGCTGAGTGTGGGCCTGACAGACAGGAGCTGAACTAGCCTGGTATTTGATTATAGAATGTACATATTTTTTCATCCTGAACTTGGAGGTGCTTTTCAGAAGATTTATCTATTTGTAAATTGTGTTTTAATTAAGCTTTGGAACAGTTCCTTTTAGTGTTCCAGAGATTGGACTTGTATTAGGCAATAAAGCTGAACCTGGGACTGTGAGGCGCTGGCGTGTCAGCTGAATTGCCCCTTGCTTTACTCAAACTTGGGTGTGAGGATGGACACCTGGAACACACACCATCCTTTTCCATGATCGTCTTTCAAAGGAGCAGGTCCTCAAAACAAATTAATTCCCCCATTTTTCACATTTACCATCCTCATTAAGAAAATTATACGCAGGTAGTTGTAAGACCTGCCTTACTTACCAGAGCTCCTCTGAATGACATTCAGAAAGTAGTCTTGTGAGGAGGCCATCCTGGTGGCCTTTCAGACTGTCACTAATGCTGGTCTGGTTTAACTGACAAGACTCAGCTGTTATCATTATACTGTTGTTGTTATTGGGTGTGTACTATATACATATGGGCACATGCATGTATGCCATGGTGCATATGTACAGGTCAGTCAAAGGAAAACTTTTTTTGTTTGTTTTTTTGAGACAGAACTTCTCTGTGTAGCCCTGGCTGTCCTGGAACTAACCTCAGAGATCCACTTGCCTCTGCCTCCTGAGTCCTGGGATTAAAGGCATATGCTACCTCCGCCTGCCCAGGATAACTTTTAGAAGTTGGTTTTCTGTATCTATTGTGGATTCCATGGATTAAACTCAGGTCACCAGACTTGTCAGAAAGTACTTTTTTACTCACTAAACCATCACTGGCCCAGGACCCCTTTTAAACATTAATTCTGTCCACTGAAATTTCATAGTATTGTACTGTGAAAGTAAACACACTCCAGATAATGTTAAAGTTTCCTAGAATGGTACTCTTCTCTGTACATGATGGGAATGGTGTCCTCATTTATGGTTAATAGGTACTGGATCTGCCCCCAACAAACCCCCCCCCCAAAAAAAAAAGTGAGCTAGGCGATTCATGGTGAAAAAACATGTCTAGTGTATTTTCTTTTCTTTTCCAGTTACTTGGCGCTATAGCCAAAGGACACACCAGATAAGATGAATCAGATCACCCTTAGACAAAGTATAGAGTCCAGAGCTTAAAGGAGAGCTTGCTTCTGCTCAGCTTCTCAAAAGCCACCTGTGTTTCAGCTATGCCCCTGAATTGTTTCCCTTTTCTGAAATAAAAAGGTCAAGTGACCAAGCAGATTAAGTAGGAGACCATCAGATATGTCCCTTTATATCACATATCACTGGGCTGAGATGAATGATAATTTTTCTAACTATAACCTGTTTAAAAAGCAAGCTAGGGGGCTGGTGAGATGGCTCAGCAGTTAAGCTCACTAGCTGGTCTTCCAGAGTTCAATTCCCAGCAACCACATGGTGGCTCACAACCATCCCCAACGTGATCTTATGCCTCACTTCTGGCTGCAGGTGTGCATGCAGATAGAGCACTCATACCCATAAAATAAATCTTTAAAGAAAAAAAACACAAACTGGATATGGTAGCTCATGATTGTAACCCCAGTACTTGAGAGGCTTCCACAAGAATGCCATGAATTTGAGTCCAGCTGAGACCCTGCCTTTTAAAAAAAAAAAAAAGTGGGGATGGGAACACTGGAGAGATGGCCCAACAGTTAAGAAAGAGCACATACTACTCCTGCAGACGACTCATGTTAAGTTCTCAGCATCCACATTGTTCAAAACCACCTGAAGTTCAGCTCCAGGGAATCTCATACCTCTGGCCTCTTCTGCAACCGCTAGGACTTGTACGCACATGCACACACATGATTTTAAAATAAGTAACATTTCAGTGTAGATACAACCAGCTTTAGTGAAGAGATGAATCACCATTTTACAGAGCCTGTCTGCAAAACATCTAGACAGAAATACATAGCTATTTTCTTGATTTGAAATTAATAGTGAGCCAGAGCATGAACAGTAAAGTTGTATCTTCAGAAATTACAGGGTGACCCTTTTGTAGACCATTAAGCTAGTAGAATAAAATACTTCAAGTATGTTTATATCAAGCCTTTTTAGATTCTGATTTTAGTCTCTAAAATGTAGTTTAGGGGCTTAGGGGTTGTAGGTCTGTTTGTAGAGTGCTCAGGTAGCATTCGTGAAGCCTGAAGTCTGATCCTCGGCACCATATAAATCGGCCACTGTGAGCTGCAGGATAGAAGGTGGCTCAGTGATTAGAGTGCTTGTGCAAGCCTGACAGCCTGGGTTTGCATCCCCAGAACCCAAGTAAAAAGCTGGATGCGGTAGCATATATGTCTATAACCTCTCCACTCCTATAGCAAGATAGGTGGAGACCAGAGAACACCTGAAGTTCATAGGGCAGCTAGCAGAAGTGAGAAACTGTCTCAAGGTAGAAGAGGGTGATGACTGATACCCAAGGGTATCGTCTGATGTCTGCACATGGAGTCCTGCACACACATGTACGTGCACACACACAAAAGAAACAAACTGGGTGTAGTGGCACATCCCTGTAATCCTGTCACTGTAGGAGTAGATACAGGAAGATTAGGAGTTGAAGGTTTGAGGACAGCCTTGGCTACATGAGTAGATCTACTTGGCACAAGTCAGTTCCTGAAGACCCAGAAATACTTTGATTCAAAACACCTTAGGGCATTCATGTTTTTTAATTGTTGGTTGGACATAAAAAGGAGCCAGGTACTGATGATATATAAAAATGAGACAAAACACTTAAGACAAATGGTACTGACCTATAAATATTAAACGTACAGAACAAACCAAAGTTATTTGCTTGTACCCGCTCAAAGCATTGACTTGTCATCCATGAAGTACACAGTAATAATCATCTTTTGTCTGGAAGTGTCCTTAAGTAAGCCAGAAGACTTAGGATATTACTGTCTGTAGTCAGTGAAGGCTGCCTGAGTGGAGATCCTGAAATGAATCCTTGACCCATAGGTTTTTTTGTTTGTTTTTTAAGTTCCTATGATAAGACACCTGTGAAGAAATTACTTGGAAATTAAAAAAACAAGTATATGTGCATAACTCCCAAGTGATTTTTTTTTTTTTGTCAGTTACACTCTTATGACTTGAACAGGAACTTAAAAATATTCGTAGCACAGTGCTTCAGAACAATGCATGAATGGTAGCCTATTTCTCTTAAACTCAAGCTAGGATTCCTGTTGCTGGAGGGAAAAAGCAACATGGATGTTGGGAGAGTGGAAATGTTGTCAGCCTCAGAGAGGCTCATTCCTGCTGTGTCTGAACTGCATTGTGGCGTCAGCAGGAACTTTCCTAACTCCCCAGGGGAGCCTTGCCAGGAAGCCCTGGCCACTACTAGACTGCTTTGTGCAAGCTGGAGTCAGCCCTTCTTCCTGGGCTGACAAAGCTCCACGGGACACAGCACAGGCAGGTCCTGTCTTCCTCCCTTCTGCACCCCCGCTGCTTATCCTTGGACCAAAGTGCCAGGCAAACCTAGCTGGTCAGGCACCCTGGCTGCAGCTCTTACATCATTTGCAGACTCCTGTGTGCATGATTTTCTGTTCTTTAGGAGGTTCCTTGGTGACTCCTAGCTAAGAGTACCATGATGTAGTGAAGTTCTGTGGCACTGAAGTCATTTCCAAAAGAGTGGGATCTTTAGTCACCTATCACTTTGAATGGTCTGGAGCACAGTAAGACACTGTCTCACAAAGCTGGATCTTGCCTTGACTCATCTGAGTTGGAACAACTTGTCATTTGTTGAGGGGCTCAGTTCACAGGCCAGAGTACTCAGCACATGTTCCTGCTGGGTAGATTGTGCTAAAAGCTCTGCAGAGTCAGCTCGGAAGACTAGAGAGAGGCAAGCAGCATACAGATTGCCCAAGCCCTCTCCACAGGATTAGTAATGTGCGTCAGTAACTGAAGCACTCAGGAGATGTAGGTGACCCTGTCTCCAAAAAACAAAGTGCACACAGAAGGACGGAAACATACCTCATTTGTAGACTTCCAGGTTCAGGGACCTTGTCCCAGAAGACTTGCAGCAAAACTGCTTCATTGCAGACCCAAAGCTTTGTTGCTTCTTGGGTCTTGCTGTGAGCCCCTTTCCTCAGAATTCTATCCCTGTAGCGAAGCTAATCCTATAAGCTGACATTGGACAGCAGTCCTATTTACATGTAGTCAGGTGGTTAGGAGAAAATATACTGGAAAGGAGATCTTTGTGTAGCATCTGACAGTAGTAAAGATAAAACTTAATGACCTGTCCACTTCAGACATAAGCTGGAGATGGTAAAAAGTGACAAATGTCGATTAGATGTTTTTCTCTACTCTTTGAGACTACCTGCCAGTGTGTGCACTTTTCAACTCACTTGCCTGCGTGAGGGATTAGCACCCCACAGTGGTACTGACGGGAGGAAGGGAAGCTTCAACCCATGCTGGGCACCCTGCCTGAGCCTCCAGTAACCAGGAGAGGATTTGTCTCCCTGTATATGCTGTTCACTGGCCACCATGGTGGATGTCTGTCTTGGTCATGCACTAAGATTTTTTTTCCCCAGCACCCTGGGAACAAACACAGCCTGAAGTAGACCAGTTGTCTAGCTAATTTGGAACCACACAGTCTTAAGCATAGAGGTTCTGTGTACAACTTAGCTGCTTCAAACAGAATCTGATGCCCATGTCAGGTCAAAGCCATCTTGTAGTGCAAGTCCAAAGAGACCACAGAGCCGTCTGCAGCTGGCATGGGGCTACATTCTTGGCTCCCTCAGGGAAGGAGGCTGACCACCAGACACCTCAGTTCAGCCCCAGCCCTTGGAACTTGGCAGTGTCTGTACACACAAAGTAAGTCCGCAGTTCCCCTTTGCCTTTGACGTTGATCAGCCCTCGGCACTCACAGGAATATCCTAGTGTCTGGAGGATGGTGCACGTCTCTTCCGTGACCTAAAATGAAGAAGAGCCCTGTCTTCAGAGGAAGAGAATGACTAACAAGCAGTGTGACTGTTCTCTAACCCTGACATTGATGACCGGAGCAGGGAACCACCTCCTCGGAGGATGTCAGCTGCCCCCAAGCAGTGTGACTGTTCCCTAACCCTGATATTGATGGCCAGAGCAGGGAACCACCTCCTCGGAGGATGTCAGCTGCCCCCAAGCAGTGTGACTGTTCCCTAACCCTGATATTGATGGCCAGAGCAGGGAACCACCACCTCTGATGATGTCAGCTGCCCCGAGTCAGTGCTTCCCTGTGCACTTTTACCTGGATCTTCCCGAGCTCCCCAGTGCTCTCCATGCGGCTGGCAACATTCACTGTGTTTCCCCAGATGTCATACTGAGGCTTGCGAGCTCCAATCACCCCAGCAATCACAGGCCCGTGGTTTATGCCTTAAGATGATTTACAGTTAGCCATGCATAGTGGTACTAAGAGAGCCCACAGAGGGGTAACGGCAATAGGAGTACAGGTTCCCTTGGAACTGTTCTCTCCAAGTTGTGATGCCTCTGAAGCATGAAAGGCCCCGGCTGTCTCTTGTCCACACTACAAGACTCATTAGCTCTTCCTTACTATCTGCTAATTTCACTTTTTAACAAAAATAAGTAGGCTTTAAGTACCTGCCCTTAAAGCTGACTGTGACTAATTAGGTTTAATAGATTTGTTTTATTCTCTATATTTTAAGACCATTTATTTGCAGCCATGATTTTGGCCCTGCATTTATATAGTTATATATCATTAAATGTTCCAAAGATAGGGGTTGGTGGCTGGCAAGATGGCACATCAGGTTAAGATGTCACCAAGTCTGATGACTTGAGTTGAATCCCCAGAACTCACAGGATGGAAAGAGAATTGGCTCCTATAAGTTCTCTGACCTCCACACATGCACTGTGGTATGTCACACAATAAATGTAATTTTAAATTTTTTGAATGAAAGGGGGTTGGGGAGATAGCTCAGTTTGTCACACAAACATGAAGACCTCAGTTGGATACCCAGCACCCCATGTAAAAAGTGTGATGACACATACCTGTAGCCCTAAAAAACTGGGCATGTGGACACAGGCTCACTGGCTTGCCAACCTAACCTCATTAGCAAGTCCCAGGTCCCAGAGACAGAGTCACGAAGTAAAGTAATCAGCTTCTGAGGCTGCCCTCTGGCCTCCATACACACACGCACCCACACATAAATACACGTTCCCCCCCCCCCCCAATGGTAGCTACATGAGAATATGCAAGGGAGCTCAGGGTTAACAGTAACATCAGAAGGTCGGGTGAAACCCCATAGCAGAGGGCCCAGGATGGCCTCCAGTCAGAGGGTGTGCACGAGGATGAGCTGCCTGTTTGTGGCCCTCACCGACTCGGAGGCGGAACGAATTGAAGGAGTGCCTGTTGATTCCATCCAGCTTGCTCATCAGGGCCATGCTGAACTCCACCAAGACACCAATGTGCACATGCTGCCGCTCCAGGTCCTGTGGGACATGGATTGCGTACCTACTCTATGCAGCCTTGACTGAGAGCAAATGTATCTCGTGAGGATAGGGTCCCTGTTCCCACCAGGGGTCTTCAGGCTGAGCCACAAAAGTCAGAGGCTCCCTGCCACAGCACCTTTAGAAGTTGGTAGGACTGGGGATGACTTGTAGAATTGACTTTCACTCAGGCTGGGGTACCTGGTTCTCATGTCCTGAGGGGACACTGAGCCCTGCAGCGGCCATGTAGGTGCTGCCAATGGTCTTGATCTTCTCCACACCACTGAACTTGGGCTTCAGCAGCAGCTGCAAAACAAACAGAAGCTGCAGTCACCCTGGTACTAAGAAGAGGCCTCTCCTTTCCCCCATACACGGTGCAGACAGCTATTGCATGGCCTTGTCCGTCTTGAGCTCCTGGCTGCAGGTCCCATCATCTCATCCCTTTCCTTCCCTGTACTCTGATGCTTTTAAGAGCAACCTGCACAGCATCAGTTACTTAGAGGTGGGCTAGTGTCTCCCACAAAGTTCAGCCCAAACCAACTTCCTGAAATGGTTGACATCGTGGATTAGCCCAGTAGCACCTGTTCACCAGAGGTTTAATAAAAGTTTGCTTACTCGATAAAAAGTAAGTGTGCCTTTGGTATTCAATGGAATACAGTTCCCAGCTGGTTGGCCTCGTGTTTTGGTTATCTGCTGTTTCACGGGACTAAGGACCAAGCCAGGGCCTCACGCATACATAGCTGAGCTTCCAGCTTACCATTGAGCCTCCACCCCGCCCTTGCCACCTGACTCGTGGCAAGCTGCACACCCCGTGCAGCCTGGCCAGGCTGTACCTCATCAAAATCAGCAACGATCTCATTCAGCAGGCGAAGGCACTCTAGTCCTTCTTTGTTGACGTCGCACTCGGTATAGAACACTTTGAAGTCGGGAACGGATGCAAACATGACACAGACACAGTCATAAGACTGATGGTACCAGTCCTGCAGCAGGGCAGGGGACAACAGGACCCTGCGTCAACATGAAAGCAGCTAAGGCAGGAGTCCAGTAAGGTGCTGTCACAGAGCTGTCACGGGGCCTGTTTCCTATGTCAGAAAGGCTCTGCCATATGTGCCTCATGGCGGCACCGATGTCTTATTAGTACAGAGCATCCAGATGACAGACACCTCAGCATGTCTGAACCTCATGGTGGTTGTTTTCCAGGGTAGAAGTCAAGGCCAGGGAAGGGAGGTGTCTTGTCCACAGCTCCTGGTGGACATAGACCTCTGACTTGACTGCAAGCCTGCCTTTACATCTAGCCTACTCTCAGGGGGTCCTGCTGAGTAGCCCAGGCTCTGTCCACAGACTCCTAAAGTACCCTGCCCTTCACAGACCTCGGCTGCCTTGTCACCAATGAAGTGGGCAGCCACGTGTGCTGGCAGCACATTTTCTAGGAGGAGGCGGTTCACATTCTCCATTGTTTCAAACTCCTCATGCTCCTTCTTGAACTTCTTCTTCCACAGACAGTCCAAGCGGCAGTAGTAGTCAATCTGGAAACCAGGGAGCCAGTGTCATACCTGTCACACTTGTGACACACCACCCAGGGCTGGGACCTAGGGTGCTGAGTCAGCCTATCCCCAGCCCTGTGCAGAACAAGACCAGCACCTCCATGAATGGCCTCGGCCACATTGGTACCCCAGGCCCCAATCCGTCTGTACGGTCTGCTCAGCAGAGGCTGGGCAAGGAGCCTACACACCTGTCTAGACAGCAAGATGAGGGTGGCATAGAACAGGACCAGGTAGAAGTTGATCATGGTCTTCAGGTCTTCCTGTAAACATCTGCCAGAGGAGGGGGCAGTCACCTGAGCCCCCAGAGCAAGGGTGTGGCTGTGCATGCTTTGTGGAGCGGACCGGAGCAGATATGTCCTAAGTGGGTAGGGAGGAAACAGTTGCAACTGTGCAGGGAGAAAGCTTCAGCAGGGGTACTTCTGGGTCACTCCAAAAGGCCCACCTGCTGAGTGAAATCCAAAGGCAGCCAAGAGCTCCCAGTGAGGAGCCAGAGCTGCTACTGTAGACTGGCATAAGGACCTAGCCAGAGTAAGGCAGATAATTTTTCTTCTAGGTCCTCAAGCCTCTAACCACATAGGATTCTCAAGATTCTAACCACAAGAGAGCCAAGTCCTTTCTTCAGTCCAAAGCCTTGAGGGCTACAGAGCCCTTCCCAACCAACGCACAGGAGTGCACCTGCCCAGGAAGAAACAGGCATCTGCCCAGAAGAAATATCCGCATGTCTGACATTGGTGATCCAGGCCACAGCTCAGACTAAGCTGGCTCAAGGCTCCCTTCTTACCCCTTGACTGGCCTCAAAACAGGAGGAGCCTGATTACTGGGCCCTCCCCCAAGAACCCATCAGTAAGCCATATACATCCAGCTCTGACTGCTGGAGACCTGGAGCCTGGACCAGTCACTGTCCCTCAGTAGAGAAGAAACCACACCATTTGCTCAGTGTCTGGTCCAGTAGGACCATGGACAGAGATTCACCATGCTCTGGCCAGGGTAAAGGTCAAAACAAACCAGCTTGCAGTAGTAGACTGCTGAGAGGCACCAGCAGATCCAGCCCCACCTGTGTGTACTGTTGGTCTCAGTGCCGTTGCCTGGGACGCGCCAGCACGGTGAGAGGTTGAAGAGCAGCAGGTAGGCCACCAAGGCCACTGTCAGCAGCATGGCCTTCAGTTCCAGGCTCATCCGCAAGAAAACGGAGCACGCAATGAAGCCCAGTATGCAGCTGCAGGTGTAGTACTGCGGGTAGGGACAATATCCTGTGTCAGTCACCAGGAGGCAGGCCCCGAGTAGGCAAGCATTAACAGTCCACTGCCAGCTCCCTCCTGCTGAGGGGCTCCAAGGCCCGGTGTCTGTACCATCCTTGGCTCGCTGCTTCCCTTTCCAGCAGAGATTAGCAGGGAAGCTACACAGCACTGCTCTGATGGTCACCCCTAGTCTTGTGACTTCTCATGGCCCCTCTTCCCAACTTGGGCCTCTCCAGACACAGATCTTGGTTTGTCAGCTGCCCTGGGCCCAGCGCTTCATTCCTTTAAGGCCTCTCGGAGTGCGGGTAAAGTGACCGAAAGACACCCACTAGTACAGCTGATGCTGGTCTGCACTCTGTGCCTACCCCAAGGCTTAGAGCAAACAGCCAAGACCCAGTTTCCTGTTTTCCTGGCATTGGTGCAGGCAGGGAACAAGCCTGTCTGCCTGGACCTTGCCCTCTCCACGCATGCTAGAAGACACTGAACTCATTCCTCCTCTCCATGCTCTCAAGACTCAGACTTTGAACCATGAACTGTCCACTCTGACCAGAGTGGCCAAGTAAGAACAAGTAACTCTAAGAAGACTGAGCCAGGGGCTGGGTGCTGGGGGGAAGCCAGGATGAGCATACTCACCGGAAGGAGTTCACACGGGGACCCAACTCTGTTCCTTGCACCCAGAGGGCTTGTCTCATTGTCTCTAGGCTGCTCTGGGCCTGGGTTAAGCATCAGTGGCTGGGGGAAGACAGGTTGTCATTAGACTATATATCGAGAAACTCAGACCTGCCAGGCCCAAGGGAGGTGACCCAAGACAGCTATGGGCACCAAAGGTGCCCTGAGGCTGATTGCTAGGCTCTCCACTGAGCCCAGTGAGTGGCCATGTCCACAGCGACCACCAGGTATGGAGTACCTAGAGTGGGGAGGGATACAGAACAGAAGTGCCGGGGCGGCAGCAGCCCAGGGCAGGCATGGGAGAAGACTGGGACCAGCCCTCTCAGGAGCCCCCTTTTTCTGGACCCTCAGAGAAGGGCATGAGAGCACACTTCCCAAACTGCAGCATACAGTGTCAGGGGCACAGTGTGGAGGAGACCTCTGCTCCAAAGGAAGGAGCTAGCACAAAGTAGGGGGTGCGAGTTCCTATAGGCTACCAGCATATGACTTGGTTCAGAGTGCAAGTCTTATCCCTTACTGAGGAAAATAAGTCCCAAAGAGTGTGAGGAGGAGGAGCTGGCTCTCAGGACATACCTCCAGGGTTGCTGGGTGCCCCAAGACCTTCCTTGGGGTGGGGGGCTAAAGAGCTCTAAGACTGCCCTGGGACCCCACAGATCCCTGCAGAGCTACAGAGGGGTCACACCAGATGTGTCTGTTCAGGTAACAAACTGAGATTCTGGAATCTGGGTTTCCCAGGTCAAAGATGGCCCCTCTCCCTAGGAGATAAACCTGTGGTACACAGCCCCATCAGGGCTTGCTCTCCAAGCCCCATAACTTACCATGTTGATGATGGCAACAGTCAGTACGCTGCCAACAGTCAGCATGACCAGGGGCAACCTGAGCAGGGGCTGCGACTCCACACTCTCCGAGATGGCCCAGAGTGTACCTCGGGCTGGAAAACACCTCTGTGGAGAGGGACAAGTCATGCAAAGAAGCAGCTGGGACAAAGGACAGCCTTACTCAGGAAGGATGGGTGGCACTAACCAGCCTGGGAGGCTGAGAACTTGTGGACAGCTTGCAGGGACTCAATCATCCTGGAGGTAAGACGAGGCACCCAACCGTTGCCCAGAGCAAGACTTCTGGGGAGGGCGAGGGCATAGGGATGAGGATGAGTCCACTGAACTCAAGGACCCACTCACCGAGAACTCAGTAGCAAAGCAGAAGCTTAGAACCAGCCCCAGCAGGCAGGCCACCAGCCCAAAGGACACACCCAGAGTTGCAATCCTAGAAAGGAGGAAAACCTTGAGTTCAGGCCCCTTCCACCAGTCCCAATTCTCCAGTTCAAGGGCATCTGTCCCTCCCCTACTGTATCCCGCAAGGAAGATCTTGAAAAACTAAATCCAAACGTCCCACAAACAACAATCATGAAGACCAAGGTTGTCATCAAGTCCCACTAGGAGCCGAGTTTATAAGAAGTGGGTCACATCATGAGCCTCCGGAACCGTGTCTGGCATGTAAAACACAAAAGCATCTGTTTAGGGGGCTGGAGAGATGGCCCAGCGGTTGGGAGCACCTGTTGCTCTTGCAAAAGGAGCCAGGGTGCACTTCCCAGCAGCACCCATATGGTGGTTCCCAACCTTATCTATAATTCCAGTTCCAGGGGAGCAGACACACTCTTCTGACAGCCTCAGGCATCAAACACACATGTGGTAAAAATATACACATGCAGGCAAAATACTCACACAGAAATCCAATTTAAAAAGTTAAGCATCTATATATAATATTCTATTTAGTTGGGTTTTAATACAGGGTCTTGTTGCCCTGGTTGACCCGGAACTTATCATGTAGGCCGTGCTGGCCTCGAACTTGCAGCATTCCTCACGCCTCTGCCAGCTGAGTGCTGTGGAATAACAGACCGAGGTCACCATACCTGGTTGCTACTTAGCCTTTGTGTGCGTGTGTGTCTGTATGTGAATGTAGACACCTACATGCTGTAACATGCATATGGAGGCTAGAGAATAACTCTGGAGTCAGTTTTCTCCTTGTAACCATGTAAGCAGCAGGGATTGAACTCGGCGTTGGCAGGCTTGTTGGCAGGTGCCTTTACCTGAGGAGCCATCTCAATTGCCCTATTTAGTCTATTAAGCACATCCATCCAAGCCCACAATACCAGCCATGCTTGTTTTAATCGCCTTCTGGAAGCTAGCTGTGGTTAAGTTTTGTTCCCTCTAGCCTCGGCTCCTTGTCCCTGTCTACACCAGCAGGACCCCAGAAGAATCTCAGGGCTTTTGGGTTCTGGCTGTATGCCACAATCCCTGCAAGTCTCACTTTCACACCTGAAAGAAGGAAATGACAAGGGCCACTGTTTCCAGGGGCTAAGGCCAAGACCACACAGAAAGCAGGACTTGGCAGGAGACGGGAACCTGGGACAGTTTCACACCCAGTCACAAGGGAGGGCCAGACACCCCTGCTCTGGGGCTGTCCCCCTGCTCCAGTGGTGAGGGATCCAGAGCTGAAGTCACTGGTCCTTTCCAGCCAGCCATGAAGCACCTTGACAGTTTCTGCTGGGTCCTGCCATGGTTGCCACCCCTCTGGCTGGACCCCATGGGCTTGCCCATCCTCCCCATCACAGGCTGACCTGGGCATCACTAGTAGATGGACAAGCAGGATGCAGACGAAGACAAGACTGGCACAGGCGAAGTCATAGCGAGCCCGGGGGATGGGCACCAGGCGGTACTGGGGGTAGGGGTGGTGACATGACCGTGAGAGACAGCTACCAGCAAGGTCCCTTCAATGCCCCACCCCCTTAAGTCCACATCCTAAAATAAACTGCCCAGCACCACTCCAGGAGTTCAAGGTGTTATTAAACGCAGTTGTTCGCCCGCCAACATTATACAGTTCCTCTCTGCATGAGCAATACCCTGCAGCCAGCAAGGCTTTTGCTTTCATTTCTCAGGCCCCGTGGGCAGGAACCAAGCTTGAGCTCCTGGGGCTGTCAGTAGGCCTGACCTCACCCCTTACCAAGGAATGTTATCTGGGCCGGGACCCCTGGACAAACAAGTAGAGATCCCTGAGGCTACCCTTCCACATGGACCACCATGTTACCATGTCAGCATGCTCCCACAGTTAAGGAGCAACCAAGGCTCAGGCCACGTGACCCGTAGGCAAGGGAAGTCCCCTCTGCTCTCTTCCCCATAACTTTGCACAGATTTCCCAGGGAGAACGATCCTCCCCTCAATCTTGGATACCAAGCTCTGGAGGCCAGGACTGTCCTCAGATGGCCACAGCCTAAAGCTAAGAACAGCCACCTTCAGAACCTCCAAGCTTCAGGTTCCTATCTAAACCACCTGGCCCCTGCCTGGCCACTTGGAGGAAAGGTCAATCAGACAGACCCTAACGTGGGTCCACGGCCTGCAGGGAGCCATGAGGTGCTCTAAACCTACAGGGCCCCTGGAGCACACAAAGTGTGCCACAGCAGCCAAGCAGGAGGTCCTAAAGGTTTGCAACTGGAAGACTGAACTTGGGGTATCTTTCTCTGGGAAACCTGAAGCACTCACTTGGCCCAAAACTCAGGGACAAATCTCTAGGGTGGTGTCAGGTAAAGGGGTGAGGCCAAGAGAAAGAGCCACAGATAAGACTGTACAGGACTCTGTCTACTCCAATATCCAGTGCACAGATCTCCAGGGGCCTCCCCACCCTGTGGGATTTGCTGAACCCAGCACTCCACACCCCCACCCACCAGGCCAGGCCTGTTCCTCTGTGGTGGCTGCCCTATCCTCACCTCACGCTCGAAGCCCTTCTCCAGGAAAATGGGTCCAAAGGTGTGGAAGTCATCAGACCTGGAGCAGCAGGGCCTGGGGGAACAGCAGCATGATGTGCCCACAGAGCAGCAGAGGGCCACACCCTTGGAGGCAGCTCCAGTGCCAAGTGGAGGAATTACAGGCCAGAGCCAATATCCAGCATGAGGGGACCAGCCCTGCCACGGGAGGGAGGGGGTAGATAGGGGGTCACAGGCCTCACCTGGTGGAGCTGAGCCCCTCGATGGCTGACAGCATCTCATCGTCACAATCATCCTCCAAGCGCCCCTTGGGGGACGCACTCCTGGAAAAATTAAAGCCCCCAGTTGCATCACCCCAGGGACCTACTTGCCCAGAGGCTAGGGTATGGATGGTGGACTCACCGAGTTTACAGGTATCTGGTGGGGTCCCTGAGTTCATGAAGTGGGGAGAAGTTAAGTGAAGGGCCCAGCAAGAAGCAGAGGACACATCCCTAACCTCCAGACCAAGGCCACCTCTGCTTGAGCAGGGCCAGCACGGAAGCCAGAGAGACACCTTTCCTCACCATCAACACATAGAAACTGGCTGACCCAGCCCTAGGGTAAGCATGTAGCGGCCATTCCAGCCCAGGCTGTAACCTGTGAGCCCTGCACCCAGAGAAGACAAACCCGAGCCCTCACAAACCCGTGGAGGCCTGGGGTGGGCCTGGAGGGGCTGTCCCAGACAGAGACTGCTCAGAGCACCTGCCCGAGAGAGGAGTCTGGCACAGCAGTGTTCAGGGAGGGCATTACACCTACCTGTCAGGGGCCCGGTGTCGGCGCAGAGGAATGGCCTGAAAGGGGTGAGATGGAGAAGGTGATCACTCCATGAGCACTGACCATCATTCACCATGGGCCTGGCTTTCTTTCCTCAGACTGGAAAAGGACCAGGAGATTCCAGGCCCCATTGGAGCGTTCTCCAAACATCTCCTCCTGCCCAGAAGGGAGGCTTGGCAAAGACTACCCACAATGCAGTTAAAGGAGCAAGGCTGGGACAGAGCCTTTTGGTCCCTGCCCCTTCCTTCTCAGAGGGCTTCTAACCCAGCAACCAGGTAGGAGGGGACCTACCTTCGGCCTCCGGCCATTGGGGATGGGGGTCTCGCTGCTGCTCACACTCTCCCGGTGGTTGAGGTGTGCAAAGGGCCGTGCTGCCCCCCAGGACTCTAGATAGCGGGTTACACGCACCGAAGCCCGCATCTTCAGAGTTGCATCCCCCTTGGGCTTGGAGAGGTGATGGCTGGGCGGGGGAGGCTGCTGGCTCTGCAAGCACAGACACGTCCTGTCCCACCTGTTCCCCTCTCAACCACCCCTGGCATGCATGTGACCATGCCTGGAGCACTGGCTGGACTGATAAAGGTGTTACGTTTCTGAGCCTATAGTATATTCTTGGAGGATGGGCTGCCGCAGGGACTAGCTGAAGTCCTCCGTTTTTCATCCCTGCCCCGGGCCAGGAAGAGGCTGATGGCCACAGAGCTCAAGCATGGCCTCCCTCCCCTAGAGGAAGGGGTAAACATGATCCCTGCTCTGTCCACCTGTGGTAAGGGTTTTGTTTATTCAAAAACCCAGTTATGACATGAGAATGTTTTTGCTTTAATCCCAGATGTGGAGCTGCTTGAGGTTGTCCACACCCGTAAATTATAAGTGCCTCATGTGCTACCGGGGGCATGGCTTAGCCAGCTGCAGAAAGTTATCTCTGAGGACTGGAGAGAGGGGTATAAAAAGCCAGAGCCCCAAGAAGTAGGAGGGCACTCTGAAGAAGAGAGAGGTTGCTACTCTCCTTGCTGGTGCTCCCCTGAACCGCTGCTGGTTCGTCCTGCTGCTGTGTCTGCTGGTTTGCTGTGATTGGTGTTGCTGGTTTGCTGGACTGCTGGATATCGTGACTACTGAGACTGGTATTGCTCCCAAAGAACCCGAGAACCCTAAACAGCAGGAAGTAGCTCAAGGAGACCTATGTCCGTTTCCCCTCCAACCTTCCTTCGCTCCCACCTAGTGTTGGGGGGTTGGAAGGAACAAGGGATGGAAAGGAGGTAGAGGTATTAAGTACAGTAAAATTAATTATTGAGTGTGTAATGAAATAAAATAAAAAGCCGCTTGCTACATTTACCCACATGTGGCTCACACATGCTGCTTCCGGTGAGAGCAATGGGTGAAAGATGTACGATGGCCTGAGCCTAGAGACACAGTCCTAAGGCGCAGGCCACTCCAGGGTGGCCTTTGGAGGAGTGCCACACCCAGCCTCAAGCTCAGCTCCACTCTTTGCCAGATGCTTGCTGGGCCCAGCACCATTCTGGGGCCTCAGTGGCTTAGCCAGGCCCTGAGTGAGGGTCCATCTCTGCCTCCTGCCCTCATGCCTCTGAGCCCCAAGTCCCCCTTAACACAAGCCTGGACCTTCTGCAGTCAGGGTGGCCAGGTATGGCGGGAAACAAAAGAAGGAAAGAAAGAGCCCCCAAGGATATCAGATACAAGCACAGGCCACCTTGTGTCTGCTGAGACTCACTCCCCCACCCCCAGCACCTCAGAGCCCATCTCTTCAGGCTTGCCAACACCAATAGGCTGTGACCCACCTACAGCCCAGACCCTAGCCAAAGCACAATGGCAAGTTTACTGGAAACTTCCAGCAGCGTCTCTGGGGACAGAAACCTCTTCGAACCCTCACCGCCCACCATCTACTCAGCCCAGGACCAGGATGTGGAGTTCCACCCTCAAAAGTCCTAGGGTCCAAGCAGAGGACAGCCAAGTCTCCCAGTGAGCAAAAAGCCGCCAAGTCTGGAGGTGAGGGCCTTCCTCTAAGGCTCTTCTACTGCTAGTAACCCTGGTCACATTCTGGCTGGATACATGGGACGAACAGGAACTCCTACAGCCCCCTCTAGACTGCCAGCTCCGAGAATGAACAGATGAACAGAGCTGGAGAGAGAGGCCAGGCAGGACAACAGTTCCACGAATGCCACTGCTTCTCTGGAGTTTGGCTGGAGTCTGGCCAGTATCCTGCAATTCTACTGGCTTACTCTGGCAGCCCTGGGGGTGGGCTTTGGAACTATGTCTGCAGATGTCTTTGAGGTTTGGGCTTCATCTATTTCAAAGGCACTAAGCGCTCGGTCCGCAGGCTGGAGGCCCAATGGTCTTTGGCAGCACAGGATGACAATAAGCAAGAAAGAGAATAAATAAACAGGAGCACGTGGAGGGCAGGAAGGCCCTGGAGCAGGGAATTTTCCTGTATGTGGTGGGTGCCCTGGGGACATCAGCAAGATAAAGGGACATGAAGGAGCCAAGGCAGGCAGCTAGGTGGGCTTGCAGGTTGCCCCAGGCATAACCAAGGGCCAGGACCAAGAGAGCTGGAAGAAGCCCTTGCCAGCATTCTTGAGTAAACTCCAAGGATGATCCAGGAAGTCAAGGCTACAAACAGCAAAAAGCATCAGATTGCCTGCCAGCTTGGAGCAGCCAGTAGACAGGTGCACCAGACTGTCCAGTTGGGCCAGCAGGGCAAGCTGGACTCCAGGAGAAGAGGCAGCATGAGCCAGATACCTGGGAGCCCCAGACCTGCTTGTTCCAGGAGCAGGCTGTCTGGCTATTGCCTGCTCCCCTGAGTCTTCACAAGGGTTCATAACTGGCAGGAGAGCTCCTTACAATTAGCCTCATGGGACCACACTAACTCTGTCTCTGGAGTTGCTGACTCCACACCTTACAGAAAACACAAAGAGGTGAAGAGTTCCTTGGTGTCCAGGATGTTCCCAGTTCAAGCAAGTGCCCTCCTATTTTGGGCTAGTCTCTGCCACCTCACCACAGTCTTGAGGGCCAGTTGGTAGTAGTTGGGACCCTGCTCCCCAGGCTGCCCAATCCCCACCCTCTCCCAGGCCCTGGTACCCGGGGGTCGATCACCAGGTAGGTTCGGATGTTCATCTCTTTCAGATAGGGGTCGCGCTGCTGCCCGTGCCCATCCTCCACCTCGTACGCCTTGTCCAGGTGGTTCAGTGTTGCCTCTGTGATGTGCACCCGGCTGGGGAGACCCAAGTCAGATAAAGCAGTGTGGCCCAGGCACCCACTTGAGGAATGCATAGCAGATGGTCTGGCTCCATCCCCTGCCTCCACACCTGGCCCCGTCCCGATCAGCCCCCACCCCCCAGCCTCTGCTCCTGGGCTGCTGAACCTCACCCAGGGACTCCAGCTGCCTCCATCCTGTTGGCCAGGGACACATCATGGGACCACACATCGTACTGCCACTTTCGAAGCCCGATGACTCCACACAGCACATTCCCGGAGTGAATGCCCACACGCATGCTGATGTCCACTCCTGTGGCCTCACGCACCTGCCTGGAGCAGGGAATCCTGTCACCAACCACTGCTTCAGAGCCACACTGGAGGTCTTGGGTAGGGCAGGGCACCAGGAAGGGAGACAGAGCTTCCCCCTCGGAGAGGCCAAGCACCCCATCCCTGGGAGTGGGCAAGCTCAGATCCAGCTCAAGGATGTAAGAGAAAGGGACTTAGGATGCCACTTATGTTGATGGGCCACATTCTGCCCCTGGTGCCCTTGCCTGGCAGCCCTGGTTGGCTCTGAATAGCCAGGGTGCAGGGGGCACTAAGCCCAACACACAGCGTAGCCAAGGACCCTAGGGGCTTCTCTGCCCCAACTACAGGAAATGAGAGTCCCATTCAGTACAAGGAGCCTCCAGGGTGGAGCCTCCCATGAACCTACCCCACCTCCCTACCTCCCTCCAGGCATGAACAGAGCTCTATGCTCCTCAGGCAAGCTAGTGGTTAAGGACACAGGAACACCAGCACCTTTGTCCACATCTAGAACAAGGGATGACGTAGGGCCACCGAGGCTGGAGCAGGCAAGAGCAAAGCTGCCTCCACACAATGTGGAGTGGCGACCTGCCAGGTCACACGGCAGGCATCTTGGGCATTCTGCACCGTGGACTCTCTTATCAGTGGGGACAGTTCTGGAGGCACAGCAAAGTGGAACTGGATGGAGAACCTCTGCTGCCTACACAGCCACCTCCACCACTACCTCATGAGTCTTCCTCCACGTCCCTGAGCCCCTCACTGTCAGCTCACTGCCAGCAGAAGGGCCTGGAAGTTCTAGGTCACCCTGTTGCTGGAGAGTGATTTCTCTGGCACCAGAAACTTCTCAGAGGGATGGGAAGCAGATAGGGTCCTGGGGCTGGACCATGCCTCTGGAAGGCCTTCCTGCTGTCTGCCCTGAGCTCTTCCTGTTGTCTCAGTCCTTAGAAGGGTGGAGTCCAGCTGCCCAAGCTCAGCTTTTTATTTATTTTTACCTATTTTATTTTATTTTTTAAAACAGGGTCTCTCGATGTAGTCCTGGAACTCACTATGTAGACCAGGCTGGCCTCAAACTCACAAAGATCCACCTGCCTCTGCCTCCTCAGTGCTGGGATTAAAGGCCTGCACCTCCATGCCTGGTAGCTCACATTTTTAGACACTTCTAGGAGTTGAAGACACAAGTGGACCCAGAGGAAAAGAGGTCAACAGAAAGGAGTTTGAATCCTCCACTTGGCGTGCTGTGAGAATCCAGGCAAGTCACACACCACACCCAGCTCAGTTTGTAGTTTGGCAGGGGACACCTGACCCGCCTGCACCTACTTAATGGCCTCACATATGTCCAGACCCATCTTCACGCAGTTGCGGGCATGGGTGGGCAACGACACAGGCAGGCCCGACACGCAGTAGTAGCAGTCACCCAGGATCTTGATCCTCATGCACTCATTGGCCTGCAGGGTAAGTGAGCAAGGGGCATGCTCAGGGCAGGTCTGGGACCAGCAGGACTCCTCCCTGCCACCAGAAATGGCACCTTCAGTTCTGGCTCAGTTGCTGCTACAGAGCCTGGCAAGAGGAGTGGGACCCAAGGACCTGGAGAGATCCGGCAAGGACTCCAGATGGAAGCAAGGCTTAGTACGGGCTATGCAGGAAGGACTGTCTTTGTTTGATTCGTCCATACAGTGTTTCAGCATCTACTGTATACCTGGCCAGGTATCAGGATGTAGTAGCAAACTACAGATTTAACCCTGCAGCTGTGGGACGTGCGTGCTAGTAGGAGGTTGGAACTGAATCAGTACAATTGGGAGATGCACCTAGAACATGAGGCACCGGAAAAAGAGGAAGGGCCCAGGAGACCAGAGCCCGCATAGCCCTAGAAGAACATTCCAACATGTGCAAAGGCCCCGAGGCCAGGAAGCTACTTGAAATAAAACTAAGGCAACCAGTGTGGCCAAATTAGAGTAAGTTGGGCAGGAATTGTAGCAGGCCTCCTTTGTAGAGATCAGCAGGGTTTAAGCCCAGGGATGCCTAATGGGGAGTAGGGAAGAGCCAAAAGGGAAGATTTGGTCCCCACCAGAATGGTAGATGAAGGAGGGTCCTGGAAGGGAGTCAACAGTCCCACCAGAGGCTGTGCTGAAGCCCCCAGCAGGGGCCACATGTACCTGACCATGAACCCTGTTCACCACCCTCTAGCCCAGGTGCCCCGATAGACAGCCCTGCTCTCTGGCTTTCACCGGGAGGCTTGCGGGGCTGGAAGACGGCATCAAAGTTCCCTCATCCAGGGGTGAGGTCCAACTCTGCCCAGGCTAGCCCTGCCCTGTGCTCAACTGGCTCCTCCTGATCCCCCTACACCTCTCTTGAGAGCACATAACTCATGGGCCCTGAGTGCCAGAAGGGCAGCCCCTGTCATAAAGCTCAGCACCGACACTCAGGGCCCATGAGAGAGATTTGGTAAAGGATGGCAACTGATCCTGTTTGCTACTTCTCAGGCTTCTCAGCACCAGAAGGGCAAATCCCACTCTCTGCCTAGGCCACTGTGTCCTTGTCTGTTTTTCTCATACTCTGTTCCACACACACTGAGCTACTTCCACGTCACAGAGACAGAGCTTTGTGTCTACTCCAGGCCCCGTTCCCTGCCCCCATGATCTTCCCTTCCTTCTGAATCTCTCTCTCTCTCTCTCTCTCTCTCTCTCTCTCTCTCTCTCTCTCTCTCTCTCTCTCTCTCTCTGTGTGTGTGTGTGTGTGTGTGTGTGTGTGTGTGTGTGTTTGTCTGAGACAGGTTCTTACCATGTAGTCTTGGGTGGCCTGGAACTTGCTATATAGACCAGGCTGGCCTCAAACTTACAAGGATTGGCCTGCCTCTGCCTCCCAAGTGTTGGGATTAGAAGCATATCTGTGCTCCCAGACACCAAGGTAAGGCAGGACTGCCACCCTAGAAGCCATCTCCTGCAGGTTGCAAGTCCAAGCCCCAGTCTAAGTTTCTGGACCCATATAGTACACATGTGTACTCAATAATCTGTCCTGCTGAAGCGGGAACAAGCTTCACTGTGGCACCCCACTCACATGGAGTACTTGGAAAACCAGCTACTACCAAGACACTACAGTTCAGCCCCAGCCTCCATCCACTCCCAGCTCACGGAGCACACGATGCCCTGTGAAGGCATCAGCAGGCTGAGAGCATACCCAGGCTCACCTTGGCAATCTGGTCAAACTTCCCGAACAGCTCGTTGAGCACCACCACCAGCTCCTTGGGGGAGCAGTCGCTGGCCAGCCTCGTGAAGCCCACGATGTCTGCATACAAGATGCTACCCAGGGTAGACAGGGCTTGCATCAGATCCCTGGAGGGGTGGCCCTGCCTCTCCCTACATCATCCCCAAAAGCCAGAAGAGGTGCTGCCAGGCAGCTTGACCCATCTTGGCTCCAGAGCCTCTCACTACAGCAGGACGGAGCAAACCATCTGTAGCCTGTCACTGCTCAGCTCCCAGCACCCTTTACTCTCCCTGTCCCTGCACCCAGGGAGCCAAGAGACCTGAACTCCTGCAATACAATCCTTCCTCTTTCTAATCTTCCCCCAGACCCTTAAAGAACCACAAGTGAGCAAGCTAAACAGCGGTTCTCAACCTTCCTAATGCTTTGACCCTTTTATACAGTCCCTCATGTTGTGGTGACCCCCCCCAACCATAAAATTATTTTCATTGCTACTTCATAACTGTAATTTTACTACTGTTATGAATCGTAATGTAAGTCTTTGTGTTTTCCAGTCATTTTAGGTGACCGCCCCCAAAAGGGGTTGCCATCCACGGGTTGAGAGCCACTGAAGCTGAGGTTGGGGAAGTAGGTGGTAATGCTCAGGCCTCACTGTGTTCCATGGACTGTAATATCCCAGGCAGATGGATGCAGTCCTGACTTGTGCTAATAGATGTGTCCCCTGGGACATAATGCTGGCTCTTGGGCAGAACTAAAGTTAGCACACTGCACCTCACAAGAGACCCTGCACCCTGTCAAATTAGTAAGGGCTGGGGGTACCTGGTCACCAAGTTTGGGGGCTTCACCTCCTTTGGGAAGAATCATCAGAAAGCCCCACTCCCCTCCATCCAACTGTCCAGCTAATTCACGTGGACTGCTATGATTTTGGAGGGACACTGGTCGTCTTCCCCCAATACCACCCTAGCCCTTTAATAGCCTTGATTTGATCCTCCCCCTGAAGAAACAAGGAGAAACTGAAGCCCAACAAAGGGCCCGGCTGCTAATCCTTGTATGGACTGAGCTCCCTACAAAGCACTATCTGCCTAGGACCAAGGGAGTGGAAACCGAATTCTCAGTGGACGTGCACCATGCATTTCCCGAGGCCTGCCCACCTGACATTCTGGTGCCGCTTGACATAGAGGCTGTGAAAGTTGTTGTCGGGCATGTAGTGGCGGTCACCACCCTCTTTGAGGCGCTCAATGATGGCCAGCTTCATGCCCATGGAGATGTGAGCTGGGAGCACCGAAAGCAGCAGGTTCTCCTGGGCACAGGAGGGCAGACCAGTGGAGACAGGCAGAGTATTATCAGGCCCTAGGCTAGCCACCTGGGTGTCATTCTTCCCGCAAATTCTGCCCATGATGCCATTGTTTCCTGCTGGGTTACATCTATATAGCATGGTTACATCCATCACCCTGATGGAACACATGCCCTCCCTGTTCCCAAAGCTCCCAAGAGCAAGACCTGCAAGGAACCAGCCACATAGGCCACATGGGGAGCACTCAACCCAGTGGAGGGAGGTCAAGATGGGGTACACAGCAGTCAAGGAGCAGGTACGAGGATGCGAATCCCTACCTGCTGGCGCTTCTCCACGCGCAGTTTCCGGCGGATCTGGATGCACTTAACGGTATAGATGAACAGGTCCCGTGAAGCATCCTGCAGCTGGTGCTTGTGGAAGGCACCCGTGAAGTTCCCACCCAGGAGGATAACGGCGTTGGCCAGGAGCTGAGGGCAGCCAAGCGCAAGGCTCAGCACAGCCCAGCCAGCACACTTGCTCAGTACTAACCCCACAGCAGACAAGAGGGCGTCTGTCCCCAAAGCCTGACCTAAATCCTCCTCAGCTGCCATTTTTCCCATAATGCCATTGTTAGGGAGATGGCGACTGACTCCTTAATGAGTTGCCATGACCACAGGACCAGGACCTGGGCCTTCTTTGCCCTACCAGAAACATGCCCTGGCCATCAAGGCTGGAGTACCAGAGTCCAGGATGCCAAGTACTTCCAAGGAGATGGTGGCCACCTCACTGAGCCCCGAGCCCAGCCACAGAAGGCACAGCACCCAGTTGGGTGCCCAGAACTCTAATCTCTCCCTCAGAAGTAGACATCTAGGCTGGTCAGAAGGAAGACACATCCCTACACCCCAGTGATGTGAACGGGGCAGGGGGGAAGGGGGTACCCACTCAACAGAGTCACTGACACCTGGACTGTGTTGCTAGCTATCAACCTAGGTTCAGGCCCTGGGGAGAGACGCTCAGTGCAAGATCTCACCACATCAGGGTCCTGAGCAGCAGCTAGGGCCTGGGTCCACAAAATATCCTAGACCAGCAGTTACTACAGGCAGGACAGGGCCCTGCCTGCAGCTACTGGCCTGCAAGCACAGTCCCACAGCTCAGTCTCCACCAGGCCAGAGCCTGCCCCAACCCAGCCTCTGTCACCCTCACCTGCAGCCCCAGCTGTGTGCCCGTCATGGACATCTTGGAGGCTCCTGTCACAGCTCCAAACACCAGGAGGTGGGAGACAGTAGAGACCATCCCCACTGCGATGGCTGCCCGTGTGCTGAGGGGCAGCAGAGCATACACCACAAAGACGATGAACAGGAAGAAAGGCACCTGGGGACAGTACACCCAGAGATTCAACATGGCCTGGGACCCTCACCCTATTGTCACCAGGGACATCCCCGACCTGGGACCTCTCATCTTTCCCCTACATGGTGAGGCACAGTGACAGACACATGACAGGACAGGAGGACCTAGATTGCCTTCTTCATCATCTGAATACTGAGTTACTGTCTGCGTCAGAGCCCTCGGCTGTTGGCCTGGTAACCGCTGGAAGGCTGGAATGGGGATGGGTCGCTTGTTGCTTCCCACAGGCAAGGCAGCCTCACTCCCCTCCCCCTATCCCCCAGTCTATGGTTTCATGAACCTGACTCCACCCAATCACAGAAAAAGGAACAGGCTGTGATTAGAGTACACAACCTCACAGCACCAGTGACTAACCAAGCCAGGCCAGTGCAACTCAACCCCACGGTTCAAGCTGGTTGAGAAAGGTCTCCAGCCTTCACCTGGGATAGCTAGCCTAGTGAGTGAGCAGCCATCTCGGCTTCCACTTGGTGACAGTACAGAAGAGCAGAGTCCTAAGTGTCCAGGCCTCTAGGGCAAGGGCCAGCCCTACTCAGCTCTTCCCATTACCTTAGCCCATTGGTACATTTGGCCTCCCCGAGTCAGAATTCTGTCATCTCTAACCAAACAGGTTCTATCCAAAATCCCAGATACCCAAGGGGACACTCTTCTGAGAAGAGAGTCAACTTAGGGTCGTCTAAGATCCAGCGCCGTAGCCTGCAGGGAGGGCCGTGGCTACACAGGCTGTGTTGATCCACATCCATGAGCCCACTGCCACGAGTGGGCGGAAGCTGCCGGAGGCATGTTCCAGCTGCTGGTACCCAAGCCCAGTGACATCAGCTCCCACCATTACCTGCTCCCATGCAGAGGCTTCATTCTTCCAAGAGTCCCACATCAGCATGAAGCCTAGCATCATGAGGCAGGCCCAGGTGAGGAGAGCCAAGGCCCGCAGCCATCGCCGTACCAGGCACTCAACATACACAAGCACGTAGAGCGCCACAAACAGCGTCAGCATGAAGAACGTAGTGCCCAGGACAGCCTGGCGTTTAGGGCAATCCTGGGGAAGGCAGACAGACACAGAGTACCCTGCTTTTCTCCAGTGGAGCACCCACTCCTCCAGGAGGCCTCCCCAGAATCACGTCAAGCACCTTCCACACAGCACTGCTGGGCTCCCGTCACACCTGGTCCCCCCATAACCTCAGGCCTGCGTGCGCCACCATTTCTGCTTGCTAGCACTGCCTTTCTCAATAAGTGCAGCAGCTTGGGCGCCCCCAACCCTGCCCTAAGAGAATATTGTTCCCCTGTGGGGGACAGGTGACCACAGGAACCAGAACAGGGCTTTTTCTCATGTTAAAGCCCACGCTTAAGTGCTGGAAGAGAGGAATTTGTGCCTGGGTAAGATCTGGCTTTGGAGGGACACAAAGAACAGGTATCCCACGGGGGTGGGGGGCGGCATTGGAGAAGGGTCCAGAAGACAAATATACCCAGAGGATCCTGGGGCCCCACAGAACCTAAACTACACTAGAATGAAAGCACAAACAGCCTCTGAGAAAAAATGGTGTCCAGGTTGCAGCTGCAGGCCCTAATGTCCCTTTCCCCTCTCTGAAAGGCGCTGGCTACCCGACACAGAACTCCCTGCAACCTCTGATATTATTTCAGGAACTTCCGACTACATTTACAACAATCAGCAAGAAAATGAAGATAAATCAAAACACAGGTTCTCAGTCATACTGGTCACAAGCTGAGTGGCCAACAAGTGCACACAGCTGGTGGCTGCAGCAAAGCAAGGGGCAGGAGCCATGGTGGTAATATTCGCCCTGACAGTGGTGAGGATTCTACGCCAGCTCTTAGGAGGCTATGAATTCAAAGCCAGCCTGGGCTACATAATGAGACCCTGTCTCAAAAATAAAATAAAATTTAAAAAAAAAAAAGGAAGAAGAGGAGGAAGAAGGGGAAGGAAAGGAAGAAGAGGGAAAGGGAGTAAGGAGAATGAAGACGAGGAGGAGGGGAAACAGTCTGAGATCGTAGATTCATAAAGAAATACAGGCATTGATTGGTGATGTCTGCCATGGTCAGACAAGGGAAGGAAGTAACACAAGCCTTGATTAGGATCTTTTTTTTTTTTTTTCAAGACAGGGTTTCCTTGTGTAGCCCTGGCTGTCCCAGAACTCACTCTGCAGACCAGGCTGGCCTTGAACTCATGGAGATCGGCCTGTCTCTGCCTCCCAAGTGCTGGGGTTAAAGGTGTGTGCTACCACCACCTAGCCTGATTCAGATTTTTAACAAGTTGAATTTCATGATGAAAAAAAAAAATTGAGAGTGATTTATTTGGCACAATTGATTATAATAGCTACGGCCAACCAGATTTCAAGATCAAATTCAAATTGACTTGATTTCCACCCACCTAGCAGTTCACAAAGGAAGAAAACGAAGCTTCAGGCAGCCACCAACCAAAGTGCCGAAGCTTTTCCCACTAGAGTCGGAAGGCCACAGCCCAGGGACTTACCTGGTGGCTGAAGACAATGCTGATGAGTGCGATGCAGGTGGCCACAGCCACCAGGAGGAGCAACAGCAGCAGTGGCCCATGCTGGCTGGTGAGGCGGTACTTCTCATAGAGCGCTGCCTGGTTGGGACCTTCATCACCCTCATTTAGGAAGTAGCGCCCCTTGGCTGGCATCCTCTTCCCCCGTGGCAGGCCTCTGGTCCAGCACCTGCTCAGGAGCCCCACGGCCTGTGATGCATCTGTCTGCTGACACTTGTGTGTGTGGTCTAGGCCTCTGGCCTCTCTGAGGCTGGCAGGCAGGACTGGACAGAGGCACCCAGAGCCTGTGGCTCCATGGACATGTGGCTCCTGCTCCAGCCACTGGCGTCTTCAGGGTGTCTAGGATGAGCTGATACGGACTTCCAGGTCCTCAGATCTGTGGAGACAATACAGACCAAAAACATTTGATGTCACTGGGCCAAATTAGGGAAGGCAGGGCCAAGTAAGGTCTTTTGAAAACTACAGTTCCTTGGGCTGGAGAGATGGCTCAGAGGTTAAGAGCACTGGCTGTTCTTCCAAAGGTCCTGAGTTCAATTCCCAGCAACCACATGGTGGCTTGCATGGTGCCCGGGCATATATGTAGAGCAAATACTGTATACATAATAAATAAATAAATGGGGCTGGAGAGGTGGCTCAGAGGTTAAGAGCACTGGCTGTTCTTCCCAAGGTCCTGAGTTCAATTCCCCACATGGTGGCTCACAGCTATCTACATTGAGATCTGCCAGGGCATATATGTAGAGCAGATACTGTATACATAACAAATAAATAAATAAATAAATAAATAAATAAATAAATAAATAAATAAATGTTAAAAAAAAAAAGAAAACTACAGTTCCATACAGTACCTAGGCATATGTGAATTCAAAGTCATTAAAAATGGAATTATTGAAGCCAGGTGTAGTGGTACTCAGGAGGCTGGGGCAGGAGAATTCTGAGTTTGAAGGCAGCCTGGACTCTATTACAAGACTCTGTCTAAGTAAATTCCCAGACCCCACCACTAGTCACACTAGCCACATTCTAAGGGCCGCAGGTGCATGTAACTTGTGGCTCTTCCAGTGGATGGCACAGAATCACAATGTTTTTATCACCCTGGCACAGCACACTGCCACTCAAAGCCTGACTAAGCCACTTCCTGTTTGGTGACCAACTTCCTAGCATCGTGTGCACAGTGGGAGGCTGGGCCACATGTATTTCTCTTTCTAAGAGGATCCCTAATGATCTCTGCAGAGCTCCTAGCCCAGCCTTCCTTTTGTTCCCTGAGCTCCAGTAGAACCACCTGCCAGATCAGATGAGCATGTTACGGGATCTGGTCTGACCTCTGCTCTGTCCCCAGGGTCCCTGTGTGAACAGCATACTCTCTGGGGCTCAGTCTGTGTCTTCAGGTCCATAGGGTCCCAAGCTGAGATCCTGGCAGCCTGGGATTTAAAGACAGTCTCAGGATCCAGATGGTTTGCTGAGGCTGAGTGGTAACAGGCTCAGCTTCCATAATGTCAGCTTCAACCAGGGCAATTCCCTGTACCTGGGTTATACTAGATATCCATAAGAGACTGTGTTTTCTTTCTAATTGTGTGTGTGTGTGTGTGTGTGTGTGTGTGTGTGTGTATACCACATATACACAGTTGCCCACAGAGGCCAGAAGGCATCAGGTGGCCAGGAGCATGTGTGAACCACTTAATGTAGGCTATGGGAACTAGGCTCAGGTACTCTTGACCGCTAGGCTGTCTCTTCAGCCCCAGTGGGTTTTCTTGTAGGTCTGTTGTTTGTGTCTGTTTGAGACAGGGTTTCTCTGTGTAGCCTGACTGTCTTAGAACTCACTCTGTAGACCAGGATGGCCTCAGATCCACTTGCTTCTGTCTCCCAAGCGCTGGGATTAGAGTGCCCAGTTTGACATATGTTTTCTTTTCTTTCTTTCTTTTCTTTCTTTTTTTTTTTTTTTTTGGTTTTTTGAGACAGGGTTTCTCTGTGTAACAGCTCTGGCTGTCCTGGACTCACTTTGTAGACCAGGCTGGCCTCGAACTCACAGTGATCGGCCTGCCTCTGCCTCCCAAGTGCTGGGATTAAAGGCGTGCGCCACCACACCCGGCGACATATGTTTTCTCAAAGAGACCCACAGACAGAGAAGCTTTTTTTTTCTGGTACAAGGAGTTGAACCTGAAGTCTCACATATGCTAGGAATACACTCTATTACTGAGCTACAGTCTCAGCCTCCTTTTTTCCTTTTCCCTTTGAGCTCATTAAGACACCCAAGCTGGCCTTGAACTCTTTCTGTTATCCCAAGCAGAGCCTGAACCTGCCATCCTCCCGCCTCAGCCTCCTGTGTAGTTGGGATTACAGGTATGTCCCAGCATACCTGGTCCCTGACACAGGTTTATGAAGTTTGCAAGCCCTGCCTCATAGGACAGAAGGCAGAGTCAGGGAAAGACAAGGCAGCCTTTACTACAGGTGGACTTCAAACTGCCAATGCTCACCACAGGGCCCCCACTTTGCTTGACAGCATCTACAGCACAATTGTATATTCCCAAAGAGTGTCTTAGCCAGCCTGTGATGTGCCAGCCCAGGCTACCTCCTTGTGGTGCAGGCTGTGATGGACAGTCTTGGTTGTCAACTTGACTACATCTAGATTCAACTAAAACCCAAGCAACTGGACACACCTGTGAGGGATTTGTCATAAATTGTTTGAAATGGGAAGACCCTCCTTTAATCTGGATCTTTTAAAAAATATTTTTTAATGATTTATTTTTATTTTATATGCATTGGTGTTTTTACCTGCATGCTTGTCTGTGTGAGGGTGTCAGGTCCTCTGGAACCAAAGTTATAGACAGTTATAAGCTGCCATGTAGGTGCTAAGAATTGAACACAGGTCCTCTGGAAGAGCAGCCAGTGCTCTTAAACCACTGAGTGTCTCTCCAGTCTCTGATCTGGATCTTTTGAGGTGGGAAGATCCACCTTTAATCTGGGCCACACTTTCTGGTGGCAGTCTATATAAAGGACATAGGAGAAGGAAGTTTTTGCTCTTTGCCTGTTTGCTCTCCCTCTCACTAGCAAGCCCATTCCTTCACTGGCATTAGAGCCTACTTCTTCAGGATTCCAGAGTACACTAAAGACCAGCTGAGACACCCAGTCTGTGTACTGAGCACCTACTGGATTCTTGGATCTTCCACTGGTAGCCAGCCATTGTTAGATTAGCTAAATCACAGCCTGTAAATCATTCTACTAATTATATATATGTTCAGTTATGTTCCTCTATAGCAGTGGTTCTCAGCCTTCCTAACTGTGACTCTTTAAAGTTTCTCATGTTGTGGTGACCCCTCCACCATAAAACTATTTTCATTGCTACATCATAACTGTAATTTTGCTACTGCTGTGAATCATAATGTAAATATCTTATATGCAGGCTATCTGGTATGTGACCCCTTTGAAAGGGTCATTCAATCCCCCAGGGGTCATGACCCACCCGTTAAGAACTGCTGACCAACACGCAGACTGACCCTCCTGACCTCCAAGGGGAGACATAACTTTAAAGCAGAGCAACCATACACAGATTCCACCTGGATGCAGCGGCCCTATTCCAATAGAAACCTCACACAGAAGAGCTATCTTGCAGCAGGCATCTGGTGACTGACCCCCTTAGGTATGTCTGACTTGGGGTGACAGGGTGGAAGGCATGGAGTGTGCAGGATGGGGGACATAGGAAGACTCAGGGAGGTCGCAAAGGGTACAGTCAGCTGCCAGTAGAAGCTTCAAAGAAAGGTGTCCAGGAGAGAACAAAACCCTCAGTGGCTAAAGCCTAGGGATCCAGGAAGCCCATTGGTGCCCACTCCTGTGAGGTCTCTGGGCACTTCTCCAGCTTTCTGCCTTCTGTCTTTAGTATAGGCCTAGAAACAGAATGGGGAAAGCCTAGGTCTAAGGCAGAGGAGAGGCTCCTGCACCACAGCAGCTGTCCATTGGCACCTATCTAGCCAGGAGTACTGAGCTTGTATGAGCCTGAGCTTCCCAAGGGCCTGCTTGGAATAGCAAATTGCCGTCTAGGAGAACACTGTCTCCTCCAGGCTGACAGTTCAAGTCTGTTCCCATTCCTCTCTAGTTTGCCTCTTCTGTATCTAGGCAAGCCAGTCTCAGATCCACAGGAAGTGCTGACTGGGCACAGCTGTATGTACCCAGCCCTTTGCTGTGGGCTGCAGAACAGGACAAGGACCATCCCTGAGCAGCGCCCAGTCAGGGAAGCCTGAGAAAGCTTCACAGTAACTGCCCACACAGCCATACCGTTTCAGAACAGATGCAGAGCTGAGCCCAGAGAGGAGCAATAGCTTGCCTGAGATCACACCACTGGAGGTGCTTGCCAGAAGGAATGGGACTCAAACCACAGCTCCTGGGCCCAGGCTTCTCCACTGCCACTCTAGGGGACTAAGCCAAATGCCACAAGCACACAAACAGCAGTCTTGTCTGACCCTCTGGCTCAGTGACAAACACCAGTGGCCTGGGATGGCCAGGCTGAGAAACCCCAGACACCAATGGCTGAGACAGCTCTCCAGAGATGCTCCTCTAGGCAAAGCCAGACCCAAGCTGTGGGCCACCAAGACACGTGTGCACACTTCAACACACGCACGTGCCTCGTCTGCTCCCAGACATGACCTGTCTCCCTAAGCCCAGAGCCAGGCTGAGGAGATGCGGCAAGAGCTCACACCCCAGCCCCAGGCCTGTGGGAAACCAGGCCTGACAAACATTTTTACTTGTGGATTTAATTAGGCCACTTCCTGGGCAACAGTAGCCCGGGATGGAAGTGGACAATGGGATGCACCAGGCACAAGGATTCAGCCCACCCAGGGCTCTCATTCAGCTCCTGGAACAGCTGAGAAGAATGCAGGACTACAGCAGGAAGCAAATTATCCCCCGGCCTACTGAGAAGGTCAGGAACTCAGCAGCAGCAAGCAGCCTCTTCTCTGGGCCGGGCTCTACCATGAGCCAGTTCCAAGGCTAGACTCCGACACACTGCACCAGGACAAGGTTCAAGGCTCCTCCACAGAATCACATCTTCCTTCCAGACACTGCAGCAGTAGCTGACTGCTGGGAACCCTTTGTTGCAGCTCCCTCAAAAGTCCCTGCAGCTGGAAGGTTCAGTGGGTAAAACCATGGGCTGCGCAAGCACAAGGAACCGAGTTTAAATGTAAAAAGCTGGTCAGAGTCCTGAAAACCCAACACGGGGGCGGAGGGGGGGGGCATACAGTGACAGGTGGGTCTCTGGGTCTTGGTGACCACCTGCCTAGTCAAAAAAACAAAGTGCTCCAGGCCCAGTGAGAGGCCCTGTCCTTAAATCTGCACATCAGCCTGTAGGCCTCCTGTTGCCATTTCCTGGATGTGGGAAATGAGCTACCCAGAGGCCCGATCATTGACATGGTAACACAGCTGGTGAGACAGAGAACTGGGATTTGAACACAGGCTAAGCACAGCCCACTCCTCACCCTGCCTCTCACCCTCTCAGAACTAACAACCAGAAAGCCCATAACATCTCAAAATGCCAACCCCTTTCCTGCCCCTATCCCATAAGGCCAAGACAACATGAGAGTAGAAATGAGTAGGGGCGATCATCAGATACTTCCCTCTGTCCTACAGGATCCAGGAAGACCTCTAAGCCACACACTTATTCCTTTCCTGTACCCCAGGCAGGGTTGGGACTTCCTCACCAATCCTGACCAGTGGTGCTCATATTCATGAGTAAGACAGTAATAGGAGGCAGGAGGCTGACACATTATAGACTGGCACAGGACTGGGCCTTCAGGCTGTTTGAGAGACCCACCCTCCACCCCTGTGGAGCCAGCAAGAGCGTGTTCTAAACCACCCATACTTGTACCCACTTCCTTACCTAGACAGAGCCGGCAGGAACCCCAGTCCAGCAAGCATGGAACTGCAGAAGGCTTGGGGCCCTGGTGTCCTCAGAAAAGGGAAGTCAGTCGGGGCCTTGAGGGAAGAGAGGGCCCACCAGACCTTGGTCCCACCCCAGCCTGCCAATCTACTACTCTTGTCACACCCACAACAGACCCTGTTCCCAGACCTCAGTGGGGCCACTGGGGAGAGTCACCATCACCAGCCGACTCACAGCAAGCCATCTCTTCCAGAAGACCATGAGTTTCATGCACATGCTACTAGAAAATCCCAGGACCAAGTGATCCCATCCTATGGCCAAGCCCCAGCCAGAGCAATCATTAGAGACTCCCAGTGCAACTAACTTCAGCCTCCTCCAGGCCAGCTACATCTGGCCCCGGGGCCACAGCCATGGTCCACGCTGTCACTCCAGTCACCATCTTGCAAGGCCCTGGCCTGAGTTGGGCCTCAATTTCTCCTCTTTCAAAGAAGCAGTTGTGTCAGACATCTGAGGTCTCAGCTCTGATGGGCTTTGAGTGGAGGCTGCCTCACTCAGTGAAGAATCTGAAGGCTGAGGACAAACCAAGGCAAGCTGGTCGTGGGCGCTGCAATCCTCCCTTCTCCCACTGCTAAACAGGAGCTGGCCTCCTCAGCCTCTCCCACACCCTTGTGACTTTTTTCTGTGTGTGGGTTGGGGAAGGTTTGGAGTGTTTGTGGAGGTCAGAAGAAAGCATCAGATCTCTTTGCAGCTAGAGTTACAGGTGCTCGTGAGCCCCCAGATGTAACTGGGAACTGAACTTCAGTCCTCTGGAAGAGCAGTAAAGGACCCTTAACCACTGAACCATTTCTCCAGCCCCTGATTGTCTGTCACAAGGTCTTAACTATGTTGCTCAAACTGCTTTTCGAGACTGGGTTCCTCTGTGGAGCCCTGGCTCTCCTGGAACTCACTCTGTAGACCTGGCTGGCCTTGAACTCAGAGATCTGCCTGTCCCTGCCTCTCTAGTGCTGGGATTAAAGATTTTCGACACCACAGTCTGGTTTCTTTAATTTTTTTAACTTATTTATTTACTTTGTGGGTGGGTACACACGTTAAGTCAGAGGACAACTTGGGGGAGCTTTCTCTTCTTTCACCACGTGGATCCTGGGATCAAACCTAAATCATCAGTCTTGGTGACAAATGCCTTTATCCACTGAGCCATCCCACTGGCCCTGTCCCCACCTTGTGCTCCAAATCCAAATTCCATTATTCATGATTTATTCTTTTAAAACGTTGCCTCTGACTCCATCCACCCTTTAGAATGGAAACACTTTCACAACCACGCAGAACAGAGTTCTGATCCCCTTTCCCTTGATAAGGAAGAACAGAAAGGGGAAGTCTAACTGGCCTCCATGACCACATTGGTGCCAGGCCCAGCCCACACAACAGTCCAGGAGGCCACCTACTGGCTTCACGCTTTGCACAGGGCCTCACCCAGACACTGAGTTGCTGTAACGGAAGGATGGAAGATAGGAGAAAAGTTGTTTCTCTAGTAATCTAGAGGGCAGCAAAATTGAGTGTGTGAGTCTTTAACTAGCACAGGATGAGTTCAAAAGAGGGTGGAGCCTGTGTAAGCACCCCATGTCAACACTGATGTGGCTTAGGACTTTCTTTGTTTTTTGTTTTTGTTTGGTTTTGGTTTGTTCATTCAGGACAGGGTTTCTCTGTGTAGTTCTGGCTGTCCTGGAACTTGCTCTGTAGAGTTCTGTAGAGACAGCTCTCTAGAGACCAGGCTGGTCTTGAACTCAGATATCCGCCTGCCTCTGCCTCCTCCTGAGTGCTAGGATTAAAAGCGTGAGCCACCACTGCCTGTCTGGCTAAGGCTTTCCTTCCTAACCTGATTCAAACTCAAGAGCCATAAAGAGAAGACTGACAAATTTGAGCATTTAAAAATCAACAAAATTTGCTACTTGATTTAAAAAAACAAAAACAAAAAACCACTTACCAAAAGAATAATCAACAGAAGAACTACACAAGAGGGAAACATATTTGCAATTCACATCAGTGGGAGCTAATCCCCTTCATATGAGAAAAACACCTACAAATTAAAAAGACTAAGAATGAAAGAAGATCACAAACAGAAAGAACAGAGAAAAGTCAACTCAAATAGCTTTTAAACATTTGGGGGAAAGATGACGTCACCTATACTGAGTACAGGAAAGGCAAATTAAAACTACCATGAAAAAAACTATTTTACCGCCGGGCGGTGGTGGCGCACGCCTTTAATCCCAGCACTTGGGAGGCAGAGGCAGGCGGATCTTTGCGAGTTCGAGGCCAGCCTGGTCTACAAAGCGAGTCCAGGACAGCCAGAGCTGTTAAACAGAGAAACCCTGTCTCGAAAAACCAAAAAAAAAAAAAAAAAAAAAACTATTTTACCTGTCTGATTGTCAAAGACGAGCTTCCCTCATGAAGTCTGTGAAACGGACACTCACACTCACTCCTGGCAAGAATGCGTGTCAGTATGCACACAGACACCTTTTGCCTTAGCAACTCTACTGCCATAATTGACTTCGTACATACATACTCTTGCATGTGTGCAGGGACACATACAATATTACGTGTCCCATCGTTGGTGACAGCAAATGCCTGGAAGTGTGTCTACAACTCAAGGCTGGTATGACACATCTTCGTGGTAGGACCCGTGCAAATGCCAATGGTGTGCACAGCTTCCCGTGAAAACTCCACAGGGCTAGTGTCATACCTGGCAGATTCAGACTAAATCAGAACGAACCCCCTCCCCACAAAAATATCTGCCCCAATGGCTCAGTCTCAGTCCTCATTGTCACCTTCCTTTTCTATTGTCATATTGTCTGTGTAATTAAAAACAGTCTTAACAGAAAAAGTGACTCCTGGTTGTATCGGATACAGCTGTACGACTGCTCTATGCCTCAGTTTCCTCTTCTGGAAATGGAGGAGAAGAGTAGTCTGACCACAAGGCTCTGAGAGGGCTCCATAGGGTCACACAGACAAGATGCTGAGCCAGCATCTGCCACAGGGTGAGGACCTCTATGTGGCTCTGTTACTACACCAAAAAAAAAAAACATCGGGAGTGAAGAAAGAAGCGAGCTGGGGAGAACTCCCTCCCCCAATCCTGTCTGAAGCCCAAAGCACTAAGTGGCCTGACTCTTGGGGAGGACAGAAGTCCCCTCCTCTAGCAGCAGAGCTGATATCTTGGACCAAGTTGTGCTGGGTCTGGAGGAAGTAGCCATACAGTGACTTCAGACAGGGCTGAAGATGCTGGTATGAGCAGAGGGAGCTGGCAAGTAACATCCCAGAAAGCACTGGACCCTGCCCTATACCTCCCAGGCTTCTGAAAGACAGGAAGTGCTCTATAGCCTCTGGACATGGCCAGGAGAAAAGGTGATCTACCTTCCTCAGAGCATCCAGGGTGGTTAACAGGCCAGCTCTCCAGGAGCCACTGCTAGCCTTGGCACACATCTCTGGGATCCTAACCTACAGTTAAAAGCTCACTGCCTGGGATGGCTGAGATTCAAACTCAGGCCTGCCTCACTCCAAGGCCAAGGCTCTTCCCTCCTCTCTGTCTCTCTAAATTCAATTTATTAATTTATCTTTAAAAATTTATGTTTTACTTTGATGCATGTGGGTGTTTGCCTTTCATGTAGTATAGGCACCATATGTTTATATGTTTGCCTCGACTGAGGAGGCCAGTAAAGGGCATCTGATCCTCTGGATCAGTTACAGATGGTCATGAGCCACCATGTGGGTGCTGGGAACTGAACCTGGGTCTTCTGGAAGAACAACCAGTGGCCTTAACCTCTGAGCCATCTCTCCAGCCCTAAATTCAATCTATTAATTTTATCGTATGCATGTGTTTTTGCCTGAATGTATTATCTGTGCACCACGGACATGCAGAGGTCTGGTGTCAGATCTCCTAGAACCAAGGTCATGGATGGCTGTGAACCACCATGTTAATGCTGGGAATCAAATTCAGGTCCTCTGCAAGAGCAACAAGTGCTTGGTTGTTGAGCAGTCTCTCCAGCTCCCCCATCCCCAGGCTCACTCTTAACTTTCACCTGCATTCCTTAGAGCACGGTGCCACGCAAGAGGACCACAGAAAGCTACACACACATCCAGAGTCCAATCACAGCTAATGATGAGCTCAACTTTTCTCTTCCCTTTTAAGCCCTGGTACATATGAGCAAGTCAGCATCCTACAGCAGCAGTTCTCAACCTTCCTAAAGCTGCGACCCTTTAATACAGTTCCTTATGTTGTGGTGACCCCTCAACCATAAAATTATTTTTGTTGCTACTTCGTAACCATAAATTTGCTACAGTTATGAATCACAATGTAAATATTTTTAGAGATAGAGGTTTCCAAAGGGGTAGTAACCCACAGATTGAGAACCTCTGTCCTACAGGGGGAACAGCTGCTAATTAAGGGGCCTCTCTCTGCCCTGCCCTAATGAACTTCCTTCAGGAAATGCTAGCTGTGGAGTGGCCCAGACCCAACTTGGAGCTCTTCCCCCAGGAAGTCTCTCCAGGCCATGGTGGCAACTCCCCCTTTCCGGTACCCAGGAGCGCCTCAAGACTGAGGGTCCCACTTCTACCTGAGCTGGGTCAGACAAGGTGGAACCAACTTGACCTTTACCTCCTGGATGGAGGGAAGGGAGAGATGAGGTCAAGGGCTCAACTAGCCCTTGGGCACAAGGCCTGGGCTCTGTGGCTCTCATGGGCTTCATAGCTGCCCCCTGGAAGTTTCCAGGTACGGACACCTTCTTCCCTGGAGAAAGGAAGCAAGAAGATAGCTCCCAGTGCCACACTCTACCCACATGCCTCAGATTCCATGCCACACTGGGCAGGTAACAAAACTGAAAATACAGTTGCACTCCACCTCCTCCTACCCAGCTCCCCAAGCCAGGCAATCAAACCCTCAGCCTCTCCATGCCTGGCCACTCCAGGACCCTGAACCTCTGTCCTGCTTTTCCAGCAAAGGACTGAGAGTCAGGAATGAGCAACCTGCCTGATCAGAACCCAGCAGGCCACCTAGAGAGCCCAGCAAGGCCTGTCCCAACAGCAAGCCTGATGCCACCACTGGCCTCAGAAGCCCCAACAATCCACATAGCAAGCACCAGTTGTAGAAAAGCCTCCCTAGCCCAAAGTCTTGAAAGCCTCCCTTCCCAGGCTTCCTGAGACCCTTATACAGGCCAAAAGGCCCTGTCCATAATGGGGGAGGGGCAGGCCTGAGAACAGGAAGAGTGAGTCTTCAGGGAGAGCAGCTCCTGTGACCCCTAAACCACAGCCTAACTTCCGGAGCCTCACCCACCCATGGGCTCTGAGGCCCTTCCCATAACTACCTGAAGCCTGGGCACCCTCCTCTGGTCCCCCCCCCCCCCCCCCCCCCCCCCGGCCAAACTCCAGCCTTCCAGTGCTAGCTGAACAAGTAAAGACTCACACAAGGAGTCTGACTCAGCAGGCCCTTCTCCCCAAACCCTACCCCCCGCCCCATGACAATCTTCCAGGGCCCCTGTTCCTGGCCAGAACATAAAGAACACCAAGCCCATCCCACTCGCTTACCCCAGCCCAAAACTCTCTCGGCAACTTCTTGGGCCTTCCTGGTGGCTGTGGGTTCTGACCAATTTTGCTTCCCCAAATAAGCCCCACCCTTTCACCGTTGGGTCTGGGTGGCCAGAAAAGGCTGCCCACCACCCACCTCCCAGCACATCCACCTGGCCAACTCCTGTCCTGCTGAGCCAGCTCCTTTAGGAAGACCACCGGGTCCCTCCCCAGGGCTTCCCTAGGGCTGCCAGCCTGTGGCTGCCTGGCGGGAAGATACCTCCTCAAAGGCTGAGCCATTGGGCTATACACTGCTCAGAGTCTTGTATAGTAGGCACGCAGATACTACTCCATTCTGCAGTACAGCCAGCACACAGTGGGCAGTGTAGGCAGGCCCAAGTGTGGGCCCCCACTTGACCTCCATAAAGCCACCTTGTAAGCCTACAAATGCCGAAAGAAGGAAAGGGTCCATCTTGAAGTCCAGACCCCCGGCCCCATCACTAATTACTCCCTGGACTCCTGCCCTACCCCAGGCCCATGGTAAAGTGCTAAAGCCACAAGCAGTAAAACAGCACAGGGTTCCTGTGCAACACATATGGGGAGAGGGGAAGCCATGTGACGAGCTCACTAAACGAGGAAAGGAAATGGAAGGGTGGGCATGGTGCAGCTTGTACCGCAATGGAAACACAGCAGAGCCTGGAGGTTGAGAGGGTAAGTTCTGAACTCAAACGCCTGGGAGGTGCTGTGTGGCTTTAGACGTGTTCACTAACCTCTCTGGGCTTCAGTCTTCTGATACAAAGACTGGACTGGTAATGGTACCTAACTATTAGGGGATTCACATAAAAGACAGCACACCGTGAGCACCATGACCTCTCAGGGTCACAGCCTACTCTAAACATGAGGTTGGGAGCCATAGAAACCTTGACATAGAAGGACCAGGAACATCTTCCCAAGGGTATTCATCTCACTGCCTGGCAGCCAAGGCCCACCCCCAAACAGCTCTCCTCCTTCATTCCCCTGATAGGCCTGAGATGTGGACTTTCTTGTTCTGCCCCCAGAACCTCTTGGCATCAGCACACATGTCCCAAGGACTGAGTGATGGCTCCAGGGAGTCTAAGTATTTCTTTTTTCTTATCTTTTCCCTATTTTTTGTTTGTTTGTTTGTTTGTTTTTCAAGACAGGTTTTCTCTGTGTATTATTGGCTGTCCTCGACTCACTTTGTAGACCAGGCTGGCCTTGAACTCACAGAGATCTGCCTGCCTCTGCCTGCCTCGTGCTGGGATTAAAGGCATGTGCCACCAAGCCCAGCAAATACAGACAGCTGTGAACTGCCAGATGGTTGCTGGGGTTTGAACCTGGATCCTTTGGAAGAATAGCCAGTGCTCTTAACCGCTGAGCCATCTCTCCAGCCCAGAGTCTGGGTATTTCAAAAGAGTATTTCAGTCAGGGTTCCTTTAGAGCAGCACCTCCAGCCCATTTCAAAGGGCGCCTCCTTCCCAACCAGATGGGGTCCTGGAGACAGGTGTGGGAGGCAGATCCCAAGCTGCCTGTCTTCTCCTCCCCCCCTTGTGATTGGTAGCAGGGCCAGTCATCCTGCTGCAGAAATGAAAAGACTGAAGCCCAGAGGAGGAGGTGACATTCCTGGAGAATAAAGGCAGGGACAGACACACCCACCAGATGGGCCCCAAGTCCATATTCTTCCTGCTGAGCAAGACACCCACCCGGAGATACAGACATAGAGAGAGCTGTGCCCACCCTCCCACAGCACTCACCGGGAAGATTTATGTTGTCCTGGCTGCTGCAGAGCCCAGTGGCTCTCAGTTGTCCCATCTACATTTCTCCCTACTCAGCCAGAGAAGCACTGACAGAAGTCATCTGAGGCTGGGACATGAGACTAAGCCACTTCCAAGGTGAGCAGCTGGGCTGGGGCCCTGGAAGACAGAGGCCTCAAATAGGGCACTGCAGACCAGGTGAAGATCCAGGTTCAGGGCTCCAGAAACACCAGTGGCTTCCCTTTCTTCTCTCAGGGAGCATCATGCTCCCCAGATCCCAGCCTGCCATTATGCAAGAGGGGCATAAGATCCTTCCTTCCAGCAGCCAGGCTCTGTCCAGGGCCATGGCCACTCCATAAGGACCAGTTTAGTACTGATTCCCTGGGAAGAAGGTGGCCCTGGCACCAGAGAGCACTGCAGAGAAATGGGGTGTGGTAGCTGAGATTTCAAAAAGGCCTTGGCGGCAGGGAATTCCTTCTAGTGGCCAGCCTTGGGTGGGGGTGAGGGACAGGGCTGGGCACAGAGGCATAAGGAGAGGACATAAGAAGGAAGATGTCTAGTGACCACAGGAACCTGCAACAGAAAGAGGGACTGACTGACCACAGAGCCAATGGTAGGAGGCAGCTGCCACATGGATGGGCTCAGGGCAGACACATGGAGCTCCTTTCTTGGAGAACCCCAGCACTCCTGAGAGGGGTCCTCGCAAAGGAATGCCAGCTAGGCTGCGCTGGTGGACAGAGGGACTTCACAGTCAAGCAGCAGGAGAGCGCCAAGCCAGTGTTGTGAGCAAGTGGGGGGGGGGCGGCCAAAAGTGGACAAGGGGACAGGGACAATGCTGAACACAGAGGACAGGCTTTATGGGAGGCCTGGGAGGCTGACAGGGCTCACAATTGACCTCCACAGAGGGGAAACCGACCTTACACCATGAGATGTAAGAATACTGTGGACCTCCTACTGAGTCCAGGCTGGCCACCCCAATCCTGTGCTGACCACGGGCCCTGGGCCATGCTACATACAGCAGATGTCAGCAGGAAAGCCCTGTTCTAGGTGTCCCTGGGGAAGGCCAGCTAGGGAAACAGAGCTCGGGACCACCCTGTTTCCCATTCCATCCACCACCCAGTCTGTCTAGCAGAGAAAGTGAGGACAGACTCTTGAGTCAGGGTGGGTCTGAACCAAGACTGGTGAAAGCCAGCCATGATTCAATGCTGAAACACTGGGCAGTGGCCAGTCGAGCCAAGATGCCTGTGGCTAGCTGGAAGTGCTGTGGCACACCCCCCCTCCCCATGGCAGGACAGAGTAGAGGCCATGAAATAGCCCTCTGGCAAGCTACAGTAGAAGCTGATGCTTTAGGTAACCATCAAAGCATATATCTGACCCTCATATTTGCCTCCCTGGCACCATTGGCTCCATCTTACAAATGAGAAAGGGGAGAAACAGAGGGGAAAAATGGTTAACACAAGGGGCCCAGGTTATCCTGGAGCCGCCCACTGGCCCTGCCTATCCTCACTACCTATCTCCCACCCAAGGCAGAGTAGAAGCCAGTGACATGATAATGACCAGCATTTTTGGAGCACTGGGACCAACCGTAAGCCATTTCACAGACACAGAAACAGGCTCCACTCCTTGCTGGTCCCATACACTGAAGTATGGTAGAGTTCTGCTGGAATGGGGGAGGGGCCTGATGGCCTCCAAGTGACCCCTGCCTCTGGCCACTCATCAGCTGTGGCTGGCTTGCAGACCCAACTCACTCCCAGGCTCTGGTCTGCACAGGCCTGCCTATTTCAGTGAGCACTTCCCTCCTGAAGCCTGGAAGGCTTGAGCAGGGGCTGCTGTGACATGGACCCCCGGTGACCCCTCTGTTTGTTCTCGGGAAAATCAAGATCATTCTCCAGCTGGGCTAAGCAACCTTCCTTGTGCCCTAGGGGAGAGGGAGGGTTTTTATCTGCTTAGTATGAAGGACCTCCACAGTTTTGTCCTCCACAGCAGGAGGAATGAGAGGCCGCACCAAGGGACAGATCATCTCACCACTCAAGATGGTGGAGTGGCAAGGATGCAGCGTCGTGCTGCCCTTCGCTGCTGAAGCTGGACACAGCTACATGTCCAAGGAGGCTCGGCCCAGCTAAGGACTCGGGTGGTCTGGCCTGTGGAAAGTCCCACGTCACCCAGTGATCTCACAGTGGGTAGTCCGGAGACAGCAGTCACATCATGCACATCATTCCCTCTCTTCGAGGGAACTCCAGCTGGCCAGGGAGGATACCACCTCTAGTCCGCAACAGAGCCCCTGTTCTCCGCTTTGACTCTGTACCTTACCAGAAAGAACTAGGTGTCCTGACTCCACTCCCACCCTCAAGCATGGTGGCCCCACTACCCTTGTAGTGCACAGGTGGGGATTGGGGGACAGAAGACTTGATTCAGGACAACATACACCCCAGCCTCTGATTTTTCTGTAAACTGGGCATTGAATGGCTTCGACCACATGGTCCAAGAAATAGTCACAAACTATGAGGGTACTCACATGTCCTTCAGGCGGTTTCAAACTGGACCTTGGCCTGTCACTCCTGCCTTCCCCCTTACATGTCCCCCTCCATTCCCTAGAGCCCCGGGATCAAGTCCTAGCATCGAGGCCTTTCAAAGCCGCTTCCAACCCTGGAAGTCAGTGGCTAGAACACAAGCACTTTTCTTCCAGCCCCTTCAGTGTGGTTTTCCTCCTTCCACTGCAACCTTCCTGCCGCCCCTCCCCACACAGACACCTGGTACAGGGAGCCCCAGAACGCACAGTACCCTACAGAGATGAAGAGACCTCAAGCCTGAACTTCCTGCAGCTTGCCTTGCCTCAGACTTCCTCTGAAGCCCAGCCCTCATTGCTGCGGTCTCTCTACTCTCCAAGACAATAACACGTTCCATGCCAGAGTCAGTATCTTTCTACATGGTTTTGTTTTGTGTCCACCCCCCCAAGCTCACTCAGACATTAAATACTTAATCTTAAATGTGTTTATTGACACACAAGCTGAGACTCCCTGAGCAACAACAAGACACGGTGGGGCCCATGGGTCTAGAACACCCTTCACGTCCTCTGTACAGCTGAAAGCCGGTGACAATTCACGGTTACTTAGAGCCTTCTAGACAGAGCCAGCTGGGGTGGGTGTATGTTGTGGCCTCCAGCCCAAGCCTCTGAGATCTGTCTTGGCCCCACAACCAGACACCATGCAGCCCTCTCCCAGAGGCTGGCCAGGGAGAATAGCCCCTGCACCTGCCTCTGAACAGGGAGGAGTCACCTGTCCGTCCTATGCCGTGTGCATGGAACCCCCTCCAGATGGCCCACCTTGATCCTGGGGCCTTGAGACACAGGGAGAGAAAGAAAGTGTCCCCTTTTTCTTAGACATCTTAGTTTTCTGTCTCTTAACTGTGTATCCTTTCAGAATATGTTTTTATTTAATTTATTTTTGGGTGCTGTGGCTAGAACCACATTGCCTCAGGTATACCACTGAACTACACCCCAGCCCCCACATTCAGAATTATTTTTGTTGCTTTGTTTAATACATTTCCTTGATAGTTTTTATTTTCTGTGAGAAAAGCAAGGTGTGCATATAAATGTAAACATCACAACCCTGAAAGAAGCCCAGGCATGAAGAATAGGCAGTTCCCAGAATTCCAGGTGACAGAGCCAAGTGAACAGCATCGCTGGCCTAAGCCCCCAGGGCAGCACCGTTTTGCCAGGCTGGGAAAAGCCAGGGTCAAGCTGTCTTGAGTTCCCCAATGAAACTGCCCTCCCAGCTGCCTGCCCAGGAGACTGAGGAGCCCCCTCTCCCCAGCAGCTGGCCCAGCCCACCAACAGCCAGGCCTGGACTCACCTCCCTCCCACCAGCTGGGGCCCAAGGTCTGTCCTGCTGTCCCACCAGGCCCAGGCCAAAGGACAGGCTCCATCCCATGCCCGAATCACACTTTACCTGGCTCTTCCGAGGCACTGAAGCCACCCAGACAAGCTCTGTGCCTGCAGATTGGTGGCCGGGCCCTCGATACCCCTGTTCCAAAGGCGTCCAGTCTCACACATGGGAAGGCTCCCTCCACCGGCTACCTAATGAGGGTGAGTCACATCTGGGACCCACCACTTCCTGCTCGGCAGCAGCAGTATCTGGTATCGGCAGAGGGGTAACTAAGGCTGGGTCCTCAGCTCTGCTCAGCTCCTGATGTGGTGGGGGTGTGAGGGGGGCCCCTCTCCCAGCCTGCGAGCCTGCCACAGGAGTGGGGGAGCTGCCAGGCCAGGCTCCCAGCTCCAATGACTTCATGGAAATTTGAAGCTTGAAGCTGGAACAATTTAAAAAAAAAATTATGAAACGAGAAGTGAAAACCTCCATTAGAAGCCCCGAGACGACTGCTCCAACCAGAAAGCAGATGTATCCTCACTGAGCAATTAAAGCTGACAGCCTGGCATGATCGAGCCTCAGCCACTCCCAGACAGGCCTCTTCCCTCACTGGACTCATTCCACTGTGGTGAGGTGGTGGCCTGGGGCACCCATCTGAGAAGTCACAGATCTTTCTGCACTTCACATATGTCCCCAGACGGAGCTGGGGTGAGAGTAAGGTCAAGGCTCAGCCTTAGGATTTTGATTCCAAAACAGAATTCCTTCAGCACTGCCTGAACACTCCTAGCAGCCATGGTCATGGTGAGCCCAGGACTCAAATCTGGCTTCCCTTCTGTGATGTCAGACCTCACTTCCCCCTGGGGTCACAGGGAGCTCAATAGTAACACAGCAGGCTGCAAAGTGCTGGGAGGCAATGAGCAGGAGCCTCCTAAGACAGAGCGAGCACCCACCTGGTCCTCAGGCACCCCCCCCCTGCATTTACATGGTACTAGGGTACTAAATATTCTCTACCTTTTGCTCCAGACACCCCAACTCCATGTGAGCTCCTTAAAGCAAGGTGTATCTCCCACCTCCACAATACGGGCCATTCCTGGTGTAGCTCCCAGCCTCTATCGCTTCCCCCTGTGGGCTGTCCTTCCCACACTGCTAAGGGCCACATCCCTTATGCTCAGCATCCAGAACACACTGGCCAAGTACGAGAACATGGATGGGGTTTCGGAGCCAGTCCCCGTGCTGGGGGGTGAGGGGGGTGTGGGGTGGTTCACAGGTCTGCCGTCAACCCACACAGGATTCTGGATTGTTGTAGAAGCTATAGGAGGTCAGATGTAAGCTCACAGAAAAGCCAGACATGTAATTTTCTTTCTTTCTTTCTTCCTTCCTTTCTTTCTTTCTTTCTTTCTTTCTTTCTTTCTTTCTTTCTTTCTTTCTCTTCTTCTTCTTCTTCTTCTTCTTCTTCTTCTTCTTCTTCTTCTTCTTCTTCTTTTTAAAAATTTTTTGGTTTTTCAAGACAGGGTTTCTCTGTGTAACAGCCCTGGCTGTCCTGGACTCGCTTTGTAGACCAGGCTGGCCTTGAACTCACAGAGATCTGCCTGCCTCTGCCTCCCGAGTGCTGGGATTAAAGGCGAGCACCACCACTCCCGACCAGACATGCAATTTTCATTGAGCATTATCTCCCAGGCCTGGGTGTGCCAAAGCAAAGAATAAACAGCTGTCACTGAGGAAGAGAAAAGGCAAAGCCCCCTGCAACATACCCAGCTGGAGATGACTCCTGAAGAATATACGAGGATCACCCACAGAACCAGCAAGATGGCTCACAGAGCAAAGGAGCCTGTTGCCAAGTCTGACAACCTGAGTTCAACCCTGGAAGGCCCCATGGTAGAAGGAGAGAAGTAACTCTCACAGGTTGTCTTCTGACCCCCACACGTATACCATGGCATATGCATGTGAACACACACACAATAAAAATGTAATAAAACATTTTAAAAAATAGATAAACCACCAATCAGTAACAGAAAGACAACTGTGCGGGCATAGTGGTGCACACCTTTAATCTCAGCACTTGGGAGGCAGAGTAGGTGGATCTCTGTGAGTTCAAGGCCAGCCTAGTGTACAGAGTGCGTTTTAGGCCACTCAGGACTATAGTGAGACAACGTTACAAGAAAACAATAAAATAACAATAACAGTTAAAAAAAAAAAAGACATTTGGTCCAGTTAAAAGACAGGTACCAGCCAAGTATGATGGGACACACTTGTAGTGCTAGCTACTCAGAGGACTGAGGCAGGAGGCTTGCTGCAGCCCAGGAGTTTCAAGTCACCCTGAGCAACATGGTGAAGCCCTCCCTGTCACAACCAAGCAACAATAATAAACCAAATAGACAAAAGATTAAACAGGTGTTTCAGTAAAGATGCTATTCAAATAATCAACGAGTGCCTACAAAGGTACCTAGTACCATGAACCAGCACAAAAATCAAAGCCGCAGATTCTGCCGTACCACTAGGACAGTTAAACCGAAAAGGAAAATGCCAAGTGCCGACAAGAACGTGGAGCAATGCCAGCCCTCCCATCCTACCAACGGGCCTGGAAACACCAGGGAGCCACGTGGTGTGCAGACTAAAGGTAACCAGACGCTTCCCCCATGACTCCACGTTCAGGCGTTCAAAAAACAAATGTGCAGCTTTAACCTTGACTGACAAACTGAAGACAGCCTGCCTGCCCTGCCACAGGGAAGAGATAAACAAGCTACTCCACGGTAAGAAGGTGGGACCGCTGCTCAGAGGTCACCGCTCAATGACCCAATGACCGGAGACCGACAGAGTGAGGAGCACAGTGCTCCCAGGGCAGTGCTCCTCGGGAGCCTGCTGACTAGAGGACACCAGGGAGTTTCTGGAATCAAAGAGGTTCTTCTTCTCCCTCTGGTGTTGGCCACACTGGTGTGTAATAGTAACTCTTCCTCCACCCCGCTCACACCAGTGCCCTTGACTGTCTGAATCTCACATCTTTTTCTTTTTTTTCTTTTTGGTTTTTCGAGACAGGGTTTCTCTGTGTATCTCTGGCTGTTCTGGACTCGCTTTGTAGACCAGGCTGGCCTCGAACTCGCAGAGATCCACCTGCCTCTGCCTCTCAAGTGCTGGGATTAAAGGCGTGCGCCACCACCGGCCGGCTCACATCTTTTTCTGATGGTCACGAATAAACATCTGCTTATTCAGGAGGCTTGCTGCTGAGAGCTGTAAGACTCATAGTCCTGGCCTACAGCAGAGGATGACTCTTGAGTTAGGCCTAACAAAAGGAGGATGGAGTCAGGAGAAGAGATGAACCCCACACCCTGACTAGAACTTGTGACCAGGAAGAGCCCAGGAGAGGATGAGGGTTGGTTCCATCCCTCTGGCAGGGAAGGCCCAGGAGTGTGGGTGTCCACAGGCTGATGGAGGTAGGAGCCCTCTGCCCCGTTAGTAACTCCGAGAAGTGACCCCAGAAGCAGTGGGGTGAGCACACAGAAGCCTGGCCATTGGACAGGATCCTAGCTGTGGGAGGGAGGAGAGACAGGAGGGCTGGACCATCCAGGGATGACAGGAGATAAATGGTAACAAGCCCAGCCATGCTTCCTGCTCTCCCCTGGGCCCCTGTCTGTCTGTCCTTGGGACATGGCACACCCAGGCACATTTGACTCCCCTCACCCCTGACCTGACCCTTCCCTGAGGTCCTCTCAGCACTGAGGTTGGTGGCCCCTGTGGTCACATCTGACACTTTGCTGTATTCTAGACAGTGCACTAACGTCACAGGCTCATTAATTCCTCCTGTCCGACAACACCCCCTCCTCAGAGGATGCCAGGTGTGTTCGATGTAGTACACACAGCTCTGAGAAGCAAGACCTGGATCTGATGTCATCTCTGCCTGACTTCGGCAGCTGTACCCTCAACCACTCCTCTCAGCTCTCCCTGGGAGTAAGGCAGGACCTCCTTGGACAGACAGGTCCTCAGGACCTCCAAACCCTGACCCACAGGGTTCCCAAGCCTTCTTCGAGGACCTCCATCTTCCCTCAACTTCCCCAGAACCTGGTGTCTTCAGGCCTGAGAGGCACCACAACAGGTAGACAAGATTTCTGAAGGTTCCACCACTAAGCCTCCTCTCCAGGGCTAGAGACACAGAGCTGACTTAAGAGTGCCCAGGCCAGGAGGCAGCAGGATGATGGTAAAGACAACCACACTAGAAGCAGGGCACACAGATCTGAGAAGTTCCACTATGAGATCTGGGGTCCCGACTCAGGAAAATAGTCCTCATCTTTGCCAGGAAGAGTTTGGTCTCCAAGGAAAGGGGTCCCAAGGTGGGGCTGCCACCACTTGCTGGGTGAGCAGGGACCAACAGGCACGACTGTCAGTCAGCCAGCCAACCAACAAATAACACCAAGTGCTGAGCAAACAGCATGACCCAGTTTGTCAAACCCAGATGTGGAGCCCCGCCCCCACAGGAGAAACCCCACAGCACCCCAGTGCCTTTCAAACTCTGGGCAGTTTCTGCAGGGGCAGGCATGAGAAAAGAAACTTGCTCTGTCCCATAACCTCACAGCCATGGTCTTCCTCCCCTGCCTCAGGGGCTCAGCCTCTTCAACTGGCTGACCACACTCTGAGCAATCGGCTGGACGCTCACACCAACCCAGTTCCTTGACCTGGAGCAATGAAATTTGACAGAGCTTCCGTGTCTGACCTCACCCAAGCCACAGCATTCCAGTAAGCAGCTGTAGAGGCAATACTGCACTACTGGCTGAGTCTGTGAGGGCTTAGGTTCATAGTTAGTGCTCATTTAAAGAGACAGGCAGGGGTGCTGGCTGGCATTATTCTCACAGTTCCAAACCTGGGAGCCTGCCTCCTGCCTACTCTCCTCATAAGACTCTACATAGCTAACTTGTGTGTCAGGATCAAGTCTCCTTTCTCAGCTTGTCAGACCCCAACACTCAGCCCAAATCCTTTTTCCACCCTGTCTCCCTTATGCTACCATCCAACTGCTTCATCCTTCCAGGCCCCTTTTACTTCCTGGTCATGTCAAAATAATACGAGGTCCTGTCAAGTCAATCCTATCGAGCATTCCTCTGGGTCCCAGGTCCACTTCCTCAGACCCCTCCATAGAGAACAGGCAATGCTAACCCATGCAGCTCCCTGGTCCTGGGGACAAACAGCCTAAGGTGTACTTGTGACCAGCGAGAGCCAAGGAAGGAGCAGGCATGGGACTTTCAGGTGGACTGCTGTGACGTATATGGGAGCAAGGCTCTCATAGGGAGCTGTTCATAAAGCTGTTGGCATGTTAGCCTTCAAGGAACCTGCTTCCTGGGATTCACAACTGACATAGCCCCCATTCCCTGAGTGACCAATGAAAGGACTGAAGTGACATCTGAAGTCAGAAAAGCCATCAGGGCTCCTCTCTTGGATTAGCCTCTTTAGAGGGAGCCACCTTTGGAACAGATCATCCATCTTCTTCAAGCTCGAAGCTCCATGGGCAGTCTGGCTACAACCTCGCTGTCCACAAGCCAGAGCCACTAGGCCTGAAGATCTGACCACCAGGGAAAGCTAGAGCAACCAGTCACTACAGGGCAACAGACAAGGCCATGAGTACTATGCCTGAGAAGTGTCTCAAAAGGAAAGAATTGGAGAGCTAGACATCTTCATGGCCATTGGAGCCCCTGGGTCCAGCCACACATGGCTTGTACCAGAGTTCCCCAGGCTTTGATTCCAAGGGTGTTATGTCTTCTTTCCTTCCTTTCCCTCAGGCTGAAGCAGAGTGTCTGACACACCTTGAAAAAAACTGGTCTTTTCCCTCCTCACAGGGCAGGGAGGCCTGTTCAGGGGGGCCTAAAGTGCCTCTGCTCTCTCGCCTCAGAGCCCCTGCAAAAGGAGGTTTTCCCCCAGCATCAGAGACACACAGGACTTTGTGGTGTTTCTGCCAGATTGAACTATAGCTGAATCTTCCCGAGACAGTGCAGTTCAGGAGCATGGAACCCACACTGCAGCCAGCAGCAGGCTTGGTTCACCCCCTACCCCCCAAGCTCTATAATGCTCTGGCAAGTCAGAGGTGGCTTGCCAGCCTTGTGGCCCTGTCACTCAGCCTTCCTTGTAGATGGATTTTCCCTGAGGTCCAAGGGGCATTCCAATGTTTAGACTCACCTCTTCCAGAACAACTACTCCCAGCCTAGGCTCAGGGACACACAGGGATCCCTTCCTGTCCAGGCTGGGCATGCAATGTCCTGGTCACAGACAGCAGGCTTTCCAGAGGGAGGGGACTTACTCAGGTCACGCAAGCCATGAGAAACTGAGGAAAAGGTAGGGCCTCATGGTTCTCAGTCACTGGTGGTCCGAAAGGGTCAACTGCTGATGGACATCAAAGCTGTTCCAAGTGCCCATCTCACTAAGCCATCAGGGCTCCTCTCTTGGATTCACTTTCCCGAATCCACCCCCACCAACCCTGCCTGTGCGGAAATGCCTACCTGCTCCTTGGCCTAGTCTCAAGAGGGGCAAGAAGAGAGCCGGCACTCCTGATGGCTCTGTGATTACCAGATGTTGGCCAGGCCTGGGAGACAGGGTTTTTGCAGAAGGAAGAGGGCAGACCAGGTCACCACAGTATGCTGAGTGAGAGCAGAGACTCCTAAAAGAACAGATGTGAAAGCAATGGTCCTGCCAACCAAATGCCTGATTTCCTTTGAAAGATTTGGCAGTAGGGCTCCAGCCAAGTGCCTGTCCTTTCCTGTAGTCAGCCCAGAATGACCTTGGGAGGAAGACCACATCCCTTCCAACAGAGCCTGGGACGCACAGCTCAAGTAAGACGTGCAGCCTGGTGTGCACACCCAGCACCACATAAGGGGGGGAAAATCAGACTATTTCAGGCCTTAAAAGTTACTACTGTATGGCAGCATTTAGCCTTTTTATTTTATTTTGTCTTTTAAGAAAGGGTCTCTAGTCCAGCTGGCCTTGAATACTCTATGGTGCCAAGTATGACATTGAACTCCTAGTCCTGTGACCTTCCCTACCACGCCCTGTTTAGGTTGCACTGTAGATGGAACCCAGGGCCTCTTAGATACTAGGCAAGCATCACACCCCGGTCCCTAAGCACATTTTTATTTATGTCTCCAGTTTTCAATTTACTAGAAGAAAATACACCAGATAGATACAGAGATAGATAGATAGATAATTAGATAGATAAAAATAGATAAACAGATAAATAAATAAAAGCAAGCTAATGAGAGGAAGATGGGGCTCAGCAGCAGAGTACCACCTCAATACTGTGGAAGGAAGAAAGGAAGTGAGGAGGGAGGGAAGGAGGAAGACAGCAGGAGGAAAAGCTGCCATGGGTAAACTACAGTGGGAAGCAATGTTCTCCAGCCTCTGCCACACACAGCAGTGGGAAACCTGATTAAAAGCGGAGGTCGGGAACCTGGTGTGATGTTACACACCTTTAATCCCAGCACTCAGGAGGCAGGGTCCAGCCTGGACTACAGAGTGAGGCCCAGGACAGCCAGGGCTACACAGAGAAACCCCACATCGAAAAACTTAATTAAAAAAAAAAAAGTGGAGGTTGGTGCTCATGGGAAGGCCTGGAAGTGAGAGAGTGTCTGTCAGAACTCCACCAGGGGGGCCCAGATGCCTTCCAGAAGCTTGCACGGCCAACTTCTCCACACTACATGGAACACAATCACGCTGAAAGGTAAAGTCTGTGGATACAACCCACTGACAAGATTCAGGGGACCAGGAACACAGTAGGACACTAGTGTCATGGGAAAAGCTGGATGTGAAATGGGCAGGAAATGAGTATCAAACACACACACACACGCACACATGCACGCACACACACACATGCACGCATGCACACTCACACACACATGCACACACAGACAGTCAGCAAATGAGAAATATAACAGTAACCTCCTCACAAGATTCATTTGGATCTGGATTTTTGTTTTGTTTCTGTTTTTTGAGAACTATGTAGCTCCAGCTGTCCTAGCACTCACTCTGTAGACCAGGCTGGCCTCAAACTCATAGAGATCCACCTGCCTCTGCCTCCTGAGTTCGAGGATTAAAGGCGTGTGCCACCACACCTGACTAAGATCCAGATTTTTTATTTAATACTGAAAAATACCTGTTTTGTTGTCTGAGACAGGTAGTCTAAGCTGGATGTGAACTCCTCCTGATCCTGCCTTGGCCTCCTGAGTGCTGGGGCCACAATGAGCTCAATATTTGTTTTTTGTTTTTGTTTTTTTTTTCCTGGTAGAACACTTGAAAGTTCCTGAAAATTGGATGTACGCACTATGAGCAATAGTCACCATTCTGGGCCGTTACCGCTCTTGAACAAAGTGCTCCGTCTACTCAAGAGCTTGTCCCTTTTGGCCTGCCTGCCCCTCCCCCACCTTCTCCTTGCTTCTGAGTTTGATTGTTTTATATCCCACCAAGAAGTGGAAGCGAGCTATATCCACGCTGCTTTGCCTTTTGTGGATATTGTGGACATCAGAATGTCCTCCTTCTAGAGGCTACATAGTCCCCCTCGCCACACTTCCCCCACCACGCATCTGCTGGCGGGACCCAGGCCCCCTCTCTACTTTGCTCTGGTAGCCAGAGTTGCTGCAGAGTGGGAGAGTCAGCAGTTGTCTCTTTGGCCGACTGATTTCAGGAGTTTCGGCTGTATGCGCAGTGCTGGGTGGTGTGTTAGCTCTCTTCCTAGTTTCTTTTTTTTTTTTTTTTTTTTGGTTTTTTTCGAGACAGGGTTTCTCTGAATATCTCTGGCTGTCCTGGACTCGCTTTGTAGACCAGGCTGGCCTCGAACTCACAAAGATCCGCCTGCCTCTGCCTCCCAAGTGCTGGGATTAAAGGCGTGCGCCACCACCGCCCGGCTGTCTTCCTAGTTTCTTGAGAAGCCTCCTCTCCTCCGTTTTCAGCGATGGCCGCACTGGCGCCATTCCCTCCAGCCCTGCACGAGTGTTCCCTATCTCCACAGTCATCCGTCGTCGTGTCGCTAACAGCCATTCTGACAGGTGTGACGCAGCCTCTTCTTGTGGTTTTTGCATCTGTGCTTCCCTGATGACTAATGAGCATGTTAGTGTGTCCGTTGTTCACTTCTAGCCTCGCGTCCATGCATGCCCTTTGCCCATTTTAAATAAGGGTCTTTAGTTTCTTGCTATTATCTTACTGTCTCAAGTATTTTGGAATATTAACCCCTTATTAGATGTTCACCTTGCAAATATTTCCCCTGGTTCACACACCATCTCTTCCCATGGCTGCCCTTCCCCAGGCAGAAGCTTTAGTCTGATGTGATCCTATAACCTGAGATTTAAATCCAGATTATTTCCCAGAGCAGTATCAGCAGTATCACAGATCTCTCTCTCTCTCTCTCTCTCTCTCTCTCTCTCTCTCTCTC
>CAJQZJ010032841.1:414005-436259 GCA_907164525.1 Lophiomys imhausi
TCCTTGGTGGAGGCACCAGATGTATGTATGTATCCCCATTATTATTTAGCAGAGAATAACCCAGAAGCTTAGAAAAGAAGTGGCAACTTCCTATGCAAGCCAAGGTAGGGTGAAAACCGCATCTTGGTGAAAGCCCCCGCCCCCCCCCCCAACCCCACCTCATACCTCCTGTGGAGACAAGTATACAGTTCAGACTGTGGGCAAGAAGAAAGGAGAAGTGGGAATACAATGTAACATAAAGGCAAAGGCCTGCATCTGTCCTGCAGTCCCCAGTCCCCAGTCCCCACCCCACTCACAGCAGGTGAAGGAACACAGCCCCTGGATTTCTGAGCACAGCAAGCCCAGAGTCTCTAGAGGTCGTGAGACACTGACCAATAAGACAGGATGGCCAGGGGAGTGACTGTGGCCAGTTAGAGCCTGGATGTAAAGGAGATGGCCACTGAGCTTCAGCCAGTGACTGCCATGCCCCAGCATAGCCAGTGGCACTGACCTTTGGAGTTGGCAAAAGAAGCTAGAAATTGGAGGTTTTGTGTAAAGTTGTGTGGCAATTAATTCAACGGAAACTCTAAACACTCCTGTGCTCCTCCTATGGATCTCCTGGAGTCAGCTGTGTGGACCTGAACAAACCATGTAACTAACCTCTCTGGGCTTAAATAGCTGTGATCTGCAACACAGAAAATTAAGATCTGCCTCTCAGTTATTTGGGCAATGAAACAAGACACACTTAGCCCAGACTAGTGATAAAACAGCACTAACAGCTAGTGTTTCCAGAGTTAGAATGAATGCTATTTCATTCAGACCACAATCTCACAGGAAAATAATCATTTTAAAGATTATACTGCAATGCTGGTGCCCATCTGTAACCCTGGCATTCAGCAGGTGGAGCAAAAGATGACAAATTCAACAACAAACCTTGGTGTTTTAAAATTAAGGAGAAAAAAAATTTCAGAAAAGTCTAAAGACAAAGAATTCTATATTCTTCCTCCAGATTTGTGTAGTTGCCCTATTTTGCACCATTTTCTTTATTGTCTGTCTATATAGATCTCTTTAATAGGCGTGTGTGTGTGTGTGTGTGTGTGTGTGTGTGTGAGTGTGTGCATGTGCGTGTAGTGTTTGCACCGCTGGAATGGACCCCAGGGCTTGGCACAGGCTAGACAAATGCTCCATTACACTGCTCTTAGCATAAAATATCCATATCTCAGCCGGGCGGTGGTGGTGTTCCCCTTTAATCCCAGCACTTGGGAGGCAGAGGCAGGCAGATCTGAGTTCGAGGCCAGCCTGGTCTACAAAGCAAGTCCAGGACACCCAGAGCTGTTACACAAAGAAACCCTGTCTCGAAAAAAGAAAAAAGAAACAAAACTCCATAACATTCCCAATAACCCTGCTCTCATGATTTCCAGCCGCAGCTCACTCTCAGGTCTCCCTCAGCACAGAGCTGGTCCTTGGCCTTTCATTCACAGATGAGAAACTGAGATCAGCGAAGTTGAAGTGCTTGCCCAGTGTCACACTACAGGGAAAGGGGAGGGGGCTGGATCGAGGGGTCCCTTCCAGGCTGAGCACTTGTCTCCAGGCCTCAGAGTGCAAATGGCAGTGCCTGTCAGCAGCTGGGGGGCTGGGCTCCCTCGGCAGCAGCTGGCAGCTGGGCAAAGATACATCACTCAGCCGGCGGTCATTACCAAGCACCTCTCTGCTCCCACACTTGGCTGCCCTGGCCAGGTGCCACCTCCTCATTTAGTGTCCTCAGTTAGCCACTGGAAGACTCCCACCCTATGTAAATCTGGGACAAAGGGAACTGAGGAGGGATAGGGCCTGAGATACCTGCCTTCTCTTGTTTGTGTGTGGGGGATATGTACTACATACATGGACATGTAAAGGTCAGAAGTCAACCTTACGCATCCATTTCTCAGATCCACCTTGTATTTTAAAACAGAATTGCCCACTGGCCTGGAACTCCTTAGTTAGGCTAGACTGAATGGCCAGCAAACCTCAGGGATCTGTGTGTCTCCGCCTCCCTTTGCTGATATTCCAAGTGATGTCTGCCACATTGCTCAGCTGTTTTGTTCTGTTTTTTGACATGGGGTCTCTCAGGCAGGGGATGGTGGTACACGCCTTTAACCCCCCAGCACTTGGGAGGCAGAGGCAGGTGAATCTCTGAGTTGGAGGCCAGCCTGGTCTACAAAGCATGTTCCAGGACAGAAAGCCTGTCTTGAAAAACCAAGAGAGAAAGAGAGGGGGCGGGGGGGAGAGGCCCTGGGCTTAGCCTTGGCTGTCCTGGAACTCCTCTGTAGACGGGGCTGACCCAGAACACACAGAGAGACCCACCTGCCTCTGTCACCCAAGTGTGCCACTGCACCTGGCCCACCCAGTTCTTCTACCTGAGTTCTGGCACTTAAATTCAGGTAGTCATTCACAAGTGCTTTATTGACTGGGCTACCTCCCCAGACCTGGCCTTTTCTCTTCTTAGAATGGCAGCAGGAGTCTGGGCCACTATGTTCAAAAGGCAAAAGAGGATAAACTCCCCAGCAACAGAGCCCCAGGCCATTTCCCTGATCCATAGACCAACCAGGCCAACCAGGCTGAAGAGAAGAGACCAGTTCTGAAGCCAGGGCCTGAATGCTTTTTCCAAAGCAGGCTAGAGCTGCCCAGCGGCAGAGGGAGAAGAGTAAAGGCTGGGGCACGGATGATATTGGAGCTAGCATAGGGAGGTTCAGCCTGAAATATCTCAGAAGACAGGGGGAGTCTCTGGACTGAGACCACATACTCAGCCTCCTCGGAGAGGGAGTATGTGCCTAGAGCCCAGCCTGCAGGGTGGAATCATCCCAGAACCCAAGTCAGATTTCCACCATTTTGTGGACCAGGAATTACTGGCTCCCAAATAATGCTGTCATGAATCTTGCCGCCTCTATCTTTGGCCTACTGTCTCCTCCCCTCCCCGGAAGGAAATCTGCAATCACTTATCTGCCCTCGGTCCAGCTCCCTTCCAGCAGGGAACATAGCATACAAGGATCCTCTAGCTACAGCTCTGCAGGACCCTCCAGGTGTGCTTCTGCCTGTGCTCCCGGCCTTTCTGTCAGGGACCAAAAAAAAAAACGCCTCAGGATCTCACCATGGGAGATCTAGAAGATACTTCATGCAAAGACAAGTGTCACATCCCCAGGACTGCTGTTGAACTCACCAGAATGAACGTAGAAGGAAAAAGACGGGCCTCTCCGCCCCACTATGATTTTTTTTTTTTTCAAGACAGGGTTTCTCTGCGTATCCCTGGCTATCCTGGAACTTACTCTGTAGACCAGGCTGGCCTTGAACTCACAGAGATCCTCCTTGCCTCTGCCTTCCAAGTGCTGGGATTAAAGGAGTACGCTACCACAGCCCAGCTCACTATGACATTTTGTTTTTTTTGTTTTTGTTTTTGTTTTTGTTTTGTTTTTTTTTTTTTTTGGTTTTTCGAGACAGGGTTTCTCTGAATATCTCTGGCTGTCCTGGACTCGCTTTGTAGACCAAGCTGGCCTCGAACTCACAAAGATCCGCCTGCCTCTGCCTCCCAAGTGCTGGGATTAAAGGCGTGCGCCACCACTGCCCGGCTTCACTATGACATTTTGAAAACACCACATAAACAAATAAATGACATTAGGGCTGGAGTGGTGATGGCTCAGAGGTTAAGGGCACTTCCAAAGGACCTGTTCTTCCAAAGGACCCAGGTTCAATTCCCAGCACCCACATGGCAGCTCATAAGTGTCTGTAACTCAAGTTCCAGTAGGATCTGACTCCCTCACACAAACATACATGCAGGACAAACACCAATGGACATCAAATTAAAAAAAATCAACAAACTTCAAAGAGTCCTCCACAAAGACCACCCTCCACAGAAGACCCACTCTGCAGTACGAACACTTGGTGGTAAGGACAAGCCGCCCTGTCTTCCCTATCATCCAATGGTCTTTGGAGGGCAGGACTACTTGAGACTAACTTAAGTCACCTGTCTCCCCTGCTGGTAGGACTGATAGGCCCACTGAAAGGTTCCTTCACAGAGTTCAGTAAGGTGTCAACACAGGTCAACCCCTGTATGGCCAGCTACTGAAGAGAAGCACCCGGAAGTGAGATGCAGTGCACCCAGAAAGAGATGCAGTGAGCCTGGAAGTGAGATGCAGTGCACCTGGAAAGAGATGCAGTGAGCCTGGAAGTGAGATGAAGTGTACCCGGAAGTGAGATGCAGTGAGCCTGGAAGTGAGATGCAGTGTACCCGGAAAGAGATGTAGTGAGCCTGGAAGTGAGATGCAGTGCACCCGGAAAGAGATGCAGTGAGCCTGGAAGTGAGATGCAGTGCATCCGGAAGTGAGATGCAGTACACCCGGAAGTGAGATGCAGTGCATAGGAGGTACAGGAAGGAGAGGTGAGCAAGCAACGTGGCCTTTCCTCAGGGGAAGTCAGGCCCACTGGAGACTCTGCCTTTGGGCATGGGTGTTTGGTTCACATATCTGACACATCAGCATCATGTAGGAATGAGCTGAGAAGGCCAGAAGACTGGGCCTTACTTCTAACTCCTGGCCTAATTTGCCTTGAGACGTAGATGACCTCAGCTTTTCCAATAGGGCTGCTGGTTCCAACCTTGACTAACTCATGGTAAACTGGCACAAGCCATGTTCCGGACCCTTTGGTATTGGAGGATTGGGCCTTCCCCAAGCCTCCTCTGCAGAAGGCCTCAGAGGAGCACCCATTCCCCACACCCCAAGGCGGGCATGGAACACCAAGATGACCTAGTGCCTGGACAAGCCACCTTCTCCTTTATTCAGCGCCACAGCAAATGGCTCTGGGATACTTGTCCGCACAGATGACACCCCCCCTCCCCGCCAATTCATCTAGGGGAGGCCGCCTGCCAGTCTGTATAGGCCCAGCAGACACTTCTGAGAGGGCCTGTCTCCTTACAGATTGGAGACTGACCTTTCTGTCCAACCCAACCTGGAGTCACCAGTGCACAAGGTGCCCTACTGCGTGTTGCCACTTGTAAAAGCAGTCCCTGCTCCAACAATTCCCTCGTCTGCCAGGTTAGAGCTGGCTGCGCAGCCAGTCCCTTGGGCCACACCACAGGCCAAGCAGCCCCACCGGGTCTTATTTTGTCCTCCTACCGGCATCACGGACTCTGTTCCTACTCTCCTCTCCAGCTTTGGCTCTGGGCTGGGCCTCTTTAGGAGAGCGGCTACCCCGAGGAAAGCAGTTAGCCAGGTCCTCAGCACCTTGGAAGGCCTGTGGGGACCGGTGGGGGTCCCCGCTCGGCTTACCCCTAACCGGGCCCCTTAGTAGGGTCCAGTTTCCTGGGGACTCAGATGGCTCTCAATGAGCGTGTCCCTTAGTCACTCTAAGCAGACCACCTAGACCCCTGGCCATCCCCCCCCCCCCGGCCACTGAGCAGATCTTCCCCGCCACCCAGAGCCCACAGCTATCCAAGGGAGGGGTATGCGGGAACCGGCGCCCCGGTGGTCCACAGCCTCCCGCCTCCCACGTCTCCCCGGGGCTGGGAAGGAAGCTTCTGAGGGGAAGAGATGGTCCCGCACCCTGGCTGAGCAGCCCATGACCACCCTGCGCGTCCTGTCCCATGGGAACGGAGGCGAGGAGCCCACAGCCACGCCCGTCGCCCGCGTCCCCGAGCGTCCTGGCCCACGCTCGCACTCACCTGCCGCCGCCGCCGCTGCCGCCGAGGGCCCGGGCGGGCGAGCTGGACTTCCCGCCGGCGGGCCCGAGAAGCCCTGGCGCCCCCAGCTGGCGGTCCTTACCACGCAGGGCACGGGCCGGGGAGATGGGGCGCTGGCCGGGAACGTCCCCAAGCGGTCCCCCGCGTAGCCGCCTCCTGCTCCGTTACCAGCGGGGCTCGGCCATCGCCTGTGTCCCCGAGGCTGCAGGAGAGAGCCACGCCCGCAGCCTTAGGTCACCAGACAGACCGCATCTCCAGGTTCCCAAAGCACCTCTCCCACGTGGTCCCCCGGCGCCCGGCCCCTTCCCACCTCCGAGGAGACCTGACAGTGATATGTCTCAGCTGCCTTCCTTCAGATCTCGCCTGCCCTCTAGCCACGCCCCTGTTTCTGGAAGGCTCCAGGCTGCAACTAATGCTCTCCTGCCAGATGTAGACGTTCCAAGCTTCTGTCACCCAGACCTTGAACTCCCAGGACCGTCTGAGGTGAGAGTCACCCACCCATCTGTCTTACAAGCACAACTCTATTAACCTGGAGGACAAAGGCATCCTAAATTAATAAAGTCGGTGTATAACCTCGTGGTGACCCCTTATAACCTGGGGTGGGGCATCAGAGTTGGCAAGAGAAGAAAATCTACCCCGTTTCTGAGGCTGGGCAAGCAAAGTCTGAGTCACCACGAAGCCCACCCATCCCATTAAGCTGGGAACCCTTCCCAGGCCTTCTGTCCCGGGCATCCTTGTGTCTATGAATGGCTTTTCACCCTGTTGGAAGTCCTCAGGGCCTCTGCTGTGTATGTTTTTCAGCGGCAACTCAGCCATGATGGGATATGCCCAGGGATGCTCTGAGCATCTGACCCCTGGCACACAGGGGATTCTGGGACAAGCAGAGGGGACGAACCTGTCTGGTCTAAGTGGGATCCTGGGACCAGGCACCCTTCTTGTACAAGAGGGAAGAGACTCCAGTGGGATATGACTCTGCTTCCCACAGTAGCCCTGGGACCCAACAAAGATCATCCTGGGTTGGAATCCATCTGGAAGGTAGAAACTGACTTCCACTCCAGGTGGCTAGTGAGGTCCCAGCCGAGGCTCATACTGCTGTCTTCTGTAAGCCTGCCCAGCCTCCCTGAGATTGGCATTGTTTCTGGCGTGCCTCAGGGATGTGGACAAGGTGACAGTTGCCATCTAGATTGGAGCCTGCTGGTTTCCTCACTAAGAGCTCTGGTCTCAGTTCCCAAGGGAGGAGCCCCTGACAGTGGTCAGATGGCAGCCTTCATCCAAACCTCAGCAGTCCTGCCCCATCCACAAGGACACAGGAAGCCCCTCCCCAGTGGTCTCAGAACTCTAAAATGGGGAAACAGGAGTGGCTTGGTGTACAGGTGGCATGTCCTCTGGCCTTTCCAAACAGACTGCAAGGAGCCCTCAGCTCTTTTTGTGCGGGTAGGATGGAAACAATGCTGGGTCTTTGGTCCCTGTCATTTGTATCCCATTGTCATACAGCAGACAGGAAAACAGAGCTGGAGAATGGGAGGACTGCCTACCTTCACAATCCTCATCTCTCCTGTGGACACCCCTGTGGTAGCCTGATGGGACACTGACCCCAGTTAGTGACTCTGTTCTAGCTGTGGCCAACACTGGAGTCTCCCAAAGGTACAGCGGAGGCATTCACTGGGTGAGGTGGGTTAGAGTTAGGGTTAGGTTAGTTTCTTACTCAGCACATTGGGGCTGGGACACTTGGCTTTCTAACTTTTTTTTTTTTGATTTTTCGAGACAGGGTTTCTTTGTATAACCGCTCTGGCTGTCCTGGACTCATTTTGTAGACCAGGGTGGCCTCAAACTCACAGATATCCGCCTGCCTCTGCCTCCCAAGTGCTGGGATTAAAGGCGTGTGCCACCACCGCCTGGCGGCTTTCTAACTTTTAAAAAAAAAGACTTGTTTTTATTTTAGGTGTACCTCCATAAATGCCTGTACACCAAGTGTGTGCAGTACTTGAAGCACCCAGAAGAGGGTGTCAGACCTCCTGGAGCTGGAATTACAGACAGGTGAGCTGCCTGCCCTGTGGATGCTGGGAAAAGAACTCAGGTCCTCTGAAGGAGTAACAAGAGGTCTTAACTGTTAACACAGCCCCTGTGTATTGAGTGTTTTGCCTCATCTATGTATGTGCCTGCAGAAGAAGGTATCAGATTCCCTAGAGCCAGAGTTAGAATTGTGGGCTGCCATGTGGGTTCTGGAAACCAAGTTTGGGTCATCTGCAAGAGAAGCAGGTGCTTTTAAGCACTGGACCATCAATCACTCTAGACCCTCCGCTAATTTTTAGAGAAAATCTCCCAGATGGTGACAGTGGCGCACACCTCTAATCCCAGCACTTGGGAGCCAGAGACAGGTGGATCTCTGAGTTCAAAGCCAACCTGGTCTACAGAGTGAGTTCCAGGACAGTCAGGGCTACACAGAGAAACCCTGTCTCAAAAAAAGAAAGAAAGAAAGAAAGAGAGAGAGAGAGAGAGAAAAGAGAAAGGGGTCTCTTGCTGAACCTGAAATTATGTTTGGCTAGAGTAGCTGGCCTGTGAGTTCTGAGGATCCCTTTGTCTCCACCGCTTCCACATCAAGTGCTGGAGTTACAGGCGAGCACAGACCCAGCTGTGCGCAACCTGCCTGTATGGCTGCCAGAACTCTATGAGGAGATGGAAAGGTCAGCGAGGGACCCCATCTACACAGTTTTTAGATCACCTCCCTCAAAGCTGTCTCATAATGCAGCCGTTTGGGGTCGCCCACACTCTCATAAGTAATCCTGTGGTTCGCCAAGCCCTGCCAGACAGAATTGTTTCCTTGCTCTGTTGTTGGCACCCTATCTGAGATGAGCAGAATTTGTCCATGGCTAGAGCAGGAGGAATGGCTCTGTGATTAGGAGTACTGGTTACTTGCAAAGGACCCAGTTTCAGTTCCCAGCACCCATATGGAGGCTCACAGCCATCTGAAACTACAATTCCTGGGGATCTGACATCCTCTTCTGACTTCTGCAGGCACCAGACACTCACATGGTACCTATAAATACATGTAGGCAAAACACCTGAATACAAAGATAAATCTTAAAAAAAAATTAAAGAATTTGTTCACAGTGGGGCATAGTGGTGCATGCCTTTAATCCCAGCACTTGGGAAGCAGAGACAGGCAGATCTCTGTGAGTTTGAGGCCAGCCTGGTCTACAAAGTGAATCCAGGGCAGCCAGGGTTACACAGAGAAACCCTGTCTTGAAAATAAAAAAAAAAAAAAAAGGGCTGGAGAGATTGCTCAGAGGTTAAGAGCACTGGCTGTTCTTCCAAAGGTCCTGAGCTCAATTCCCAGCAACCACATGGTGGCTTGCAACCATCTACATTGAGATCTGGTGCCCGGGCACATATGTAGAGCAAATACTGTATACATAATAAATAAATAAATGTTAAAAAAAAAAGAAAATAAAAAAAAATGTTTTTTTTTTTTGTTGTTGTTGTTGTTCACAACCTCTCAGGAAAAGTTAACCCAACACCTTCACAGCTCATTTTTGGGGCATGGTTTTAGGAGTCTGTGAGGCCTTTAAGGTCAGAAGGGAGGCACTTCAGGTGGGCCTTCGAAGGTTATATCCACTCTGGTTCTAGTCTGGCCTGAGTATTTTGCTTCCTGATCCACCAGAGCATGGGAGAACTGCTGCACTGATTTCCCGAGTCAACCACAAACTGAGCTGTTCCCTCTCTGCCATGCCTTCTTTACCCGATGGACTGAAATCATGAGCCAAAATAAACCTCTCCCACGAAGTTGCCTCTGTGAGGTGTTTGGTCATAGCAATTTTTTGGATTTGTAACCAAGCCAGAATATTGGTTACTGAGAACTGGGGTTGCTGGTGTGGTAAAGCTGACCAGGGGGGGGGGGGGTGGGGGGTTTACCAGCCTTCAGAATTGGCTTATGGAGTTTGGAGCTGAAGGGTAAGGAAAGCCCCAGAAAGCTGTAAGCAGAGCTTAATGGGCCATTCTGGTGGAAGTACAAAAGACTAGAATGCCAAGGGAAACGTGGTCATGGGAGAACGTATCCATAGTCCTGGAAAAAAGACAGCTCCAAGCCCAAGAAGACACTCAGTAAACCCTACCGCCCCGTGAGCTCCAGCTGCCGTAGGCTACAGCCTTACCTCCTGAGGCATACATGGGCTGTCCTACTGTGTGCCTGCACCTTTCCTCAGCAGACATCCCATGTTCCTGGTGTCATCGACATTTCCATAGCAGCGTTGGCTTTTCCTTCATGCCTAAATAGGCATGCACAGGTATACACACTTGGGAATTGAGGTCAGAAGAGTTTTGGGGAGTCAGTGTCCTTCCACTGTGAATTCTAGAGACTAAGCTCAGGTTACCTGGCTTGCATGGCGGTTACCCCAGGAGCCATCTCGCTGGCTCAGGCCTGGATTTTCCTCGCTGTCTTCCCATTCCCTTTTGGGATAGGAATGTTTACTCTGTGATATTGAGCATTAGAAGGTCTGGAACATGCCTCTGATCTCAACACTCGAGAGGCAGACTGAGCTCTGGAAGTTCGAGGTCAGCCTTGTCTACAGAGTGAGTTCCAGGCCAGCCAGGGTAGTATAGAGACTCTGTTTCAACCTCCCTCGCCCTCCCCGCTGGCCCCCAAGAAAAAGTTTGTTACATTCTGAGAATTACAAGGGCTCACAACTGGGTTTGCCCTGAATCTCAGAATACACTTTGGACTTTTAAAGAGTGTTGGGATTCAAAACTCTGGGAACTTTTGATGTACTGAATTTCATTTACATTATGAGACGTCCATGAGCCTATGGGGACTCAGGAGTAGAATTTATAAACTGAAATGCCCCCCCCCCCACAGGCTCATGTTTGGGGTACTCTGTCCCCAGCTGGTGGCACTGTTTTGGAAAACTATATATAGGGGGATGAGGGGAGCAGGAGCAGGCCAATAGGGATCTTGGAAGCTGACACTCACTTCTGGTCCCAGCCTGGCCCATGCCCCTGCTTCCCAGCTCAAGATTTAAGGAACTCCGATTTCTAGGCCTTCCCCACATGATGGCTGAAACAGGAGCCAACATCACCCTTTGTCTTTTGTCCAGTATTTTGTAACAGTGATGTGAGAAAGATAATACGCCATGAAACAATAATGGATCTAAGGGATCCATTTATTTATTTGTTTGTTTGTTTATTTATTTATTGAGACAGGGTCTCTCTGTGTAGTCCTGGCTGTCTTGAAACTCCCTCTGGAGACCAGGTTGGCCTCAAACTCACAGAGATCCTCCTGCCTCTGCCTTCCGAGTGTTGGTAGATACGCTTTTTTTTTTAAAACAAGAAATATTGGGGGACATAAATGAAAGACTTAAGGAAGAAAAACATGGAGCTCGGGAGTGGTGGCACATACCTTTAATCCCAGAACTGGAGAGGCAGAGGCAGGTGGATCTCTGTGAGTTCAAGGTCAGCCTGGTCTACAAAGTGAGTCCAGGACAGCTAGGGTTACACAGAGAAACCTTGTCTCGAAAAAACAAAAGAGGAAGGAAAACATGAAAGCAGAAATGAAAACCTCCTGGAAGGGTTAGAGACACAAAATGCCAGAGATGGATGGAAAGGAGAATAGGAAAAACAGACAAATAGATGCTGTCTGTCCAGGTCACCCAATGGTTGAACAATGTGGAGCTGCTGGGAAAACAGTAGGGATTTGAGTAAATAAGAATTCAGGATTTCTCAGTATCTGAAGGACATGTGCCACCGGGTGGAACACCAGTAATGTAAGGTGCCCTGTGCAACAGATAGGACTCAATTTCCGTGTAGTAATGTTTCAGAACAGTGGGGGAGGAGGGCGGTGCGGAATCCGAAAAGTTCTGAGAAGAAAAATTATCAAGCCAGGCATGGGACTCCTAAGGACGCTGGAAATGATGCTTTCGGATTCGGAAAGATGTTTCCCAACCAGAATTCTGCATCCAGGCAAACTGTCCACTGGACACAAATGCAGAGCACGTTTCAGATGCTTACAGCCTGTGCACTTTGTCCCAGGAAGCTAGGTGGGTGGACCCCCAGCAAAGACTTTATGAAGAGGGAAATTCAGGAAACAGAGATGAGCTGTGTCCTGGACAAGTGAAGGCCAGTTCCCAGGTGTGCAGGGGGACACGAGGCCTGGTGAACTCCTGCACAGCAAGCGCACCTGGACCAAAGCCTCGGATGCCTCGGGTGACTGTGATAAAGCACCTGGTGCATCTAAGTAATTTTCCAGGGTTTCCACACACAGACACTGTGGAGGCTGAATTACTAAACTAAAACTCCTGGGGAAATAAAAACACTTGTTCGGAAAAAGAAGCCAGGGCTGAGGGCTGAGGGCTTGGCAGTACAGCATAGGATTCCAGGCCCAACACCCAGGTCCCCTGCCCCCAACTCACTTCATCATATAGCTCGGTTAGTAAGAACAGCCTTCATAGTCACCGGAACAGAAACACTGAGCACCGCACTCAACAAAGTCCTTGGAGGAGGCACGGGCCCAGGGATTTAAGTACGCTGGGAAGTCACCACTTAATTTCAAAACCTAAAAGCTGAAGAGTGGCCGAAGCTTGTCACCGAGAGGCAGCAGGTAACACTCCCTCAGCCCTAGGTAAAAAAAATTCATCCCACTGAGGAAGTGCTCACCCCAGAAGTTGGGGGAGACATTTAGAATGTCTCAGCATTATGACGACACCTATGTCCTGCCCCACAACTATGTACTTTCTTGCCAGGGCCCAAGACCCTCCACACCTCCCTTGCTTTCTGCCTTGCACTCCAGGCAGGCCTTTCCTGTCTCCCAGCCTGAGGGGGTAGTTACATCTAGTACTCGGAAGCACTGCTGCGTTGAAGTGGATTTTAAACAGAGAGGCCTGGTGCAATCCTCCTCAGAGTATTTTGAAGAGTACTCAAGAAAAGCCACATTCCTGGCACCCTAAGTGCAAACCTGGTGGTATGCAGTCTAGGTTGAGTGGTTCAATCTTCTGAAAACTGATATTCCAGTTAAAGAGGCCACTTCATTCTTTTAATAACACCCCCCCCCCTTCCCTTTTAGTGTTAACATTAAGCATTAAGACATCCTTCAAGGGCCTGAAGAGATGGCTCAGTGGTTAAGAATGCTTACTGCTCTTGCAGGGGACCTGAATTCCCAAACCCCGCCAGATGGCTCACGAGTCTAACTCCAGGTCCAGGGGATCTGATGCCCTCTTCTGGCCTCTTTGCACATTGCATGCGCATGGCGCATAGACAAACCAGCCAAGACTCATAAACGTAGAACTAAAATACATCTCTCTCTCTCTCTCTTTAAATTGTTCTATTCGTATCCATCCTTTGGGAAGTTCTTCTTTAATTCCACAACTTCGAAAAGGCGTTAGTTACATGCCTCACACACACACACACAGCTCTACTCATGTGGATTATTTCAGATCCGGAGTTCCTTGGACTTTAAAATGATCTTCTTACACACAGAGTTTAAAACATTTTACTTAAAAGTCAAAATGTTCCCAATTAAAAGCCAAAAAAGCTGCATTTCTTAGTTAATGCTGGCCAACCCAGACGATCTCACTCACTGCTGAATGTCAGTAAAGAAGTACTGTAGCAGAAACTCCAGCCACAAGACTCAAGAATGAGATCCAAGGAAAACATCTTTTCAAATGTTGTGCATTCAGAGCTTCGGAGACTCTGGGATTCCCCACAACCAGGCTGGCTTTTATTTCCCCACCCACCCTGATTTGTCCTCAAAAAACTCAGGGCAGCTCTGCCCCTCTCTTTCTTTCAAATAACTGAAATCCAGTTACTCTGGCTGGGAGCCCTTCCTCCTCACCCTGAAACCGGAGCTGTGAGTTCAAGGCCAGCCTGGTCTACGTGGTGAGTTCTGGGATAGCCAGGGCTACATAGAGAAACCCTGTCTCAAAAAACAAAAGATGGGAGTTTTAACAGGGCAGGTGGTAGGAAATGACCGAAGAACTGATCCTAACCCCTTACCAGTTTTGCTCTAAGCAAGGCTGGTTTTCTTAAAAATGGAAAATGACAAAGGAACGGAGGTGCTGTTTGGGTGTGAGTGTGTTGCACTGTGATATTTAACCAACTGCTGGGAAAAGAATTAAAAGAAACACTGGGGGTTTAGCCCAGCTGGAAGAGTGCTTGCGAGGAATGCACAAAGCCTGGGGTTTGAGCCCCAACACCCAGTAAGCTGGGTGTAGTGGTGCCGTGCCTGAAACCCAGTATTTGAGGGGCAGCCTAGGGAATCAAAAGTCCAAGGTCATCTGAGAAACTTCCCAAAGGAACTTACATTCTCCAGAAACAATGTAATACTAAAGTGGTTGCGGTGGGGTACGCACCTATAATCCCGGCCTAAGGAAATAAGGCAGGGAGATCTGAGTTCAAAGTCGGCCTAGTCTATGTAAGGCTCTGTGGAGTGGGGTGGGGGTGGAGAGGGATTTTTACTTTCCTGTTTTGTTGTTTTCTTTTTAGTTTTTTTGAGACAGGGTTTCTCTGTGTATCCTTGGCTGTTCTGGACTCACTTTGTAGACCAGGCTGGCCTTGAACTCACAGAGATCCGCTGGCCTCTGCCTCCCTAGTGCTGGGATTAAAGGCGTGCACCACCACACCCTGTGATTTTTACTTTCTTAGTAAACTTGGTTCAAGAGTGTGATCATACCAACTTTGTAAAACTTGTATTAAGGTAAGCAGTGTGCAGCCTACTGGTGTCTTGATGGCAGGGCACTTACCACGCTGATTTACAAAAGCAACTCCCATCGCCCAGTACAATATATGGTAAGGACTGTCTCTGTGGGCACTGTACAATCAACTCTAATAGAGACCCTCTCCTTGGACCCCCCCCCCATGCGCGCACACACATACTCTAGACGTTGATATGGGTAAATGCATGAAAATTAGCTTAGGCTACTCTCAATGTTAAAACTTACCTCTAGGACGGCCAAGCAGGATTAGGGAGTCGAAGGCCAATCCATACTTAATGTAGATATTTATCTATGCTTCTTGACAAATGGGATATACATGTGCGCAAACTCACCGTGTCTAGGTAGCCGGGTAGTAGTGGCCTGTGTTATTAGCTCATCTTGCCATTTACTGAGGATCTTACTGGAATGCTACTGAAAAGGATTCTAGTTTTGCTTCCCCGGGAGAAAAAATCTGCTGGCACAGTTGGCTTCTCCTAGTCAGGTCTATACACTGAGCAACTTGATGTCATCGGTTTGGTTTTCTCAGTGGGGTTCCCAGGCAGCCGGAGGACTGCTGCCTGACCATAGTCCTAGAGTGAATAACCATGGCTCTCAGACAACCATTTCTGCTGTCCCACTCTCCCTCCAGTAGTACTGAGGCTCAAACCCTGGACCTCCAGCATGTCAGACAAGTGGTCCATCACCGAGCCAATCACAGCCCCCTTCCTCACTGTTCTGTCCAAACAGGTTGTATGCCTTGCTCCACCAGATCTACAACAAAGTACTGCAAATCCTCACAGCAGTTACACTTACAGAACAAGGTAAAATTGGGCATGGTGGGGGAATGCCCTTGATCCCAGCACTTGGGAAGTGGGTTCCGGGCCAGCTTACAGCCACATGGTGAGATCCTATGTCAAACAAACAAATAAACAAGAAACAAACAAAAACCCAAACCAAACAGTGGGCCACTATTTGCAGATAACCAAATTCTCCTTCTGCGGTGGAGTCTCACGCTCTTCACTGATGGCACTTTAAAAGAAAAAGGAGTTTTGTCATCAGCTGTATGGGCCAGGAAACGTCCAACTCTATCTAAACACAGCTGTATTTAGAAGTTTTCTTAAGTAGCTATTCAGGTTTTACGTAAAAGCTCATACCAGCGGTTCTGAAGATAAACGAAAGCACAAAGCCTTTATTGAACTGCAGATTGTGAAGAAGCCCCATCGGATGGGGGTGTGTGTGCATAAAAGTGCAATTTATAAACTTTTCAAGGCAAACAACCGACATCTTTGAAGACACGGAGCTTAAAAAAAGAACGCTTCCGGGTGTGAAATTCACTCAGTTTTCATCACTGGTGCCCAGTCACATGGCCTCAGGAAATGTCGAGATTTCATAAACCATTTGTATCAAATCTCTTTCTGGTAAATTCCTTTAGTGCCTCTGCAGAGGAAACTAGACAAGACTGGAGTGTTGAGGACTCAGACCTCCAGCACCTCATAGGCGTCTGCGATGCTTAACACTGAAGGTAGTGCTATCAAAGAAGAGAATAAACAGAGAGCTGACTAGGCACAAAACCAACTTCACCCGACTTCTAAGCACATGTCTATAGGATATGCTGTTACCAGAGAAAAATGTTGATCCCAGTGGCCTTGCCCACTCTGTCCAAAACCAACACTGGCTGCTACCTCCCCTTCTCCTGTAACAATGCACTAGGAGGCCGTGCTGCCTGGCAATCAGCGGAAGGTGGAGAGTAGCAGGATTGCTGGACTTCCAACTTGAGATGGGTACCGAGTCCTCGGGGGGCGGGGCTTCTCCAAGCCCCGCCCCCTTCACAATCTAGGAGCAACCACTATGAGCCCCGCCCCCCCCATCGCATTGCTAACCTAAAGTTCCCCCAGACTGTGGCTGGGGACCCTGCCTATCAAGCTGCAGGGACACACAGCTGAGGAGAGACAGTGACAGGGACTTAACGGGAACACCAGCCTGGGTCAGACTACAAATAATCCCGTTTCTCTATTTAAAACACTGAAATGGAGCCCGGGGTGGTGGCGCGCGCGCCTTTACTCCCAGCTCTCAGGAGGCAGAGGCAGGTGGATCTCTGTGAGTTCGAGGTCAGCCTGGTCTACCAAGTGCAGCCAGGGCTCTGCTACACAGAGAAATCCTGTCTTGAAAAAGAAAAAAAGCAAAACAAACAAAAAACTTAAATGTAAAAATAAAAATAGCAATTACCAATAAACACATTCACTGCAATACAATCTCAAAGAACTGTGTCCTCCAAAGTCCAGGACATACTTGAGGTTCACAGTACCAGTGCTGCCCTCCTCTGCTGCCCCTTTTAGATTAGGGATTAGGGCAAACTCAGTGTGACAATATTTATTTTGGAGGCTAAATACCTATTCAACACAACAAACCACTGATTAAAGTGATAGGAGCCATCGGCTAATTAACCAGACTGTCTTTTTTTTTTTTTTAAGATTTATTCATTATGTACAGTGTTCTGTCTGCATGCATGCATGCCTGCAGGCCAGAAGAGGGCACCAGATCCCATTATAGATGGTTGTGAGCCTCCATGTGGTTGCTGGGAATTGAACTCAGGACCTCTGGAAGAGCAGCCAGTGAGTGCTCTTAACTGCTGAGCCATTTCTCCAGCCCCCTAACCACAGTCTTAAGCATGCTTCCATAGGCAATTTCTTGGGAAATACTGAGGGGGAGCCTCAAGTGTGTTCTCTAACATTTATTCGACCCATGAACACCTTGACACAATAGCAGGAAACTAGTCTGGAGCTCTTGAGGTGGCATAAGGAACACCACTCCCAGGTGGGCACTGCACCTTCTCAATGCTCCACTAGATGAATTGCTGCTTGGTGGAAACTATAACAACCCCTACAGAAGTCTTATCTCACTGCTTCCAGTGGATGCTGCTCTCATTAAGAGTGTTTCAAGCCGAATATGGTGGCACATGTCTTTACCCTGCACTTAGGAAGCAGAGGCAGGTAGGTGTCTGAGTTTGAGGACAGCCTGATCTACATAGTGAGTTCCAGGGCAGCCATGGCTACACAGTAAGATCCTGTCTCAAAACACACACACACACACACACACACACACACACACACACACACACACGCAGGCACACATGCACGCACACGCGCACACACACACACACACACGTTTTGTGGTCTTGGAGATCACCAACCGAACACTTCAGTATCAGTGATAAATAGGGACATCTAAAAGCTTCACTTTTAATTCTTAAAGAAAACTGTAGAAGAACCAATTCGCTGTGAACATTCTTTGCTCCTGGCAACACACATACCTCAAGCAGATAGGATGAAAGGAACTGAGCAGTTCTAAACTGCTCACCAGCCAAACTCCAGGACTGCAAAAAAAAAAAAAAAAAAAAACACAAAAACAAAACCCCATGCCTTATCATGGTGGTAACTTCTAGAGAACATTTTTTCAGCTTACCCCTAGTCATCAGGAAGGAGATTCAACAAACACAAGGCACAGTGCTTGTGTCAGGACCCTACACTGCCCCATTTCTACCTTCTGACTGTCTTGCCTTTTTGAAAGCCCCAAGCGCTAACCCAAAGACCACCGCACACAACACATGAGAAGAAAACAGGAGACTGAAGATTCCAGAGCAAAGAGACCATTCAAGAGCAAGCAGAGAACAGTAACACACACCTTTAATACTAGCACTTGGGAAGTTGGGGCAGGAGGACCTCAGGTTTGAGGCCAGCTGGACTACAGCCCGTCTTAACATCTTCCCAGTAGACAAAGCCTAAGTCTACCCCGCGAAGAGATGGCACCTGAGATCCATGGGCACCAATCCAGGAATATCTGGGATGAATCAAGTAACCAAACTTAAGAGTGAGACTCCGAAGGTAAACTAAGATAAAATGCCCTCAAAACAGGACAGATGTATGATGTGGTCAGCTGCTGAAGACTGGAGGGAACACACATAAAAGCCAAAACTCCTAGGGCTTGCAGTAGTGACACAGCAGATAAGAGTCCTTGGGGCGCTGGCAAGGGGACCCATGCTCAGTTCCCAGAACCCACATGGTGGCACGCAAACAGCTGTCACTCTACTCCAGGACATCCAACCTGCTCTTCGGGTCTCTATGGGCTCCTGCACATATACAGAGCACACATAATTTCCTGGAGGTAGTCACATATATACATAATCTTCAAAAAAATTTGGAAGTTGAAGATCCTAGAGATGAAAGCTAGACATGAAAACTAAGTGAAGAGTCCTCAGACAAAAGACACTGGAGAGTAATGACCATCCTAGACACACTGTAACTCCAGCAAAAAAGAAGAAACTTTCTTTTGGTATTGATTTACCCAAGCCACACTGGGGCTCCCTGTGGATACCTCTCCAGCCCACACTAGCACCACCACCTAGTAGTATTTAAATGTTCCTTATGACAGGTACACAAACATGACCACCAGAGAAATGTCACCATAGGGAGACATATGTGTAAAAATCCCCTTTAAGAATGCCAAGGAATATAGCCGGGCGGTGGTGGCGCACGCCTTTAGTCCCAGCACTTGGGAGGCAGAGGCAGGCGGATCTTTGTGAGTTCGAGGCCAGCCTGGTCTACAAAGTGAGTCCAGGACAGCTAGGGCTACACAGAGAAACCCTGTCTCGAAAAACCAAAAAAAAAAAAAAAAAAAGAATGCCAAGGAATACTACTAGAGATCCATGTGTATGGAAAAGGCCAACCAGAATGGTTAAGATACCTTTCAAAAATAGTTACAAAAATCTTCATTGAATGTATTGAAATTCATGAAAGACAGACTGGAGTCAAATACAAAGATAAAATGTACAGAACAAATGAGCAGGCAAACTAAAAGTTCTTCAAAGTATTTTACTTCAGATTGAAAACTGAACAGCTTCCATGCTGTTCACTCCAGATACACAGTATTCACGAATACAATGCTGGTCATCTGAGGAAATGTATACGCACCTCAATTCTCCTTCATGCTTTTTCTTTTAGAAAGATACTGTTTACCAAAAAGAAACATCAGCAGTACAGGAGTACAGGAAAAACTATTTTCCCAATAAATTTACGAAAACCTAAGATTCCCAATGGAATCAAGATTATCTTCCCGCTACCACCACCTTAATATAATCACATGCTTATTGGACACTAATATTCCCACTAAGAGTACATTTACTTTCAACAATGAGAGTGATTCTTTAAAAAAACGTCAGTGTGGTAAATGTAACACAGATCTCTGCAGGTGTTAAGTGTCTGAAATAGGCAGCTAATACTGGATTTAATATTATTTTATAAATAATTGTTCCCTTAGCAGTAAACATAAGTCTACACATTCACAAGCCCTACAAAATAAATACTGTGATTATGCACAATATGTTATGACAAACTAGTTTCAAAACAACAAAACTTCAACATCTTGATAAAAATTCTGATCAGAATAAAATGTGACTCTAAAATTTAAAACAGTCGAAGTAACATCACATTTAAAATCTTCCACAGTTTACACAGTACTGTGAATTTCCAGTCGTGGAACACATTTTTTCCCATTGTAAATTAAAATATGAACATATTGAAAATTGTTAATTTCAGTGATGACACTGGTTTTGGTCTTACTTTATAGCATTATTCTCATTACAAAACGTTGCACTAAGTGTCCATTAATGGTCTGATTGGTCTTCAGTATTTCGTAAGTGTATATAAAAGAAATCCCTAAAAGCCAACAGTACTTCACACATACATATATAAAAGAATCCCATCTCGGAAACGGCCGGACTCCACAGAGCCACACACACTGATGCTAGACACAAGGGCTTTCACCTCCAAAAACCACTTTGATGACGAGCGCGTACACAATCCATTATGTTAAATACCCCACCTGAGTCTCTGACTCAGGATTACATGTTTGCACTCATGGCTGACCAGAGCCAAAGTTACAGGATGATTAAAACAAGCCAGTGTTTACAAGGCTGGAATTAAAGACAGCAATTCCATTAAAGGAGAGGACAAAGAGTGGGATGACAAGAAGTAGCTGGTCTTAATAAGGCAATACAAAATTGATCCATTATCAAAGACCATTTAATTTTTAAAGATTGACAAATACCAAAAGCATAAAGTGGAGTATAAGAAAATAGTTTTTTTTATAAGTATGATTTAATTAAAGCTGTTTACAGTTACTCTCCCACAGTAGTAAGCATGAACTTAAAAAGAATAAGAGATGATACCACAAGCACACAGCACACAGGGTCAGGGGCCAGCATGCGAGGGCTGCTGGAGGTCGCACTGTGACAGCAACAGCGCAGGCCCAGGGTGGCCTTGTTTCCTATGAGGAAGAGGAAGAGGAGGGGATGGGAAGAAAAGACTGCGAAGGAAACAGACACACATCCTGCTACTGCCCAGCGCCCAAGAAGACAGCAACGCTGTAGAGCAGGTGAGTTCATACTCAGAGGTGACTAGAGGTTGGTCAGTGTATACACAAAGCACATAGTACATTTATTCCTTTTTACAAAATAAAATAAACATCATTTGCCACCATAAAACCTTTTCTTTAGAGAGGAAAGAATTTTGCAGCAGGTCACAAGGGTTCTATGAAGTCATTTCAATGCTGAGGAAAACAAATAGAGGAACAGAGCTAATCACTTCCCTGCATATGAGTGTTAGAATGACAACTCAGATTATTCTTCAAACTAATCCTGAGAAAAAAATCTGTTTACAATTCAAACAGTAATGTTATGTAAAAAGTATTAACAAATCCACTATTACAAATATCAATTTCCTATATGGTCTTCTATATATACACACAATAAAATGGCAAATATATGCAAAATTATTTAAAAAAAAACATGCACAAATCACTTTCCCTCCTGGAATATGACTTCTTCCTATGAGATGCTCTTGTTGGCCTTCCCACCCATCTCCTTGAAACTGCTTTTGTTCCTATCACCTACCCACACTGAGTACTATTCCCTATAACTCTGCGTAAAGCCAATGAGAAATATATTTATTTTACATTCAAGCTTTAAATCTTAAAATGACCCTGTTGTAGCACATGACTTATCAAATAAGCAGCCTTTTTCCCTCTTTTTTGCTTGCTTTTTGTTTTTGCAGTTGTCAGTCTTCATGATCCATTCCGTGGCGAGCTGGGAAAAAACGCAGTTGCTAAATCAACGTCTGAACAGTGTGAGGCTCCTGCAGTCCCAGGAGTCCCTGTACGACTGTCCTGAGCACGAGATTACTGCACACAGAAGACAGTCCGCCGCACCACAGCGCCGACTATCTACAAAGGTCTGAGAGGGGTGCGTCCCTCTTGTGTTTCCTCTTTTTGCCATGGTAATACTGAGTATTGGATTTGCCTTGATGCTGTTTGCTTGTCATCAAGGAACCATGGCTTGTTTGAGCTGTACCTTGGAAGCTTTTGCTGGAAGAACGGAAGAGCCTTGCTGATCCATGCTGCAGAAGAAGAAAGCAGTGAGAAACACAGCAGAGCTGTCCACTAGCAAACCTGAACGCAGGGGGAGCTCTTAAAACTAGAAATGGGTAGACATGCCACTTAATATGGATCTTCCCCACCCCTGACTCCTGTGTGTGTCAATTTGAGAGTCCCACTGTCACCCTGGCCAACTTGGAGCTCCCTACGTAGTGCAAGCTAGCCTCAAACTCTCAAGAGATCTATCTGCCTGCCTCTTCCTCCCAAGTGCTGGGATTAAAGGAGTGTGCCACCACACCCAGCTACCACAGACTTTTTTAGAGGCTAGAAAAAGAGGAACAACAGGGGCGAACTCTCTAAAGAACAGACCACTAACTTCTCCTCCTGGCAGCATGTGCACAACAGGAAAGATTCCTCAAGGATCCTACCACTCATACCACATGCTATGCAGCACTAACAGGAAAG
>CAJQZJ010032841.1:437424-464370 GCA_907164525.1 Lophiomys imhausi
CATAGTACACTAAGCTGCCTCTTCAAATGTTCAAGGCCATACTCCCCACAGCTGATGAACAGGAGCCACAATCCTTACCCCCTTGCTTTTGGACATATAGTACACTATGCTGCCTCTTCATGATTGCTAGCTTTTGTTTCATTTTTGTGTTTCATTATTCTTTCAACAATAGTAATAAGAATTAAATTTTAATTAATTAGGATAAGTTTATGTGGTTTTAAATCCATATAAACACAACTGTTCTCTGATCTGTCCATCTAGAACACACCCTGTGAAACATTAGTGTTCAGTGAAGGCACGAGAAAGTGTGGGTCTGATGGAGATTCAAACAATAAGAAGAACGATGCCCTGGAAAATTTAAGCTTATCAACTGCAGTGAATATGGACAGGATGTTCATTCTTGTTATAAATAATGCTTTAATAAATACACATTTTAAAACTGGATGAAAAAAAGAAATTCTAACTATCTGATAAGGAACACTAACAATGACAAGTACAAATTCTACCCACCTGGGATTTGTTGGTGCTGTTGGATGTGTTAGTGGTTTGAGTGCTCTGCCCTTTCCCAACTGCCTGTGAGGCCTCCAAGGAGACATCCTGTGAGCCTATCCGGTTTCCCGTGGGTGGACGACAGAGCAGTTGTTTTGGGGTCTTGCACGGCGTTGCATCAGAATCCTAACACAAGTCACACAGGTTATAAAGCAATATATTAGTGATTTTCATATTCAGTTCTCAAAAAGCAACTATTTCAGACACATCTGGGAGCTAATGAGGCTTTCCATCAAATGCTGTGTGTCACAGCTCAGTCCCTAAACCCTTCAAGGCAGTCTATACCTGGGACATGTAGTTTAGCATTCATTCCCTCTCCTAAAGCACCAATCCAGAACCCACAGACACAGAGATCCTGTAAATGAATATTTATGATTCCATAATGATAAGCCATCATTCATCAAAAATGTAAAATTCTTTCTTTCATATTTTTTCTCTGAAATATGGTCTCATTTAGCCCAGGCTGGCCTCCAACTCACTATGCTTTGAAGGACATCTTTAACTCCTGCTCCTGATTCTTCTCCCTTTACCCTCCCTAGTACTGGGATTCCAGGCATGTGACAAGCCTTATTTGTGCAGTGCAGGGACTAAATCCAGGGAGCATGCAAGGTAAGCAATGTCAATCTAAGACCCTAATAGGACTTTGCTGCAATCAAATATTAAAGTCATATTTAAAAGGAAAGACAACTCCACCTTAATAATTAGAGTTAAAATTTTCTTTGACAAAGAAAATTAACCTAAGATGTAATTCACCACAATGCAAACAGAAAGTAGACTAAAGGGTAGTGGAGAGGGGGACTGGGAGAAGCTACTAAGTAATATGAGTATTTGTGGGGTTTTTTTGTTGGGGAGGGTCCTGAGATTAGAACAGGAAGCCTGCGCTTTAGACAGAGAATTAATACATTCCAGCCAGCAGCAAGAAGGAGGCGGGGCTGGAGAGATGGCTCAGAGGTTAAGAGCACTGGCTGCTCTTCCAGAGGTCCTGAGTTCAATTCCCAGCAACCACATGGTGGCTCACAACCATCTATAATGGGATCTGGTGCCCTCTTCTGGCCTACAGGCATACATGCAGACAGAACACTGTATACATAATAAATAAATAAAATCTTTAAAAAAAAAAAAAGGAGGCGGCATTCCAGCCAGGTGCAGCAGGAAAGAGGACGCACACCATGGGTTAGAAAAAGGAACCTCATTCCACATGGCCAGGAACATCGGCATAGCATGAAGAATGACAGTCCAAGGGGATGTATGTATATATGGGGTCATATTTGGGTAATAGAATTACGAGCTAGCTTAGATTGCTCAATTCAGGTCAAGGCTTGTTAAAATCCACGTGGTGTCTGTGCTCATTTATAACGGCAGGTTAAGAATTAACAACTGCCAACCAATTAACAATAATCTAAATACTGGTAAACAATTTAATTAATTATTTCTACAAATGGCAGCCCAATGTAATTTAATTAATTTTTTCTACAGGAGGGAGGGAGCTGAGACAACATCTCGCTACAGAGCCCTGGTTGAAGATCTGCCCCCCAAGTCCTGGGATTAAAGGTGCCCAGCTCAATTTAGTAGTTTTTAATATATTGTTACACAAGTATTTTCACTCTTAATTCAAGGATATTTCCAGCCAGCCATGGAAATATCCTTGAATTAAGAGTGAAAATACTTGTGTAACAATATATTAAAAACTACTAAATTGAGCTGGGCACCTTTAATCCCAGGACTTGGGGGGGCAGAAGTAGGTGGATCTCTGAGTTGGTCTATATAGTGAGTTCCAAGACACACACACACACAAGCTGGAGTTACAAACAGCTATGAGCTGGCAGACACCATTGCTGGGAACCCTGAATTGTAGTTTTATTAAATAAACTTTCTGATAAGCAAGTTTTATCTATTAAAAACTCAATTAGGAATTTCAAACACAAATGAAAATAAGAACAAGATTAAAAAAGTGAAAGCAGGCTTACAAATAATATTATATACCATGTGATCACATTTCTACAAACTCCTACACGCAACACTAATGTATGATGTTAGATCCTTTAACAGGGTGCCCTCTGGGGGTGAGCCTGGGGACTGCTGGTTAAAGGACATTATCTAACTAGAGTTCTGGTGACATAGAATATGGGTGATGAACACTTGCTAAGGACATGACTAGGATTCCCTTTTAGACAGACATACAGAATAACCAAACAATCTAAATCCAGTGTGCACCACTGAGGCTGGGCGAACTGTGGCACTACCCGCCATCTTCTTTGAAATGGATCACAGAGTAAGATGAACCAATGGGCAGAGGGTTAGAAATATGATAAGCAGATAAATGTTAACAGACATCATTAATGAGTTTCTATCTTCACTATATTTTCAGTTTTCTGTAAAATAAATGTTGAGGAAGAAGTGAAGGTGAAAGCTATTGACACTGTCTGTGGTGGAAAGGGAGCAGCCTTGCCTCTGAGTACTTAGCCCTACAGAGGCAGGCAGCATCTGAGCCTGGCAGCGCGGGGCGTACTTACGACATCACTAGAGCTGGACTGCGTGGCGGAGGAAGAGGACACGGGCCCTGATGAGGAGTTTGAAGAGTGTTTACTGAGAGATCCTGAGGCTTTACTTCTACATTTTCCAAGGGCTTCATTTTCTTCAGACACATTATTATTACATTTATCTAACTGCTGAGTATCTACTATCAAGGTAACACCATTTCCTGAAAAAGTGGCAAAAGATTGGAAAACGTTTCTTCCCATTAAAAACACACAACATAGAAAAAAGCCCCTAAGCCCCAGCCCATCATCAAGAAAAAGGTCTAACTTACCATTGCATGACGGCTCAGGCCTATTCTGCAAGCCCCACTGTTTTGATATCCAATCTCTGTATGTGGCAACTTCATCGGTCACTCTAATTATTCTACCTAATATACTGCATGGGTTAAAAAACAAAAGAGGTGCACATTAACTTGAAGAGAAGACGCACCAACCACTCTTGACACAACAGGCTGACCTGGGCTATACTCTTACCTCTCTGTTTCGTTGTTGGGATAGTACTTTGCAATTGGTGATACAGCATGACTCAGTACCACGTAGGCATAATCAAAGGCCTGTTTCACCTGCATGGCCCCATAGGAACTCCTTCCAACATCATTACCTTTAAAAGGAATAGAGAAGTAAGCCTGCTTAATATGAATAAATGCTGATGAGCCCTTTTCCAGGGGAGCGAGGGCAATAGCTACTCATGGGAGGAGTTTCATGAGGCAGCTGTCAGTCAACCCCCCTCAGCCCCCAGTCTCTGAGCATTTATTTGCACAGTGCTTTGGTATGGGGCACCCACTCACTGCCTGCATGCAAGTTTAGCCCCATAAGGATCCTATCACACATACAAAGGAACAGCTGGCTATTATCTCCTCAGAATAAAGCCAAGCTAACTGAAAATAGTAGGGTAGGGAAGGGTACTGTTTGCTTGTTCTTTGTCTACATCAGCTATAAACACGCTTCTCCATATCATATGCAAATACATATAACTTTGTGAAAATACACAAGAAATTTGCCTTCTGTTCACTGTCAAGCCACTCCCAAAGCTAGAAAAGTGCAGGAAGGCTATCCAATATGAGAAAGCAGTAGACAGAGTGTAAATAAACAGGGTGATCTTATGCAGCCTTTCTGTCCTTACAGCCCTGCTGACAACTGGCTGGAAACAACAGCCCACAGGAGAAGAGATGCCTACAAACCCACCCAAAGTGGATTCCTCTTCTACTTGGCTTTCAAAGGGTCAAGTGGATTCTACCCCCAACTTATCTGGAAGTCTGCAAAGTGGTCCACCCCTCCCGCCTCCCCGACCCCCTCTTGGAGTTGGAGTGTCGTCTGTTTTAGTGTGGTGAGAATATTGTGAATAAGTGTAATTAGAAATTACACATTTTTTCATCTGAGCAGAGTAAAGCATGGGATGGATGGTTACAGCCCTCTGCAGCCCACACATTCCCCAAGTCTCAGCACCTGGCTGCAAAGGATCTTCGATATAAAGCATCGATGGCCGGTAGCCGTCAAGCATATTTTTCTGTACTTCATCTTTGGCCACATAGGAACCACCATCCTTTATCCGGATGCCAGTCTTTAAGTAATTGAAGTGCCGTCCATATAATTCAAAAAACTCTATTAAGAGAACACCATAGTTTGTATTGGGGATGCAAGCATCTTCCCTGGGATGTAACTAAAACAGAAAAAAAGGAAATTATTTTAGATTTTCTCTGTTATGAATGAGGGGATATAAGTGAGATCTTAACTTCTATGAGCACTATTATCATGATTTTGCCTTACAATACCAGTTGACAGCTATGCTGTTGCTACAGAAACCATGCTCCATGGGTACAGACTTGGCAGGTAAGGCTGAGTGTGAACCACATCAGGGAATTCACCTCACTCAGCTGTCTGGCTTTTGGCAACCATTACCAGACAAAACAAGGATGCTTATCTGAGTAACATGTCTCAATTATAGTTGAAATTATATGGATAACTTTTAAATTTATTCTTATTTTGGTGTGTGTGTGTGTTTTGGATTTTTTTGTTTGGTTGGTTTGTTTTTGTTTTGGCTTTTTGAGACAGGGTTTCTCTGTGTATCCCTGGCTGTCTTGGACTTCCTCTGTAGACCAGGCTGGCCTTGAACTCACAGAGATCTGCCCAGCACTATGTCTGGCCACCACACCTATAATTGTGGGTAATAGTGCTAGGGATCAAACCCAAACTTTACGGATGGCAGGCGAGTGCACCAGCATGGAGCCATATCCCCAATTCTTTTCCACCTCGGGGTCTGTCACCGAGCCTGGAGGTCACCTGTTGGGCTAGACTGGCTGGCCAGCAGTCCCCAGGGAACGGCCTCTCCAGTGCCGGGATTACAGCACCTGCTGCTGCATCCAGCTTGTTATGTGGACTGTAGGAATACAAACTCAGATCCTCGTGTTTGCATGGCAAATACTTTACTGAATGAGCCATCCCCCAGCCCCTGTGTGTGTGTGTGTGCCCCTGTGTGTGTGTGTGTGCTCTTCATAAACATACATGGTCAAGTGGTACGTGTGCTTGTATGTGCAAGCGCATGTCTAAGTGTAACTGCACATGCATGTAGAGGTCTGATGTTGACACCAACCACCTTCCTTAGTCACCTGCCGTCTTACATTCTGAAGCTGACCCCAGAGCGCTGACCGCTTGCTGACCGGCCACTGAGCTCCAGACAGCCTTGTGTTTTTGGTTGTTATTAGCACTCACACTTACAGAAACCAGGCCACACGTTGCATGTTAACATACCTAGTGAAAAGTCTCATTCTCTCTCCTAAGAACTTTTAAGTATTAACTTGCTAAATTAGAAAATAGAAAGGTAACCAGTTTAAAGAGAAGCATTCTTTAAAAAAATCTTGATTTAAAAGTTTCTCCGCCGGGCGGTGGTGGCGCACGCCTTTAATCCCAGCACTCGGGAGGCAGAGGCAGGCGGATCTCTGTGAGTTCGAGGCCAACCTGGTCTACAAAGCGAGTCCAGGACAGCCAGAGCTACACAGAGAAACCCTGTCTCGAAAAAACAAACAAACAAAAAAAAAAAAAAAGTTTCTCCCCAAGTGTCTCTCTCTGCAAGTAGTTTATCTTTTTTTTCTCAGTGTACACCGGTATAGCACACTCATACAACTTACCTGAAGGAAACTGACTGCCATTAAAAACAGACTATAAGAACCAATTCCACCTGTAAATACTTCATTAAGGTCCCTCTGTAATAAGAATTGTTTCAATACTAAAACCAAATATGGCAATACAGGATATTTCTGAAAAAGAAACAAAATTACATTTTCAATGAATTTCTATATTGTAATAGCCCAAAGCATCACCAGGGGCATAAATTGGTCCTTACATTACCAAATTTGGTAGATATATTAACATATTCAATTGTCAAAGTAACCTTTCTAAGTAACCAAAGGCTTTCTCCTCCTCGTGGTGACATAAACAGTGGTGGTTACGTGCTCTCTGAACAGACACTAACCATCTACCATATGACCACGATCACAGGACAGTCTCCTATAAACAGCAGAAACATCACAAAAACCAAAGCCCCTCAACATTTAAGGCACTAATCTGGTAGGAAATTGAAAAAGTCATTTGTAAGTAGCTCCTATTGCACAGCAAGGTCCCTCAACTCATTCTGCAGCAGCCAGCACACAAACAGCCTTGTCCACCATCATGCACAGGACAGATCACCACCCAGGCCTGCCCTTCCTCCCTGCTTTACAGAGAAGAAGGGGCAGGGCTCTCAGAGCTGACAAATATGACAGCTCCAGAACTTTTAACACAACAGGCACAGAACATGGTATTTCCCAGAGTTGGTGGCCATGACTTTTCATGTCCTCCTCTATTGCTTGTTATTAAGTAAACATTTTTTAACTTCCAGTTTCTTTTTATGAAAAGCTATGTACATATACATAACCCTCCAAAAGATACTTTTTCTTTCTGTCCTCTATATTCTTGCATGCTTGACAGGGAAAGGAAGGAAGGTGTAGCTAGCAGGAGGCCATGGCAGGACACAGCTGGGATCCCAGCACTCCCAGATACTGGTCTAGAAGGATTATAAGCTAGAGGTCAGCCACAAAGTGAGACCCTGCCTCAAAATAACAAGCAAAAGGCCAGGCTGTGGTGGTGCATGCCTTTAATCCCAGCACTTGAGAGGCAGAGGCAGGCGGATCTCTGTGAGTTTGAGGCCAGCCTGGTCTACAAAGTGAGTCCAGGACAGCCAGAGCTGTTACACAGAGAAACCCTGTCTCAAACAAACAAACAAATAGACAAGCAGCAAAAAACAAAAAAAGAATTAACCGGGAACTGGAGAACTGCTGAAAGGCTGTGAACGCACAGAACAGAACCTCTTAGCTCTGGGGCAGCAGCAGCTGCTGTTTGGATCTGTAACATGTTCTGAGGAGGATGCTGGCAGCATCTTTACTTTAGAACCAATTAAAATATACTAACATACTGAAGATAAAGTAAGAAAACTTGTGGGAGAGGGGAACAGGGAGGGAAGATCAGGTGTGGGGAGAGCTGGGATGGGAGTGAGAGGGCTGGGAGAGAGAAGGGAAATGGGGGCATCTCTGGGACAAGTTGGAGACCTGTGACCAGGAGGCTCCTGGGAGGATATGGAGTGACCCTAGCTAAGACTCCTAGCAGTGGGGAATATTGAGATAAGCAAGGTCTAGTCGGCAGGAAGGCATGGTAGTGGCCACCTCCTGTAGCCGGCAGGACTTCCAGTGGAGAATGTGGGATTAAAACTGAGAAAAGGTTCCCTGGGGAGGTTTCTAATCTAAATTTGGGGATTACAAACTGGTAAGAATCGTCATGTAGCACCATCTCAGCCTAGGAACCAGAGCAGAGGTGGGCTTCAGCACTGTCTTCAACCTTTCATAAAGCCATTCACAGGAAGCACAAGAAATGAGAACAGTCCCTTGTCACAACGTGCACATAGAACAGCTGAGCAAAAGGATAGGACACGGCACAGCAGACACTCACGACAAACTTAGGCTTCTTACTGGTTCACTGTACAGACCATGTCAAGTCTCTAACCTTGGTAAAATCTTTAATGAGGTCCGCTGCTCTCACGCCATTCTGGACATTAAAGCTGATATCAACTTTCACTTCAGTAAAAGAATCTGTTAATTTAATAATAGGAACCTAGAAAAAGAAGCAGACAAAAATCAGGAGGCACAAGGTTACTAGCTACTAGGCCTGTTATCTCTACCCTTCTCACAAGAGCCCAAAACATGAAGTGCTCTGAGGACTAAGCCCCAGTCAGCTCTGAGCGTGAAAAGTGCCAACTGTGCCCTCGATAACCTGAGTCAGATTCCCAGAACCCACAGGCTAAACAGGGAGCCAGCTCCACCACGCTGTCCTCCATGAGTGTATGTGGAAATAATGAATACATTAGTAAAAAAGCAATAAATAAATATAATAAAATTTATTTTAAAATCTGTTTTGTTTTGTTCTCTCTATAGTCCTGGGTATCCTTGAACTTGCTCTGTAGACCACAATAGCCTCAAAGTCAAAGAGATCCTCCTGAGTGCTGGAACTAAGGGTGTGTACCACTATAACCAACTTCAATAAAAAGTTTTAAGTAAAAAAAAAAAACCTGATGCAGCTACAGTGGTGGCACACACCTTTAATCCCAGCACTCGGGAGGCAGAGGCAGGAGGATCTCTGTGAGTTCAAGGCCACCTGAAAAACAAAACAAAACCAAGTCCAGGACAGCCAGAGCTATTACACAGAGAAACTCTGCCTGGAAAAACAAAATAAAACAAAAAACTTCTTAAATGGAGCTCTGTACTGTGCTACGAACTAGAAACTGGAACTGGGTCTCTAAGCTAAGTTTGTCATCAAGAAAACCTACAAGTACTCTGCTCTAAGAAAACCTGATATGCAGACTTTCTGAACTTTAATCCCACATATGTGTTTCTATCTGAGTCTAGTTCTGCTTAATGCATGACTTCAGAGGCTGCAGAGACAACTCAGTGGTAAGGAGTTGCTGCTCAGCCTGACTTGGGTTCCCAGCACCCACACTGTGGCTCAAAACTGCGCGCAACACTGCTCCAGAGGAACTGAAGCCCTCTACTGTGCCCCCCCCCAAAAATATATCCTTAAAAAGAGATCTTGATTTACAAAATCTCAAATACAAAATAAGAGAATACCATCTTCTGTGTAACCAGGAGCTACTTAACAGAAATAAACTCACTCTACTGTAGACCACGCTGCCCTCAAACTCAGAGATCCACCTGGCTCTGCTTCCCGAGTACTGAGATTAAAGGTTGCACCACCATTGCCCAGCTAGTAATCTGTATTTTTACTTACATATTTTTATAGTCTTGATAGTATAATGCATGAAAAAAACTGGTTATTATTTCTTAAAGAAATGTACATCCAGAAGGTTATTTTGATTCATGAATAACAGCCTTTGTGTAGTCACTGTGACATTCACAAATGATTCACCGAGTCACATCGTAACTGTACCAAGTCCCCATGCAGGTAGCAAGGCTCACAAAGGTACACTACTAAGAAGTTACCGTTGCTTTGTCTAGGACTTTCACGGAGTCCTCGTCAGCAACTTTGTGCTTCCGAAGGGCTTCCTCCAGGGTCCAGAGAGGCAGATTCTCCCACTTCCCAAACACCACAAGATCGATGTCACTGCATGGTAGTGACAAACATGAGAAAATTTTAAGCACTGGTCAAGTCCCCATCATAGCTGACAATCACAATTACCAACTTCAAGTTGTGCAATGAAAACCCATTTCCCTCTCTGCCTCAGAAAACCAATGTGCTGATGGTAACAAGTTTCGGAAGGGGAGTGCATTATCCCAGGACATAGGATAATATTGACAGAAACAACACCTCAAACATATTAGTATCAGTGAATTTTTTCATAAAGCTTTCTGATATTAAACTTCAGGTGTGCCATCTCAATGAGAATGTGACTTAATAAATATTAAGCTGGATAAAACCTGAGTACCAAGCCTGCTCCCACTGTGTAAATACACACACTCACTTCCAATCTCATTACTTCTCTGCCTTTTCCATATCTAAATTATAACTGCTCTAATCAAGCTCCAAGACAGCCATGACTACATAAGGAGACCCTGTCTCAAAAACAATAAACAAACAATGCAAACCCCATTTGTACTCAGACATATTCAATAGCATACATCAACCCCTTCAAAGCCTCATAAATATACTAACCTAGTAGGTAAATACAGGCCAGTTTTAAAACTTCCAAATATCTGGACCTGGAGCAAGAAGAAAAAAAATTTTATTAAGGTGCCTACAGAGACATGCATGTTCTTTCTGCTCTCTACTTGTGTTTGAGAACTGCAGGAACTCCCTACCCCCCCAATACTAGGCCTTCCTAAAGTAGAGACACCATCCCTCATAGGCATTCACTCAGAATGTAGAATACAATCTAAAACAGAGACCTTGAGGCCTCCAGATGGCTCAGCACTTAAAGAGGATCCCTGTGCAAGCTTGACCCCCAGATCTCACATAAAGGGAGAAGAAAATTGACTATAAAATTGTCCTCTGATATCCAAACACATGCCTACATATACATATTACACATATATACATTTATGTACGTACACATTATATGTTTCAATAATAAATGAAAAATCTTAACATTTTAAAAGAGAGAAGTTTCAAAAGTTTCTGGAGGCTAGCATTCCCTTATAAAACAAGGATAGTCAAAAACCCTTAATTCTGTTCTCTCTGCAGAAGTCCTCCCATGAACTCAGAATATTTTAGCTGCTGGCAATGTGCTGGTTGTAGGGCCTACACAACAGAGTACCAGGAGCAGTCTTTACAAAATCCTGACATGCAATCAACTGAGAATCTCAGCCTACAGTGAACTGTGGCACCTGGCAATTTTACGTGTGTCTGTAAGTTCAGTCCAGGACAGTGCTAAACTATTCTGGTGAAAAAGACTTGGGAACTTAGCCACATTCTTGCATTTCTATTTGTATGAACACAAATGCCTGCCCTCAGAAAGATGAAGGTTAAAAGATCAGGGCATCTTAACCTAGGACAGACCATTCCTGGCTGTTCAGTATATGGTTAGCAGCCCCCCTATCTACCACTAGATGTCAGCAGTGCTTACCAAATCACACCAGTCAGAACCATCAGGGCCCCGCCCCAGGGAACAACCAGCTGGGGAGAGGCGACATCACAGTGCAGCGAAGAGCAGCTGGTCACCTAAACTCTCACACCCTTCTCTCTATTCTTTACCTACAACATCACATTTGAACCTCTTCTTTATGCCAAATGGACAAAACTCTCCCTGGCATCTCTTGTTACCTGGGGGGGGGTCTAATGAAACTATGCAACACAAAGTAATATAATTACTCTTTGAACAGATAAGATTCTATAACAGACCTGCAAAGAAACCCTAAAAAGTGAAGTATTAATGCCAATACTGAGAGATAAACACAAGCAGAGATCCAGGAAAAAATTCTGTTCATTGACTGGGGAATCCGAAGCGCCTGGCCAGGGGAACAAAGAGTGGTTTCCAATGAGAGGCACACACTTGCCTGCATTTGCCTGAGACAGTCAACTTCAAGCAGCAAAAGAAATGCCTTCAGCTATAAGCAAAGTGTAATGTTAACACTGACAGGCTAAAACAAAAGCAAAAATGGGGCCTTAATAAATCTCATCCAGTAACAAACTACTATAATGAAAGATGCCTTTTCCTACATCCTAAGTTTTGTTCACTTTTAGTAGGTGCTGCTCAGAACTGAGAGGAAGGAACAGTTCTGGGTAAGGCCAAGTGATCACAGAACCCCACAGTCTAAAGGCTCCAGAAAGCTGTTTGCCTTTAAAATGTAATTTGACTAGAGCTGGGCATGACACACGTCTGGAAAGCAGAAGGAGGCTATTGATGTGAGTTCAAGGCCAGCCAGGGGTATGACACAGTGGGGGGGCCCCGCTGTAAAATAAAGCAAGACAATAACATAGACTACCTCCACAAAGCACTTACACTTGAGTACGGTCTCTACGCGAGACTGACTGAGGGCAAGGCTTCCCTGAAACCCCAGGTCCAGGACAAGTACTCACGTCAGCACTGGGCCAGAGCTCCTTAATCACACTCTCGATCCTGCTCACTACCTCCATCCGCATCTTCTCCTCCTCGGGTCTGGGAGACATGTACTCATAAAAATCACTGATTTCTTCATGCAGGCTGAAGAAAGAAGCAGAAGCAAATATGAGCAGGGCCAATACAGGAAAAATCCAGTCTCCTGAATAACCTTAACAGTCTCATGATTCAGCTGAAGGCCTTGTACTTTATACTTTTACTTCAGTATAACTTATAGAGTTAAAATGGTAATGTACAGGTGTACAGGGTTTAATTAAAAGTAAGAAATTCCTTGTGCAGTCCACTACTGAGTTGTGGGTGGATTTTGGGGGGGGGGGCTCCCTTTTTTTTTTTTTTTTTTTTAATAAAAATGAGATCAAGCAGGCCTGATCTCAAACTCTGCAGCCACAGACCAGGAAGGAAGGCCTGAGCCCTGGCAGCACTGGCAACTGCCTGACCACCTCATCTCTCCTCAAGGAACAGAACATACAGAACTGCTCAGTGAACACCAGCAGTGCCTGGACAAGAATGGCTGGCAGATAGGGGCTCTCAGAAGGAGCTGCAGGCTTCCAGAGACTGCAGTGTGTGCAAAGGCATAAAACCAAATGTACAAGTACAGGAAGGAAAGGAATACAGAAGTGCATCTGGAGGGAAAGACGGCTCAGAGAAACAACTACTTTGAATGGCAAGCTGAGAAGGTCACATGAGCTGAGCTGTGACTCAGTTCTAGAGCATGTGCTCCTGGCATGTTCAATGGACTGAGTTCATCCCCAAGAACCAGAAGAAAAAAGAAAGGAAGGAAAGAAGGGGGGAATGGGAAAAGAAAGAGAAAAGTAAAGAAAGAGAAGATGGAAGGGAAAGAAAAAGGAAGGGAAATTAAGTTCAGGCTTCAAGCTTCCCTCTGTGGCAACAGGGAGAGAGACCCTGACTGCAACATGTATTTTAAAAGGTCAAACTGGCAACTGTATCAGAGATGGACAGAGGTAAGGCCTAGAACAGATGGACACAGGGAAGACATAGGGGTGGTGGCAGGACAGGATGAAGTTCCACAAACACTGCATGCACAGGCATCTGGCTGGCCCTGCCGGGTAGGCAGGAGTGAGAGCTAAGGGTGAAGAAGGACTGGTCAGGACCAGAGGACAAAGTGGGCTGTGGGCAGAGGGCATGAAAGCAACACTACTTTCTTCCAAGTTCCTGAGACCCCTGAGAGAGGAAGAAGGAAAATACCCAAGAGAAGTACCCACCCAGTATTCTCTGGGATTGAGAAGGCTGAAGAGGCAAGGGGTCCCTTCAGAGGGTGTCTGCAATTTGAAAGCCCACTGGCTCCAGAGCAGGAAGATAGAAACTCGAGTGAACCAAAATTGGCTTTGAGGAAGGAAAAAATGTCCCAACTTTCACTGGCTGCAACTTTTACCTCATAGAACACTGATGACTTCAAAAATGTGACCAATTGAGCAACTAATCTATTGCTCTTGCCTCTTTTGATGCCTGAAAAAAGATACTAAGTCAAAAATTTTGAGTTCTAGTTCAGGCCCTGCCTAAGAGCACTCATGCTCCCTGGACATGTGGCTCTAGGCTTGAAGCTCCCTAGCCCATGTACTCTGTGCAGGGCAGACTGTGAAGCAGGGGCCATGTAGGCCAGAAGGGATGATAAACATGATCACACCTGCCTGCTTGCCATGTAATACTGTGTAATGTCTGGATCTTAAAACCAAGGTCCCAAGGTCAAGGTACGCGGATCTCTTTAACTGTGAGGCCAGTCTAATCCATACAGCAAGCTCCAGACCAGTCAGGACTACATAATAAAAACATGTCTCAAAAATCAAACAAAAACTACCAAGGGACAGTGACATGCATCAGCAGGTAAGGATGCTGACCACCCAGCCTGACAATCTGAGTTCCTGAGTCTGAACTCTAGGATCCACATGGTGGGAGGAGAGAAGGGACTGCTGTGAGCTATCCTTTGACTTCCACATATGTACAATGGTGCATGCACACACACGCGCGCACACGCACAGCACACGCAAGCACGCACGCACACACACACGCACAGCACACGCTCACGCACACACACAGCACACGCGCACACACGCACACGCACGCAGCTCTTCCGAGGGACTCCATAAGGATATCCAAGCACGTTTCTGCAAGCCTTTGTATCTTCAACTTCTGTCAAGGTCATGGGCCTTTGTACATTAGGCATGTCTACTACTTATAGACAACAGCTACAAGAAAGGAGCCATGAGAGCAAGAGCTTGCACTTTTCCTCTACAGAGGCTGGCCAGCAAAAGTAAAGCCAAAGATAAACAGTAGGACACACAAGTTGCTTTGAGAGTTTCTCAGGAGCTCTGAGGGCTAAAGCAGTTCTCTGCATCCTAGCTGACAGGAGGAGCATCCTGAAGCTTGACTGCATGTGCCCTCCAAGGGCTCCTCATAGTTTCTGACTCAAATGCAGCAGAAACATTGAGTGCACCTGCCAGAAGACACCAGTCTGAGTCTGTTCTCTAAACACTCCTGGGCTTGTCAAACCCAGCTACCTCTATCCAAGAACAGACCAAAGACTTCATCAAAGCAGGTTTTGCAAAGGGTGCCAGTGGTCTGTTTTGCACTGCTGCACCACAGACAGGTTCCAGACAGGGACCACAGGTCCCTGTTACTACACATGAAAACAAACTAGACAATCATGAGGCAAAGACCCTACAGAAGGATTTCTGAACGCAGTGAAAACGTGGAGAAGATTCTAAACTTCACTGCCACTGCTGGGATCCTGGGTTTTCTGCCAGCACACTGATTGGAAGGGAAGTTATTCAGGGTTCTATAAATTTTAAGACAGGATTTCCCTAAGGACTAGACTGCAGTTTAGTGGCAAAGTATTTGCCTAGCATGTGATGTGCAAGGCCTGGATTGGATCCCAGCACTAAGGACTACGCAAGTACTTAACAGTCCATGAAATATCCTCTCCCTTCTGTTCCCAGTAATACTGTATTTATTTAACTCTTTAAAATGCAGGAAGAACCCAGGCCCCTGTGCATGCTAGGCAGAGCTCTACCACTGAGCTACATTTCCTGCCACAGTTTTGCTTTTTTTTCTTTTTACAAAGGGTCTTGTTATGCAGCTCAGACAGGCCTGCTATCTTAGCTTCCCAAGTTCTGGGGTTATAGTCATGTGCCAATACACCCATCTGCATTTCTCTTATTGATGTGTATCTGCCACAGTAGAAGAGGGGATGAGGAATATGAGAAGGTAGCAGGTCAAGCTATTAAAGCAAAATGTCTTTGAACAGTAAGAAAAGGAGACCCATCTCAGGCCTGGTAGGGCCCTCTAACTTATGCCAAGCCCAAGACTGCCCCTTTCTATGCAACTAGTGACATGCCAGATGTGTATGACACTAAATCTTGGTACATTTTTCATAAACTTTCAAAGCAGACTTTATAGCACTTCTGAGAGGCTCCATGGCCTGCCTGACTTTGCTAGCACAGAATCACACGAAACTAGGTGCTTCTCGACTAGGTACTGTAGAGACTAAATTCTGTCTCCCAAGTGCCCACTCTTGGTTGGGTACAAGCTTGATGCCAAGATGACAGAATAAATTAGAAAGAGCCAACAACGTTCTGTAGGCTTTTTTACACATGCCAATGCAACGTGTGCCTCTGGAACCATCTAACTATGCAGAGAAAACAATTTATCCCAGGTCTGGATCATTATGAAACTCTACAGAACACAACACAGTACTACAATTCCTCAGATAAAATTATAAATTACAGCTCTTGAGAGCTGAGCTCTGTGACCAAGACTATGCTATGTGATACTACTCTAACTATGAGAATCAAATATTTGGTATCTGTACCTGTTTCCTGAAATACAACCTTATAATCTTGGGAACCATCAAAGTATTACATGCTTTTCTATACATCGATGACTGGCTGATGATAGGCAGCCCCTGGGCAGCATCACAGGGAGGCCGTTCACTGTAAAGACCAGAGTAAGACAGGAGGCACAGGCCTTCATGTTTTCCCCTGTCACCTGGACATCATGCCTACAGGATAAAGCTTCCCACTCCTGCCCCAAAAGGCCTGGGTCTGGCAGAGCTTACAGAAAGAACATGCTGGAGCGTCCCAGAAGGTGAGCAAGAGCCAGGAGGAGGCCTGGCCTGTCTCAACTCCACTGGCACAGAGGCTGGGGAGCCTCCCCACCATCTCGTACAATTCTGCATCTGGCCATTTATCCTTAAAGCAGCTTTTATAAGAAAAGCTAGTAAATGTGTTTTTGAGTTCTGGAAGCCACTCTAGCATACTAGTCCCCAAGGAAGTGGTCAGGGGATTGATAGTGTACAGTCAACAACCTGGGGCTTGCAGTAAGGCCAGGGCCACCGGAATAGAGACTCTGTTGCCATCTCTGAGTAAGTAGTATCACCACAGACTAGAATACAGGGTGCCCAGCCAGTGTCTGCTACAGAACTGGCAGCCTGCCTGGTGCAGATTGGAAAGAAACTCTTACACATCTGGACACAAGGTGGTCTGTACTTTGGGAAGATAGGAGAAATTGGATTTGATTGTTCTACCCTAGTGTCCTCCATTTGGATAAAGTTAAAGCAGGCAAAGAATCACAGTCCTCTTGTAAGGGCACAGAAGACACAAACACTGAAATGAAACAAAGTCTGGCACAACCACTGTCCAGGCTCCTTAACAGGACCCCATGGTACACAACAGAACTGACCTTATCTACCCAAGAACAATTAGTTCTGTCTTAATTAAGTCTTAGTGTAGCTGAGAGCAAAAGCAGATATACTGCAGGTAGAAGTATGAATTATCAAATCTCTCGGAAGTCATATAATTTCTCAACTCCCTATTCCTATCCTTCACAAGGGTTAAGGGCATGGGTACAAGGATGCCCAAGCATAGCACTCGATCAAGAAATGCTGAAAATTTAGAATCCATAATGGAACCGGAAGGATCTCAATCATCAGCATGCGTCTGTGTGTTTGCTCTTCTAACAAGGTGTACTTACTGACATGACAAAAGGGTCATAACATTTGTTGTCTTCGCCACACTTTCCCACGTGATACTTGTGTGTGCATGTGCACATGTTTCTTTTGGATATGTATACATTTCCCTGTTTCCACAAAGCAAGATCTGTAAGTTACTATTAACAGTGATTAAGTTCAGGCAGTGGCTTGAGAGAGAAGGAATATACTACTTTTAAATGTATACATTTATATAACCCATTTTTTAAAATGTACATGTTAATGGAATTATATATTTTTAAAAACTAAATGTTTATAACAAGAAAATATATTTACTAGAGAAAACACTGGAGAAAAATCAAATTATTCTACTAATTTTTACCCGGTGGACCAAAAGGTGTACCTGTGTAGCAGAGGGGCCCGAACAATTGTAGAAGGGACTGTGGTCAGATGGTGGGCAGCATGGCCACTAGGGGTGGTTAAGAGCACTGGTTGCATACTGAGCGTGGTGGTGCCTGCCTTTAATCCCAGCACTTGGGAAGCAGAGGCAGGCAGATCTCTGTGAGTTCAAGGCTAGCCTGGTCTACAGAGCAAGTCCAGAACAGCCAGAGCTACACAGAGAAACCCTGTCTCAAAAAATCCGAGAGAGAGAGAGAGAGAGAGAGAGAGAGAGAGAGAGATTGCTTTTTCAAAGGACCCAGGTTCAAATCCCAGCACCCACATAGCAGTTCACAGCTGTCTGTAACAGGCGTGGTAGCACATGACTTTAATCCCAGCACTCAGGAGGCAGAGGCAGGAGAATCTCTGTGAGTTCAAGGTTACCCTGGTCTACAAAGTGAGTACAGAATAGCCAGGACACATAGAGAAACCCTGTCTTGAAAAAACAAAAACCTAACACTTATCTGTTATTATTGTGAAAGACAGGAAAATATGATCATGTAACTCCATCCATGGATCCATTCCAAGAACCCAGCAGACCTGAATCCATGGACATGCCAAGTTTTGTCCTGGATACACTCATCCATGGTAAAGTAATTTACAAATCAGGCAGAGTGAAAGATTAAAATAGAATAATTATAGTAACACAAGTTATGTGAATAGTGTTTTTTTTTTCTTCTTTTTCTCTCAATTTCTTTACTTAGTTGTGCATGATGGCACACACCTATAATTCCAAAACTCAGGAAGTAGAGGCAGAGGAGTCTTGAGTTCAAGGTCAGCCAGGAGACAGTCCTTTTTTGTTTTGGATTTGTTTTGTTTGTTTGGTTGGTTGGTTGGTTTTCTGAGACAGGGTTTCTCTGTGTAACCCTGGCTGTCCACAAACATAAGAGATCCGCCTGCTTCTGCCTCCCAAGTGTTGGGATTAAAGGTGTGCACCACCACTGCCTGGCATCAGTCTTATTTAAGGAAAAAAATGTTTTTAATTTTTACAAGGCTGAAATACAGCTGAGCAGTAAAATGTCTTCATGGCATAAATAAGCCCCTCAGTTCGATTCCAAGAACAGAAAACAAGATCTAGTTTTTACCTTTTCAGTTTATGGCTTCTCTTCAGCACATCCAAATCTGCAGCATCATTTCTTGGCTGGCCTGCCTCCCAAGTGCTGGGACTAAAGGTGTAGGCCACCACACCCAGCAGAATCTTTTGGGTTTTTGTTTTTGTTTTTTTTTCAACTAAGTTATCTAACACAGATACAGAATAATCCATCTTTTTCTCAGTTAGTGAGTATATATTGTTCCTTGTACAGTACACAATGGCCTGTCCCCCACTTCCCCGATTTACTACCAAACTCTTTCCTTACGGAGACAGTTCTACTTCCAACTGGTCAATATGATGCTGGCAATGCCATACAACAATCTGCTGGACGTTCTGGACAGGAACAGTCACAGATGGCCCCAGTTAAGTGAAACATCCCTTTGGTTATGGCCCAGAGACAAGTCATAAAAATAGAAGCATAAAGAACCAACAACTGAGGCGGGAGAGATGGCTCAGCAGTTAAGAGCACCACCTGCTCTACCAAAGGACCTGGGTTCAAATCCCGACATGCACATAGCAGTTCATAGTTGTCTGAGAGGCAGAGGCAGGCAGATCTCTGTGAGTTCAAGGCCAGTCTGGTCTACAAAGTGAGTCCAGGACAGTCAAGGATACACAGAAAAACCCTGTCTCGAAAAACCTTAAAAAAAAAAAAAAAAAAACCAACAACTATCAGAAAAGAAGACCAGAAGTAGGGCACCTCAATGGCCTTTGGGGTCTCTGAAGTAAGAATCATTCAAAGCTGACCACTCAAGAAATGCCTGCAGTTTGTTTTTAACTTTGTCAGTTTCTTTCCTTTGTATTGAGTATCTTGAGTCACACACAAAACCTCTAATTATATATAAACCCTCATTCACATTCATTTATGGGTTAAATCTTGGATTTTCTTTCCAGTCTATGGCTGCATGTTCTATATTCTAGGACTCAAATTATCCTTTAAAATTCTGATATAAATTGGGGTTTGAGGAGATGGCTCAGTGGTTAACAGCACTTGTTGCTCTTACAGAGGATGTGAGTTCAATTTCCAGTACCTACAGAGATATCTGTAAATTCTAATTGTAGGGGATCCAATTCCTTCTTCTGATCTCTCAAGGTACCAGGCACTCAACATGGTAATACACACAGGCCAACTTCATACACATAAAAATAAAATAAATGCATATATTAAAATAAAATTACTGTAGAGATCTAGAAGAGTTGTCAGCACAAAACCAATGAGCCAGGTGCTCACCTCCAGTTCTCACGATGCTGCCCTTTCTTCCTGTCTCTTCTCCCAGGTGCCCTTCACAATCTCTTCAGTAAGTTTTTGCCTATGCTCCTGCAAGAACTGGGATTTTATCCGAATTACATTAATTAACAAATTCATGAATTGGTTCAACATCTTTCATTTTAGTCTTCTACTATAAAGGGTATTTAATTGTTAATTATATTTACGTGGAGGAGGCTGTAGTGGTCAGTTCCTTCCTTCTGCTACATAGGTCCTGGGGACTGAACTCAGGCTGTCAGACTCAGCAGCAAGCGCCTTAACCTAAGTCATCTCACCAGACTCATGGTGAGCTTCTGGGGGGGTTCCTCACCTTCCTAACCTGTTTCTTTTTTTTTTAGCATTTATTTATTTATTATGTATACAGTATTTGCTCTACATATATGCCCAGGCAGATCTTAATGTAGATGGCTGTGAGCCACCATGTGGTTGCTGGGAATTGAACTCAGGACCTTGGGAAGAACAGCCAGTGCTCTTAACCTCTGAGCCACCTCTCCAGCCCAACTGCCTAACCTGTTTCTAAATTACTCAGGGTGGGAGGTTAGTGCACACATATAAAAGCTATGAAGTTTTATACACGTCTTTTATACCTAACCAGACAAGTCTCCTGCTCTATTATGTTGATCAGGAGAGCTAAAATAAAGTCAAGCAACAACAACGATAGCAGCATTCTTGTCCTTTGGTGAAGAAGCTAAGATCTTCAACTATCAAGTGGGTGGCTTCCTCCAAAACAAATTTCACAAATAAACCACAAATTTAACAAAAATATTTATATTAAAAGTACCCTATATTAATATATCAATTTTTTCTTTCATATTCTCAATCAGATAGCCTTCTGCTCCTCACTCCCACAAAGGGTTTCTCTGTATAGTCTTGAGTGTCCTAGAACTTGTTCTGTAGACCAGGCTGGACTTGAACTCAGAGAACTGCCTGCATCTGCCTTCCAAGTGCTGGAAGCACCCAGACAGACAGCATTCTTAACACAAAAATGGCAAACAAATAAATAAAAACAACATATCTGATACTTTAACTGAACAACCAAATAGCAGTTGGGAGACATTTTCTAAAAATGTCTTGGTTACAGTTTCATAGAACTGAGCCCATGACCATCATGGTGGCAGCAGGCAGGCATGGCACTGGAGCAGTAACTGAGAGCTCACATCTTACTGGCAAGATGGAGGGAGAGAAAACAACTGGGTTTGGGATGGGCTTTTAAACTTCAAAGCCCATCATCAACTGGCAATCAAAACTCAAACATATGAGCCTATGGGGTCATTTTCATTCAAACTATCATATCCGGTTTCAAGAACTGTGAATACAACCATGTGCCACCACATTTGGCTTTGTTTTTTTACTTTATATTTTTAAATGTTGTTAAGGCCAGACTGGTAAAAAACAAAAAATTAATTATTGTAGAATGTTTTTTATATGCTAAAATTTTACAATGATAAAAATATGCTAAATATAGCTAGATACAGTTACATACCTATAATTCTAGAAGTGGAGGTGGGAGTATCAGTAGTTCAAGGTCACCCTCAACTACATAGTGGGTTCAAGGCTAGCCTGAACTACATGAGACTATCATAGAACAAAAACCCTCTGTGACTAGAGTGGACCTAACTTAAAGCCAACCACTGCCACCATTCAGAGCAACTTAGGGATCTGAATTTGGGCTCCACGATTGGTTCATTTTGATGACATCATTCTGACTTCTCTCCATCCATTTTTCAGCTTCTGTTCTGCTCAACACAGTCACTGAAGGGAGAACAAACTCACAGAGCATTGGCAGTTTTCACAGAGGACTAAAACCCACGACTCTGATATTGGTTCTGAGAGTTATGGAGAACAAGAACACCGTCTACACTCCTGCCTGTGCTGTGCTGCAGCCAGCAAGCCTGTGGCTGTCGAGGGGACTTTGTGTTACCACAGGCTCTCTGGTTCAAGTTTCCATAATGCTATGATCTGTAGTCAGACTCTGCAAAAGTTCATTTCTAATAATAAGAACTTTTATGGAGACCCGTCCATTTCCCTAACACAGAGAGCATCAAAGAGAACTAGATCATTGCAATTTCCTTGCAGCAACACAACTATTAGGCCTCTCTGGACATCAGAAGCCAGCATTCAAGAGGCAGAAGTAGGTGGATCTCTGTGAGTTTGAGCCCAACCTGATCTACAGAGTGAGTTGAAGACATGACAGGGCTATTATACAGAGAAACCCTCTCTCAAAAAAGAAAAAAACAACCAAAAAAAAAAAAAACCCCGAGGTCAAATTGGTAAAGTTTATGTTTTGCATATTTCAAATTTAAAAAGCATTTTAGAATAAACTAGTCTATCAGCCAAGGGGGTGTGCATGCTTGTAATCTCAGCACTCAGGAAGCTGAGACAGGAGGATTGTGAGTTCAAGGCCAGTCTAAACCATATATCAAGACCTTGTCTCAAAACAACAAAAGCAAGCATAAAGCTTAGTGACCGAGCTCTTTTCTAACATGTGCACACTGGGCAAACCCCTACAACTTCCAAATTAAATCAAAAAGACAGCTCATAGAGACATTACACAGCTCGTCAGGATACACACTGCTCAGGAACTAGGTCTCTACTGTGTAGCCCTGGCTGTCCTGGAACTCCTATGTAACCAGGTTGGCCTTGAACCCACACATATTGACCAGCCTCTGCCTCCCAAGTGCTGTAATTAAAGGAGTGTGCCACCACACCCAGCCTATAATGTGTTATTTCACATAAACACCCATGGTTTGGTTTCAAACAAAACAAAAAAACTAAACTATTTACTTAGCTGTTGCTTGATACAAACTTAGAAAAATCTTGTATGCTGTACTGAATGAACCCCATCCTGAAGTCAGACAAGAGTACTACACTTCCTGTCATGCATACAAGACAAGCTTTCATCTGGGCTGTTGTGGAGGCGCCAGCCAGCTCACGCAGAAATGCAGCACTTGCTCCAACATTTCGTCAAGCCTGGGGGGCCCTCCTCCCAGGAGATAGGCAGAGCCTCACTTCCTGTTCCAGCCTCTCACCTTCACTCTGTCTAAAAAGTGAAGAGGCTCTTTGCTCAGAACAGCATTTTCTGATACTGTTCTGAGCAAGGATTTCATCAGAACAAAAATTTCATCTTCTAGCCTGGCAGTGGTGGCCAACACCTTTAATCCCAGCACTCTGGAGGCAGAGGCAGGTGTGAGTTCGAGGCCAGCCTGGTACACAGAGGGAGTTCCAGGAGAGCCAAGGAAGGCTACACAGAGAAATCTGTCTCAAAATAAAACAAAACACACACACACACACACACACACACACACACACACAACCAACAACATAACAACAAAAAACCCAGGCTATCTTCCAAGCAGAAACAAGTGAAGAGTCTATGCAGCCAAAGGGCGTGAAGTCCTTGCTCAACAGCTTTATCTCAGCACCACTCACTCCCAATATTTAAAAATCAAATTGGCACAGTCTCACACTTTAAACAGGGACAACTCAGCTAAGTAGTTGTGAAGAACTCTAGGGTCATGCAAACTCACATTTAACAAACTGACGTAACAAAACCTTCAACTTGACAGGATCTTGGCAGTAAAATCAGTGTTAAGAACAAACAGCCTAATCCTGTCTAAGATTGGGAATATAGGCTTTGAATCTAGTTGTATTCAATGAAAAAGCAGTAAGGCACAAGCTATAAACATAAGCAATGAGAAAAGCTACCGTCACAGTGGAACTGAGGCAAAGATGGTCACCAGCAGCAAGAAAATCACCCTAACGACCAGCCACTACGGGGGGCACAGAAGCAAGGTGTCCTGCAAATAACTCCTCTGGGAAAAACAAAATAAGCTCCCTCTGCCAAACTAGAAGTCAACGGCTCCCTCTTCACTGGTAAAAGTTGGGAGAAATTAAGCCTACAGACAGCACGAGGGAGAAAGAGGAGGGTACTTGGACCACAAGAGTGCTCTACGAGATCTCAAATGGTGTTTTCATCTGAGCTGCTAATCACATTCGCAGGATCCTTCCTTGGAAACACAGAGCTTCCCAGTGACTCCCCAGCACACATACACTACAGTGCTTACTTGTCTGGCTAAGGCCAAGCAAGAGGATTTTAACTGGTCTGTATTAACAGTCACGATCACAGCATGACAGGGTGACCCATCCATGCACATTCATGTCAATTAAGAGCAGATGATATTACTGCAAGGGAGGACTGTCACTATGACTAAGTGTACTTCCACAATACCACACCACGTTGCACTATAGTAGCAATGTGAATGAAATGCCATGAAAATTAGCATCTTATATTATTTCAATGGTAGCATCTCCATTTCATCTGTAAATTTGTTTCTTTTTTAATCATCTTTAACCACAAGAAGCTTCTATTTTTGCATATTTTTAATTAACATAATAAAAATAACTCAAACTAGTAAGCAAAGACTGTTCCATAGACCATAAGCAACAATTAACTCAAAGGACCGAAAAGCTACTCTTAAAATCTAAAACTCTGGGAAGAAAGCACTAAGGAAATACCTCACACAACACCACATTTGGCAATGACCCTAAAACATATATGAAAGGAAGAACAAACTGAATCTAATCACAACTGTACAAAAAAAAAACTGTGCAAAAAAGAAAACTAAGAGTAAAAAAGATGGGCTGGAGAGATGGCTCAGCTGTTAAAAGCACTGGCTGTTCTTCCAAAGGAGCCGTTCAAATCCCAGCACCCACATGGCAGTTTGAAACTGTTATACAGCCACTGGTATGTCATTTCTTAGTTTTGGAAGCTGCAGGCCCTGCACTTCCTATATAATCAGATATATTTATCCCTCTCAGGTCTCTGAGGTGGTTGAAGAATAGATAGCTAGAGACTCATAGTTAAATTTTGAGTTGTTTAGGAATCAAGAGGCTGTTCTGGATCTAAGAAGATATTTTTAAAATTGTGAGGCAAGTTAGTAAGAAAGCTGAGTTAGATATAGAACTTTAAACTCATGGAGATGGTTAGATAGTAGAATGTTAAAGTCATATGCCAAATACATATGGACTGGACATTGGGAATGTATGCTAAGTCATATAACTCTCATAATTGTGGCCTATTTATCTCTGTTGTTTTGTGTTGTATTTATAGTTATAAGAGAAAGAACCATTTGTTGGACTGAAAGGGAGAGCTGTTGGGGGAAAAAGAAATACCTTAAGCTAAAAAAAAAGGGGGGGAAGAGGATGGGGGGCTGAGGGGGAGGAGGGTGGGACTGGAGGGAGGGGATTGTGACTGAGATGTAACTTGAAGAAATAAAAAATAAATTATTAAAAAAAAAGAAACTATCTATAATGTCTGGGTGTGGTGGTGCACACCTTTAATGCTACCACTCAGGACGCAGAGGCAGGCGGATCTCTGTGAGTTTGAGACCAGTCTGGTCTACAGAGTGAGTTTCCAGGACAGCCAGGGCTATTACAGAGAAACCCTGTCTCGAAAAACCTTAAAAAAAAAAAAAAAAGAGTAAAAGATGGAGCTGGAAGTGAGTCCAAAACAGCCAAGGATACACAGAGAAACCCTGTCTCAAAAAACAAAATAAAAAATTTTTAAAAAGCCAAGTCTTTTTTAAAAGACAGTAAAAGAAAACCCATAGAATGGGAGAATATATTTGCAAGTCATATATTTAATAAAGGGATACTATCCAGACTATGTAAGGAGCATGATTCAACAATGCATTTCTCCAAAGAAACACGAGATTGCCAATAGGCACATAAAAATGTGTGTTAATGATTAACCAATAAAAACCACAACTGGACATCAACTCACACCTACTAAGATAGCTGCATTAAAATAAATGGCTAATGAGATGGCTCAAAGGGTAAAGCATTTGCTGCCAAACATAATGGCCTGAGCGCTATTCCCGGGATCCACATAGTAAAGAAAGAGAAGTAACTTCCACAAGTTGTCCTCTAACCTCCCTCCATATATGCAGCATGTATCCTGCTCCCATCTCCCCCACTAAATAAATAAATAAACAAATAAATAAACAAACCCAGTGCGGTGCAGAGTCACACCCTTTGAGGGCAATCTGCCTCCCTGGCAGCTCTTGGCCCTCTCCCTGGTGCCCAGGGTGCTGTCAGCTGCAGGACTACCCTCACATAGGACTAGCTGCTGTGAATACTGCACTGAGAGGTATCAGACAAAGTTATTCAGCAGCCACTGCTGCTTGCCCCCAGGAGCAGGAACTGCAGGTTCAGAAGGCCCAGGCCTGGCCTGTGTGAGATGCCTTACACTAGACATTTCACATGCAGCGCTCAGTGGGTCTGAGGTGACAGTTAACCTTGCAGGCATTTCACCCGAACAGGGAAAACAGAAGGCCACGATTGTGTAAGGTGAGTCCTTCATTTGCATGAGGGACTGTGCCATTTTATTTTTGGTTCAAATATTCTTCCTTTTCATGAAAGTCAGAGGCAGACAGGTGTGCTACCACCATTCTGGTGACACTGAAGGGTACCCAGTTCACTCTACTAACCAGGCTGGAGACAGGGCCCAATAACAAGCTTCTCTTCTGCATTTTTCCTTGCTACTTTTGTCTTTATAATTAGCAGAGTTGGCTGAGCTGGAAACACAAAAAGGAGGCAGTGGAAGCAGATACTGCACACAATGACAATAGATACAAAAAGGCAGATACCAGAGTGGCCAGGGCAGAAACAAAAGAGGCAACAGAAACAATGAGGATTGTAGGCCCCATCTCTGGAAGCATTAGAACACTTCTCTCTTCAGGGAGCTCCTAAGGCCCAAGAATGGCAACACTAGCTTCTGTCAAAGGATGGGGATCCTGACACCCTAGGCCAGAGAGGGTGGCACGAGTCACTATCAAGGATCGATGCAAGCTGTTCCACCTACTCCTACAGGACAGGGCATCCCAGGAGCTGAGCCTGTACTAGACCTGTAAGAACGACCTGCTCCTGCCTGTTGCTGCTCATGAATGCTGAGAGCCAAGGGCTCACCATGCTGCTGGGCACTGGCAGTCAAAGCATAAACCATACATAAACCACCAACCTGTGTGCCTA
>CAJQZJ010032841.1:464380-476153 GCA_907164525.1 Lophiomys imhausi
GGCAGTCAAAGCATAAACCATACATAAACCACCAACCTGTGTGCCTACAATCATGTTTCTGGAATTTGACCTTAAAAAGAAAAGTTAGCCGGGCGGTGGTGGCGCACGCCTTTAATCCCAGCACCTGGGAGGCAGAGGCAGGCGGATCTTTGTGAGTTCGAGGCCATCCTGGTCTACAAAGTGAGTCCAGGACAGCCAAGGATACACAGAGAAACGCTGTCTCAAAAAACCAAAATAAATAAATAAATAAATAAATAAATAAATAAATAAATAAATAAATAAATAAATAAATAAATAAAATAAAAAGAAAATTTATGGCCAGGTGTGGTGGCACACACCTTTAATCCCAGGACTTTGGAAGAGAAGCAGGTGGATCTCTTAAATTCAAGGCCAGCATGGTCTGGAGAGTGAGTTCCAGGATAGCCAGAGCCACACAAAGAAACCCTATCTCGAAAAACCAAAAAAACAAAAAGAAAATCACGGGGCTATCGAGATGGCTCAGTGTTAACAGCACTGACTGCTCTTCTAGTAGACCCAGATTCAATTCCCAGAACCTACATGGCAGCTCACAACTGACTGTAACTTCTGTTCTAGGGGATCTGACACCCTCATACATAAACACATGCAGGTAAAACACCAATGTACATAATATAAAAAATTGCCAGGTGTGGTGGTGCACACCTTTAATCCCAGCACTCGGGAGGCAGAGGCAAGCAGATCTCTGTGAGTTCGAGGCCAGGCTGGTCTGGTCTACAAAGGGAACACACACTCACATGTCCACCATGTGTCACGTCACCTGTCTATAGAGTCAGAGGACAACTATATGGAGTTGGTTCTCCCCTCTACCATCACATAGGTTCCAGGAATCAAACTCAGGTCACCAGACTTGCATGACCAGCCCTGGCTCTGGCCTTTAAAGTCTAGGACAGCTGGTCCCTGTCTCTGTATCCTGCAATCTAGCCCCTAGGGCTCAGGTACTCAAGGGCCTGGGAACCCTAGCAGCATCTCCTCACCCACTTATTTTTTTTTTTTTTTGGTTTTTCGAGACAGGGTTTCTCTGTTTAACAGCTCTGGCTGTCCTGGACTCGCTTTGTAGACCAGGCTGGCCTCGAACTCACAAAGATCCGCCTGCCTCTGCCTCCCAAGTGCTGGGATTAAAGGCGTGCGCCACCACCGCCCGGCCCTCACCCACTTATTATTCCTTTCCAGGTAGACCAAAAGGTCCTCAGACAGAGGACTGGTAACATTGTTACTGAGAATGTAAAACGACTTAGCACAGGTGGAAAACAGTTGGGTAAACTACTCAAAAAGTTAAACACCTAGCATTGTGCTATGCCTATAAACCCACAGTAAAACTATAAGTCTGAAACTTGCCTGGGCAACACAGGCCCTTTCTAAAAATAATAAAAAATATGAAATGTAATTTCAGAACTTAAACACAGAATTGCCATCTGACCTAACTCCTAGATATAAATCCAAAGGAGCTGAAAACAAAGACTCAAATATTTATATACCAGTGAGTTCAGCATTATTCACAATAATCCAACAGTAGAAAGGACCCAAACAGCTAGGCATAGTTATGCATGCCTTCAATCCCAGCACTTGGGAGGCAGAGGCAAGTGGATCTCTGTGAGTTCAAGGCCAGCCTGGTCTACAAAGCAAGTTCCAGGACAACCAGGGTTATTATACAGAGAAACTTCGTCTCAAAAAAAAAAAAAAAAAAAAACCCGGGGCTGGAGAGATGGCTTAGCGGTTAAGAGCACTGACTGCTCTTCCAGAGGACCCGGGTTCAAATCCCAGCACCCACATGACAGCTCACAACTGTCTGTAACTCTTGTTCCAAACAATCTGATGAAACACATGTAGTCAAAACACCAATGTACATAAAATAAAAATAAATAAATTATTTTAAAAAACCCAAACAAAAATAAACAAACAACAAAAAAAGAAAGAAAAAGAAAAAAGAAACAACCCAAATATTTAACTATTTAAAAAAGAGACAAGCGCGAGTCCAGGACAGCCAGAGATATTCAGAGAAACCCTGTCTCGAAAAACCAAAAAAAAAAACAAAAAAAAAAAGAGACAAGCAACATCTGCTTACCCTAATATAAGAGATAGATAGGGCCTCTTCAAAAACCTCAAGAGATCTGCAGAATATGGCATTCAAAGATGTTTTCGTAACTTTAGATTTTTTTATATCAAGACATATCAACTCCTGACAGCACCCCCTATTCTCCTCCAAGTAGAAGATGAGCATCGAAGAATCTCCAGTGGGAGATGATTGAATTAGTCGCAAGCCTATCTCTTGGTAGGAAAAGCCCCTTGCTCCAACTGTAGACAGAATGCTGTCCAAAAAGGACAAAACCTGGAAGCAGGTAAGTCGACAGCCTAGCTCTGCCAAGACAGGGTAGGTAAGTCCTTCATAACCCCTGCTCTACAATCAATGTCTGTCAGAGAAGCGGGGCCAAACGACTGAAGAGCAACGCTGTAATGTATGGAGAGAAAATGGGAACTGTCCAGGCAGCCACTGGTATGTCATTTCTTAGTTTGGGAAGCTGCAGACCCTGTACTTCCTATAAAATCAGATATATTTATCCCTCTCAGGTCTCTGAGGTGGTTGAAGAACAGATAGAGTCTAATAATTAAATTTTGAGTTGTTTAGGAGTCAAGAGAGTGTTATACATCTAAGAAGATACTTTTAAAATTGTGTTGCAGTTAGTATGAATGTTGAGTCAGATATAGAACTTTAAACTCATCGAGATGGTTAGATAGTAGAATGTTAAAGTCAGGTACCAAATACATATGGACTAGTCATTGGGAATGTACGTTAAGCCATATAACCCTCATAACTGTGGCCTAATTATCTCTGTTGTACTGTATTGTATTTATTATTATAAGAGAAAGAGCCATTTGTTGGACTGAAAGGGGAAACTGTAGGGGGAAATAAGATATACCTTAAACTTAAAAGAAAAAAAAAAGGGGAAGAGGATGGGAGGTTGAGGGTGGGAGGGTGGGACTGGAGGGGGAATAGGGAGGGGACTGCGATTGAGATGTAACTTGAAGAAATAAAAAAGAAAGGAAAATTAAAAAAAAAGAAAGAATGAGCCAGGCAATCCCAGCACTTGGGAGGCAGAGGCAAGTGGATCTTTGTGAGTTCGAGGCCAGCCTGGTCTACAAAGCGAGTCCAGGACAGCCAGAGCTGTTACACAGAGAGACCCTGTCTCGAAAAAACAAAAAAAAAAAAAGAAAGAATGGAGAATAGCAGGGCTTTGATAGGATATCTGCCTCTGGTATGTAAGGGGTCAATCCACAGCACTTAAAAAAAAAAAAATACTAAAATGAAAAACAACCGAGAAAAAGGAACACTATATTCGTATATACTCAAAGGAATACCATACTCATAAAAAGCTATGAAATTCTGATACATACTACACGTGAGCAAGCCTCTAAGTCTTTGTGGTAAGTGACAACTGCCACAAGTCTCACAACCTAAGTCTACTGTCAGGGACCCACACTGTAGACAGAACTGACTTTAGAACTTTTTTCTTTTTAAAGATTGGTTTATTTTTGTGTGCACTGATGTTCTACTTGCATGTCTGTGCGAGGGTGCCATATCCTCTAGAACTGGAATTACAGACAGTTATGAACTGCCATGTGGGAGATGGGACTTCAACTTGGGTCCTCTTAAATGCTGAGCCATCTCTCCAGGCTCCAGAACTGTTTTCTAATCTCCATACATTCATTAGACACACACACACAGAGTAAAACCATGAGATAGATGGCACTGGCTGCTCTTGTAGAGACTGAGGTTCGGTTCCCAGCACCCACAATCCAGGCGCAGACTGCTTCTGGCCTCCAAAAATACCAGGCACAGACACAGTACAGTTATATACATTCAGGCAAAGCATTCATATATATAAAATGAAACAAATCTTCTAAAAAATATGACTAAATATTGCCCAGCGTGGTGGCGCACGCCTTTAATCCCAGCACTCAGGAGGCAGAGGCAGACATCTTCTGAGAGTTCGAGGCCAGTCAGGTCTACAAAATGAGTCCAGGCCAGCCAGGGCTGTCTGGCTACACAGAGAAACCCTGTCTTGAAAAACCAAGACTAAATATTAAGTTCATATAACGATACATTAAAACTGTCCTTAGTGAAGGAAAAAACCCAATGAACAAAATTGAAAGAAAAAGCATTTAAAGGAAAACAGAAAAAGACAAATTAATAAAATTTAAAATAATACTGTCTTAGTCATTCTAGATCAACAGTTCTGAACCTGTGGCTCCCAGCCCCTTTGGGGCATCAAAAGACCCTCTCACAGGAATCACCTAAGACTACCGAAAGCAAAAATGTTTACATTATGATTCATAACAGTGGGAAACAATTTTATGGTGGGAGGATCTCCTCAACATGATGACTTGTATTAAAGAGTCACAGCATTAGAAGGTGGAGAGCCAACGATCTGCGCAATGAATGAAAAACAGCTCACTAGAAGAGCGATGTCCAGAAGGCACCGCCAATAGCTCCTTGGGTGTACCCACCCTCCACCAAGAACCAGAGCTCCCGCCTCTATTTAACTGGTCAACTAATTCTAGGACCGTATCTGGTATGAGAATTTTTTAATATTTATTTTTTACATTTATTCAATAAATAATTTATTACATTAAAATAAATGGAACTTTCATTAGAAGTAATGTGTAAAACTTGCCACATTCCTACCACTATACAAGTAAATTCACAACAGGCCAGCAGTACAGACAGGCATGGTTAACAGTAACATTCTGTTCGTAGATGAACGCTACCTATCACAAAACCTTAAATTTGTGTAGAACCCTGGACCTTGGAAGCAGCTGAAGCCTAAGAGCTTTGCCAGTTACACCAAGACCTAACAGACACTTATCAGGGTACAATAGCTCTAGAGTGTTTCCTGCAACACTGCCCCCAACACACACTCACAGCATATGAGTCTCACAGTGTGAGTCTTTTGTCTATAATATTCACTATGAGGTAGTGCTTGTGTGCCACAGAGTAACTTGCAGGGAGTCAGTTCTTTTTTTTCATCATGTGGGTTAGGGAATGGAACCGAGGTCATCAGGCTTGGCAGTGTGTGCCCTTAATAGGTTAAGCCACGTAGCCAGGCCCAGCACCTTTGTTTGTTTGTTTGTTCATTTTTAAAGCAAATGTGAGCACAGGGAACATTAATATCATAAGGAATTCAAAAGAGTACCAGGGGTCAAATGGAATATCAATACCCGAAGGCATTAGCCCAAATAATTGAGAAGACATACAGACATGAAATCCTGAATGAGAATATTCACTCACAGCACTGTTATCCATAACAGCCCAGAGCTGAAAACCTAAATGCTCTTCAGTCAATGGGTGCATAAACAAAATGCAATCTATCCAAACAATGGAATGTTACTGAGTCATATAAGTCATGTGATACAACATGTGAACTTTGAAAGCTTCTTAAATAAAAGAAAGTAGACACACAGGTACAACTCCAGTAAAATAAAATATGCAGAACAGCCAAATCCATAGAGAAAGAACACAGACTGGTGGCTGCATAGAGCTGCTGGTTTGGTGAGAAATTGAGAAGAATTTTTTTTAGGTTTTTTGAAACAGGGTTTCTCTGTGTAACAGCCCTGGCTGTCCTGGAACTCACTCTGTAGAGCAGGCTGGCCTTGAACTCACAGAGATCCACCTACCTTTTCCTCTGAGTGCTGGGAATAAAGGCATGCACCACCACACCCGGCAATTACAGACCGCAGTGAACTACCATGTGGGTGCTGGGATTTGAACCCTGGTCCTTTGGAAGAGCAGTCACTACTCTTAACTGCTGAGCCATCTCTCCAGCCTGTAAAGTTTTCTCTTGATACTTGATGTTTTGGCACAACCAGACCAACTACCATCTGCAAACCGCCATCATCCTAGCACTGTATGTAAGTATATATGAACTGGTACCCAACAAACCTATGCTGGGCCTGCAGACCTGCCCCCAGTTCTGCCCCCCTGAGGGGTGAGAACCAGTGAGAGGCAGCAGTTTCCCAGTTACCTCTCCCCCACCTGCAGCACAGGCCGGCCGCAGGGCACATAGGCAGAACCTCTGGGCATTTAACTGTTCATCCCTATTCCAGAAGCTCAGAGGGACTCAGAGAAGTACACAGAATGGTCACAGCAGCAGCAGGTTGGGAAACACAAAAAAGCACGTCCGCATTCATCCCGGAACGTGGCTACCCAAGCACTGTACAGCAGGCCCCACCCACCCCACCGTTACTTCAGTTTTGCTTTTACTGGTTTCAGTTATCCATGGTCAACTGTGGTTTCAAAATTAAACAGTAAATTCCAGAAATAAACAATTCATAACTTAAATTACTCGGCATTCTAAGTAGGCAGTATCATTGTCTATAGTGGAGTGAGAGACAAGCAGATGCACTCCCTCAGGGCTGGCTTACATTCCAGCAGCCCTCATTTTACTTAATGGTGATCACAAAGTAGAAGAGTACCTTACCTGCTCCCCGCCCATAAAACAGCTTTTCAATGAAAAGGTTAAAAGTTTTTGGCTTCAGGAAAGAAAAGAACATCCGCTTGAGCTGCTAAGAGCTCTTGTCTGAACTCTGAAGAAGAAAAGGAAGCTCCCCTAGTTCTGCTGCCGTGAAGGTTAGAGTCACAGTGTGTGAGAGTCCGTAAGTCGGGCAATGGCTCGGTGGGCACAGCACATGAAGAAGTAACATGTTTGTATCAACTGGCAGAAAGACTACGTAGCACACATGAAGCCCTGGGCTCAAGCTGCTGTATCTTTGAGCTAGCGTTGCAGAGGTGAAAGCAACAGGACAAAGTCATTGTCTGTGATGCGGCGAGCTTGAGACCAGTCTGGAAAACATGAGATCCTATCCCAGGTAATCTCAGAGCAGGGGAAAAGAAAAAAAGGGACTAAAGAGAGAAGACGGGGTGGGGGGAAAGTTCTGAATGATGGCGACACACTGCACCAGAAAAGCTGAGAGAAAGGGATTTCCACAAGAGATCAGCTCAGACCAGCAATACCAAGCCACTAATGAGACAGAGGTGTACAGATTCAGTAACAGGCTTAGACTGAACATTTGGCTCATTTTAATTTTTACACTGTGTGTGTAGGAGATATACACAGGTGCTGGCCGAGGCTGGAGGTGATGGCTGCCCCCAGAGCTGGGGTCGTACGAGGTTGTGAGTCACACTACATGGGTGCTGGGAACCAAACTCAAACCTTCTGCAAGAGCAGCAAGCACTCAATCTCAGTGGCTTTTTTTGTTTTGTTTTTTGAGACAGGGTTTTTCTGTGTAATAGAGCCCTGGCTATCTTGGAACTCACTTTGTAGACCAGGTTGGTCTCAAACTCAGAGAGATCTGCCTGCCTCTGCCTCCTGGGTGCTGGGATTAAAGGCGTGCACCTCCATGCCCGGCCCTCTGTGACTTTTTCGAATTATGCTATTCTCAAAAGCATCACAGCATGAGCATGTATGCATAGGAGAAAGCAGGGGATATGGTATAGGGTTCAGACATCAAATGGGGACCTTGGAGCATAACCCTATAATGAGGAACTACTGCACAGCCCTACTACGGCTGAAGTCTACAAAGCATTCACATGACTTCTACACTGGAAAAAAAAAAACCCTTCTAAGATAGGTTACATGTAAAGAAGTTTAAAAACACCACTTACTGGTAATCTATCTAATATTCCATTAAAGAAGCTCAAACCATGAGTGTGGGTGTTCACGTGAAAACACCCCGGCACACCCTCCCCCTCGAACACACCGTCTTACTTAAAAGGAAGCCCAGCAAGAAATGAACAAGATGCAGCTCCAGCACTTCTCCAAGGCCACAGAGCACTGCTGAGGTACAGTGCGTACAATACCAAGAGGAACTACTGTGAGCCGTTGCCATTTTCCCAGCGTATTAGTTTAACTTTCTTACAATATTTGGTCCAATACAAAATGGCCAAGTACCACTGCCCACGAAGACGATGACCAGGCAGAACCCACAGTCCTCTCAAAACAACAATCCCAGGCTCCCCAAAGCTTCGGAAGCCCTGGGGAGGCTCACTCTCTCTTCTGGTTCCCAAAGCAGAGATGGCATGTCACAGGATTTCTGACTCCCTAGTGCTGGCTCTCTTTAACATTTTTCAACTTGCTGGTTGGGGGAGGAGGCTGTTGGGTTTTTATGTCTATCAATGGTAGATTAATCACAAAGCTTGTTACTCAAAGAAAAAGAAGCCCAGCCGAAGGAAACGGAAGACGTAACACTTTCACTGCTGGATCATTTATTTTATTTTTTGGAGACAGAGTCTTACTGTCTTATGCTTAGGACTCTGGCTGGTTTCGGACTCGCTTTGTACACCAGGCTGGCCTCAAAACTCACAGATCCCGCCTACCTCTGCCTGTCAATGGGACTAAAGATATGCCCTGCCTAGAGACCCAAAAATTTAAGAGAAAACTTGCAGTATAATCTCAAATTCCTTAATAAGCACTTTTATTTTTACTTTTAAAAAGCACACAGTGTTGATGCCTGAACCAATCTACTTCATTAGAACATCCTCCTGGGGGCTGGAGAAATATCTCAGCTGCTCCTTCAGAGGACCTGGGTTCAACTCCCAGCACCCACATGGCAGCTCACAACTGTCTATTCATCCTGTTCCAGTGGAACTGACGCCCTCACACAGACATACATGTAGTCAAAACACCAATGTACATATAATAAAAATAAATTATAAAAAAAAGGAAAACAAAACAAAACAATCTCCTTGCCCACATAAGTTTTGAAGCTGAAATCACTTGGTCTGGCCTTAAGTTAGAAAAATGACTTGTGAGGGACAGTTACTGAATCCTGAGTGGGATTCCCAGCACCCACTTCAACGTCAGCCCCTGTCACAGCAATGAGTGGAGGCATCTAGGTGGTCCACATGTCACCCCATTAATAGATCCTCAAATGGTTTCTCAACCTGTGCCACATGATTAGTTTGCAACACACAGTGTCAGCACCCCCACCCCCCCCTTAGGTCAGTCTCCCAGGAGAAGATTCCACTCATCAATTTCTTCTGACTTAAAGGGCACAAAAGGAAGTGTCAAGCCCAACAAGCAAACTCTATTATTTGCACAACTGTGGAAAGGGCAGCAGGCATGGACGGTGACCCCAGCTTTTATGTTGCCACAGGCCTGGGTTGATAGGACCAGACCTGGTGGTTCACAGGGACAACGTGTGCAGGGCCAAGCAACAGCTAAGGACTGGGTAAGGAAAAACCACTTAGCACCTCTAAGGTTTAAGTCACCTCTTCTGGTGTTCTGTTGATATGAAGAGCTGGGGTTCAAACACAGACCCCTCTGAACAGTAAGCAAGCCCTCTAACACAGCTATGCTCCACTGAACCCTGAAGATCCTTCAATCTCAAACTCCATAATGAACCTACCATATGGCCACAAAGAAGCAGAGTAGTGAAGGCATACATGTGTTCTTCTGAACCTACTCAGCCCAAATAAATGACTTTGTGCTGACTTACTCATCATACCACAAAATGTCCTAACTGAATGAGTTCTATCAAAACAATGACAAATGAAAAGTAAATGATGCAAACACCACTAATAAGTTAAATTTTTCAGTTTTCGCCCAGTAGTGGTGGCACATGCCTTTAGGCAAAGGCAGGTGGATCTCTGAGTTCAAGGCTAGCATGATCTACAGAATGAGTTCCAGAACAGCCAGGGCTACACAGAGAAACCTGTCTCCAAAAAAGAGAGAAAGAGGGAGAGAGAGAGATGGAAGCAGAGGCCCAAGATACCCTCCCCCCCCCAACAAAATTAAATTTTCAAACAGCTTTCTTTAAACACTTCCCATTATCAATACCACCCCGGTTTTGAAAATAAATAAATCTATCCAAGCTAGAGAGATGGCTCAACAGTTAGGATCACATACTGCAGAGGACACATGTCTGTTCCCAACACCCACGTCAACTGGCTCACAACTTCCTATAACACCATGGGCACCAACACTCATGTTCACAGACATAAGACACAATAAATTTTAAAAAATGTTTTTAACGTTCCCATTTTCAAACAATATAAGATATATGTAATACAAAACTTATCCCCCTCTCAGTATTAGAATTCTAACAAAGGCCCTGTGTATGCTCACCAACTAGAGTGCTGTGAGCACCACCTCCAGTCATCAGCCATTTTTAAATACCTAACTCTATGGCATCAGGTACACTCACTCACCTTGGTGTGTAAGCCCTATCACTGCCTTTCTCCTGAACTTTTACTATTCCCCATGGCTCATGGTGAACTCTATTTCCTCTTTTCCCCCAGCCTTTGACAATAGCCATCATGATTTCTGGCTCTGGGAGTTTCACCGCCTCGGTGGTTCCTAGAGTAGGCAGCGCTGTGCAATTCTTGTCCTTTGTGTCTGGCTTTTTCATGCAGCATAATTTCTGGCAACATATGCCAGAATTTCTCTTCTTTTTACGACTGAATAATATCCCAAAATATGCATCTGAAGATTAAACACACCTCAGAAGTAACAGATGGGTCAGAAGTCCCAAGAGATACTTCTAGCTAAAAGTATCTAACTAAGAAAAGTTTGATGCTTCAAACTAAAAGAAAATATAACATCAAAATTTGTGGGGTCTTAAGAAAATGAAGAAAAAATTTACAGTATTAAAGCTTTAGAAGAGAAGATCTAAATAAATATTACTAATTTTATGTTTCCACATTAGTAAACAATGGAGAACAAAGGGGGGGGGGTCAGTGTCACTCAGCAGCATATAAGGAAAGAGACTGACATGGGGCCGGGCATGGTGCACACCTTTAATCCCAGCACTTAGGAGGCAGAGGCAGGTGGATCTCTGAGTTGGAGGCCAACCCAGTCTACAAAGTGAGTCCAGGACAGCCACAGCTACACAAAGAAACTCGGTCTTGAAAAACCAATAATAATAATGTAGAAATCAAGGAAACTGAAAATAAACAAACAAAAAAGAGGAAAAATTGTGATAAAAATCAAAAGCTTATTTTAAAAAATATATAAATAAAATCCACAAATTGAGCCAACAAGAGAGCTCACTGGGGCTTGCTGCAGAAGCCTGATGTTCTGAGTTCAAAACCAGAACCTATGGTTAATGGAGAAAACCCAAAGTTGTCCTGTGATTTTCACATGCATGCATACCCCATGCACATGTAGACACACAAACACACATACATCATATATACACTAATAATAAGGTTGATTTTTTAAAACTGGTAAACTTCTAGCCAGATTAGTGGAGACAGGATATGAAAATTACTAATATTAGGGGTTGGAGACATGGGATCAGGGATTAAGAGCCTAGTTGCGTTTACAGAGGATCCTGTTCTGTTTCTAGTACCTACAACCACCTGTAATTCCAGTTCCAGGAGACCTGATGCCTTCTTCTGGCCTCAAGCACCAGGTACCCATCTAGTACACAAACATACTTGTAGGTAAAACACTCATATACATAAAAATATTAAATTGCTAATATTAGCAATGAAGAGAGATGCGGACACAGCTCGGCAGTTGAGAGCACATGCAGCTTTCAGTTCCCAGCATCCAGGTGAAGTGGCTCACAACTGCCTGTAACTTCAGTTCCAGGGAAACAATGCCCTCTCCCAGCTTCTGCAGACACAACACCATATTCACAAATCCATATATAGACACACACTCATACATACAACTTAGGAAGGAAGGAAAGAAGGAAGGAAGGAAGGAAGGAAGGAAGGAAGGAAGGAAGGAAGGAA
>CAJQZJ010032841.1:476163-493800 GCA_907164525.1 Lophiomys imhausi
GAAGGAAGGAAGGAAGGAAGGAAGGAAGGAAGGAAGGAAGGAAGGAAGGAAGGGCCGGCCAATAATCAAGTTGCTACTGGTCTTATAGCCATCAGTCAGAGCGCCATGAAGAACATTACCCCACATTTGTTAACCTAAATGAAACATACCAATGCTATGAAGATATAACTACAAATAAGACTCTGGGCATGGCGGTGCATACCTGCAGTATCAGCACTTAAGCTGAGGCAGGATAATTTATAATAAACACAACAAATGAACTACTCCAGATATGCAAGGTTAGTTTGAAATTTAAAAATAATATCCATTACAGCAACATTAATATGCAAAAAGGGTTAAACTCTAATTACCTTCACAAAACACCTCAACAAACTAGAAAAGGAAGTTCAGCTTGATTTTTTACAAACCTACAAAAAAAAAGTGAGATGCTTTCCCATCATTACAATTAAGAACAAAGTAAGATGTCCATTTCTGCCGGGCGTGGTGTTGCACGTCTTTAATCCCAGCACTTGGGAGGCAGAGACACGTGGATCTCTGAGTTCGAGGCCAACCTCATCTGCAAATAGAGTCCAGGACAGCCAGGGCTACACAGAGAAACCCTGTCTGGCAAAAAAAAAAAAAAAAAAAAAAAAAAAAAAAGCTGTCCATTTCTACTGTCTAGTTCAATGTCATACTAGAAGTCTAATTAGTCTCTCAACTAATACAAGAAAAATAAATAATGGGAGGAAAGAAATGAAACTGTTGACTTCGTGTTCTAAAAGTCACTATGATAAGGCTGTAAGATACAAGATACTAAAGAAGTCTACAATTTGAAGCTTAAAATATAATTTACAATTATAACTTCTGAACTCTGTAACAAAATATACAGAAGACCTATATGAAGGAGAGGCTCAGACTTTAATGAAAGAAACAAGGATCTAGAGCAGTGGTTCTCAACCTTCCTCGTGCTCTGATCCTTTAAAATAGTTTCTGATGTTGTAGTAACCTCCAACCATAAAATTATTTTCTTTGCTACTTCATAACTGTAATGTTGATGCTGTTATGAATCATAATGTAAATATCTGATGTGCAGAATATCTGATATGAGATGCCAATAGGGGTTGAGACCACTGATGTAGGGGCTAGAGAGATAGTTTATTGGTTAAGAGCACTTAACTGAATAGTGGTATACACCTGCAATACTAGCATGGATCTCAGCCTGCCAGCGCCCACACTGCATGAGTCACAGCAGCTCGTAACTCCACCTCCAGGGAATCCAATACTTCTTCTGGCTTCTCTTCCAACCCCGCACACAAGTACACACCATAAAAAAATTAAATAAAGATGGCTTTCTTTTTTAAAAGTGAAAAAAGGAAAAAAGAGGAATGTCTAAATAGAGAAAAAAAAAAAAAAAACCATGATCCTGAACAAGAAAACTCAATGTAGCCATAAAGTCATTTTCCTCCCAATTTCATCTATAAAGTCAATGAAATAGAAAACTTAGCCAGGCAGTAGTGGTGTACGCCTTTAATCTCAGCACTCGAGAGGCAGAGGCAGGCAGATTTCTGTGAGTTTGAGGCCAGCCTGGTCTACAAAGCAAATTCAGAACAGCCAGAGATAATATACCGAAAACCCCTGTCTCAAAGAAAAACAAAAATGGCTGGGCATGGTGGTACACAACTTTAATCCCAGCACTCGGGAGGTAGAGGCAGGTGGATCTCCATGAGTTCAAGGCCAGCCTGGTCTACAGAGTTCCAGGACAGTCAGGGCTGTTACACAGAGAAACCCTGTCTCAAAAAAAAAAAACCTTAAAAAAAAAAAAAAAAAAAAGGAAGAAGACACTTGTGGCTATCAGAATTCTAAAATTAACATAAAAACACAAGAGTTGGGCAGGCACGGTGGCATGTACCTTTAATCCCAGAACTCAGGAGACAGAGGCAGGCAGATCTCTGAGTTCAAGGTTAGCCTGATCTATAAACTGAGTCCAGGACAGCCAGAGATACAAAAAGAAACCCTGTCTCGAAAAATTAAAAAAAAAAAAAAGACAAAAATCAGGGCTGGAGAAATAGCTCAGTGGTTAAAAGCACTGGCTGATCTTCCAGAGGATCTGGATTCAATTTGAAACACCCACATGTCAGCTCACACCTGTCTATAACTCCAGTTCCAGGGTTTCTGACAGCCTCACACAGACATAAATGCAGTCAAAACATAAATGAACATAATATGTGTACACACACACACACGACTCAAAAGCCAACATAATACTAAAGAAGAACAAAATCAGGGTACTAATATTAATTAACCCAAACTTTAATGATATTTGGTGAGCTGGGGATTGTGACAGTGTTAAGCATTCAAGAGGCCAAGAATTCAAGCCCTAGCACCACAGAGATCTAAAAGCCCAGCACTCTGGAGGCTGGAACAAGAATAGGGTTCAGCTACATAGTGAGTTGTAAACCACTCTAGTGTCTGCCTCAATTTAAAAAAAAAAAAAAAAAAAGATCAAGAAAACAAAATATAGCCCAGAAACATACACATGCAATATAGTCACTCGAAGTTTGACAAAGAAACAAAGGCAATTTAGAAGACACAAGACAATCTTTCATTTCAACAAATAACAACAGAACAAGTGAACCATTCTAGAAAATGAGTCTGACGCCATTAAGATGGTTCAATGGGTAAAGATGTACAATGTGTAAAGAACATACAAGGCGGAGAGAGAGATTCCTGCAAGTTGTTCTCAGATCTCTACATATGTGCTTTTGGCACATGTTCACACACACACATATACCTGCATACATTAAATAATGTTTTTTAAAAAGATTCTAGGGAGGAACACTCCTCCATTGTTGGTGGGAGTGCAGACTTGTACAACCACTATGGAAATCAGTCTGGTGACATCTTAGAAAACTTGGAATAGCCCTACCTCAAGAGCCAGCAATACCACTTCTGGGTATCCACCCAAACGATTCCTCACCAAACCACAAAGACATATCCTCATCTATGTTCATAGCAGTCTTATTTGTAATAGCTAGAAACTGGAAACAACCTAGATGTCGCTCCACTGACGAATGGATAAAAAAATTGTGGTACATTTACACAATGGAATATTACTCAGCTATCAGAAACAAGGAAATCATGCAATTCACAGCCAAATGGATAGAACTAGAGAAGCTCATCCTGAGTGAGCTAACCCAGACTCAGAAAAATGCACATGGCATCTACTCACTTTTAATTGGATTTTAGCCATATAGAGTACAGGATAACTATCCTACAACCAACACACCAAAATGATCAAGAATTTAGACTTTGTTACCTATTAATGGGACAATTTGCCCTAGGGGTGCTACCATGTAGGCCCCTAGTGCACGAGGAAGTTCTTAGCTCTCATATGACTGTTGAACTGAGAGGGGCTGATATGTAGGGACACTCCACATCAGAGGAGTGGGATGGGTGGGAGAGGAAGGAGTTGGTGGGAAGGTGGAACTGGGAGGGTTGGAAAGAGGGTACTAAGATGGAGATGTAACTTAAAGTAAATAAATATTTAAATAGATAGATAGATAGATAGATAGATAGATAGATAGATACATACATACATACATACATACATACATACATACATACATACATACATAAAAAGAAAGAAAAAAAAGATTCTAGGGAGCCTGGCATGGTGGCATACACCTTTAATCCCAGCTCTCAGGAGGCAGAGACAGATGGGTATGTGTGAGTTCAAGGCCAGCCTGGTCTACAGAGAGATTCCAGAACACAAACCCTGGAGTAAAGGGGGAAATTCCAGGGGTTGGAGAGATGGCTTAGCATTTTAGAGCACTTATTAATCTTAGAGAAGCCCTGGGTTTGATTAACAGCATCCACACGGAAACTCACAAACATCCACAACTCCAGTACCAGGGGATCTGGACTCTCTTCTGACTTCTCATATACACAGTGGCATACACACATATAGGCAAAACACTCACATATAAAAGTAAATAAATAAACCTACACATACCAACAAAGCAATTCTAGACACAGATTTTAACCTTTCACTAGTAACAAAAAACAAACAAGCAAAAAAACAACTTAAAATGGGCCAAAGAACAAAATGTAAAACACAAAATTATAAAACACAAAAAAATATGGGTATAGTTGCACATGCCACTGGTGATGGGCACCTTTAATCCCAGCACTAGGGAGGCAGAGGCAGGCAGATCTCTGTGAGTTCAAGGCCAGCCTGGTGTACAGAGCAGGTTCCAGGACACTCAGGGCTACATGAAGGAAAGGAGGAGGGAGGAGGAAGAGGAAGAGGAAGAAGAAAACAAAAAAAAAAAAACCAAGACACAGAAGAATCTTAAACAGCCTGTGCTAAGTGAAAGAAGCCAAACTCCATCACCCTGTGTGACACTGTGGAGAAAGCAACATTGTGGTGTTGCTAGGGGCTCAGGAAGAGAAGCAGAAGGTCACCTGAGGATTTAGAAAACAGTCTTGACAGCACAATAAGATCCACCTAGAAAACAATCAGTGTCTCATACCTGAAATCCAGCACTTGGTCTGAGGTAAGAGTGCAGCTTCAAGGCTAACCTGGAGTAGCCTAGGCTAAAGAGCAAGACCAGTCTCTAAACAAACAATAAACAGAGCAACTTCTAAATAATAAGAATAAAATGTAGGTATTCTTGGGTTTGGAGATGACACTTTAGACATAATACCAAAAGCACAAACCCTGAAAGAAATTATTTGACTACACTGAAATTAAACTTTTTCTGGGGAAAATGTGAGCTACGAACAACTGCAAGAAAATATCTATCTATAAAGCCTTATCTGATAAATGGCTGATATCCAAAATATGCAAAAAATTCTTAAAATTCAACAATAAGAAAACAACCCAAATAAATTATGGGTAAAACACAGAACGGATACTTTAGTAAATGTATGTGAGCGTGGGTTGGGGAAGTATTGCAAAAAATCCAGTGCTCTCAGTCTATGTTTTATACAACTACAACAGAATATCAGACCAGGTAACTTATATGCAATAAAAATTCATTTGGCTCATAGTTCTAGAAGCTGAAGGATAAAGATGATTTAGCACTTGACAGTCTGAGGCACAACTGAAGTTCAAGGCCAGCCTGGGCTACACAGCAAAAATGGATATTTCACCAAAAAAAAAAAAAAAAACAAACAACCATCCCTCACCGGGTGAACCTTTCTGCTCCCTCATGACAAGAGACAGCACATGGCTAAGAGAGCATATGAGAGAGTTAAGCCCAACAAACCCAATCTCAAGATAGCAATGTAAGAAAGCTAAGGAGATGGCTCAGTCATTACGTGCTTTTGCCCCGCAAGTGTGAGGATCAGAGTTCAGATTCTCAGAACCCAAGTAAGTGCCAGGTGGGCATAGTGGCCTGCCTGTAATTACAGACTCAGATGCCAGAGGCAAGGGATCCCCAGAGCAAGCTGGCTAGTGAGGCTAGCCACATCAGCAAGCTAAGGGTTTGACTGGGAGACCTGCACCAATAATGTGGAAGAGGGACTGACCCAACATCAACCTCAGGCCTCCACATACATGTGCACACATGTGCATGAATACACACATCATAGACACATCCACATGCATACTACACACACATGAAAATGGAGAAAGGGGGGAAATAACAAGAACAACATCAATCTAGTCCTGAGGGCAGAGCTCTCATAACATTATCAATTTGCCTCATCTTGAGGTAGGGCCTTGGGCTGGGATGTATCTCAGTGACAGGAGTGTTTGCCTAGCATGAATGAGGCCCTGAGTTCAATCAGTAGAACCCCTCTAAAAGGCAGAGTCTTGGTATGACGCCCAGGCTGGCCTTGAACTCATCACCTTCCTGTCTCAGCCTCCCCACACCTGGCTGTCTAATTATCTCTTGCAGGCCTCACCTCTGGACACTGATGCATTCAGGTTATGATTCTACCACATGAAGGAAATCAGAACCACACAAATTACACTGCTATCACTATTCATCTACTAGAATGGCAAAAAGCCAAAACAATAACCTAGGGGAAGAAATGAAATAACAAGAAACCCCATCTTCTGTTTTATGAATGCAAAATGATACAGCCACTTTGGAATTTTTATAAATGGAACAGTTTACCATATAATCTAGCAATCATGGTCCCTGGTGTTTGTATTCAAAAGTGCTAAAAGTACAGCCACACAAAAACTTGCACATGGATGTTTACAGCAGCTTGGTGCACACATGTCAAACTTGGAAGCAACAAGATATTCTCCAGTAGATGAGTGGATAAACAGACTGATACATCTATACCATGAAGTATTACCCAGCACTAGAGAAATCAGCTATACCAAGCCAGTAAAATACATGAAGCGATCTCAAAAGTAGGCTGCCAAGTGACAGGTAACATGAAAGACTTAATGATGGCAACTCAGAACAGCCTGGGGTGGGGCAAACTGTAGAGACAGAGAATGTTTGCCAGATGTACGGGAAGAGAAAAAAGGGAATGAATAGGTGGATAAAAGAGAACGGGGGATGGGCAATGGAGCCATCCTGTCACATATCTGCTCAAGCTCTAGGATTCCTAACACCAGAGTGAATCCTGCTGCCTAGCATGGCTGTCCTTCTCAGCACCTGGTTCATCAAGCTTGTCACAGTACTCAAGACATTCATAATGGGGGAAACTAGGAGCAGGGGCATATGGAAAGTGAGCACACTGCTCACTCTTTCCATAAGCCTAAAACTGCTTGTCAGAACCCACTGAAATACATATACCTCAAGGAAGAGACAAAAAGGAAAAGAACTTCTTCAGACTGTAAGAGTATGTGGCTGCCATCTTGCCCATGACTGAATGCTCCCTCCCCAAAAGGAACTCCCGGAAGCCTAAAGCTGATCTAGGGCTGGGAGCCAGAGTCTCCCAGGAATCTTACTCTCCAGAGGTCACCCTACCATCAAAGACCTTGCTCTACTGTTCTAAGTGATGGCCTTAAAAGTGTCTGAGGAGAAAGGGTCACCTGACAACTTTACTTCCTGTAGGAATGCTTTCTAAGCAGCCCTCGGGTTCTCAGTCTGAAAATAAGAATGATTTGCTCCAAGATTAAAAACATTAGCACAAGCCAGGTGTGGTGGCACACGCCTTTAATCCCAGCACTCGGGAGGCAGAGGTAGGCGGATCTCTGTGAGTTCGAGTCCAGCCTGGCCTACAAAGTGAGTCCAGGACAGCCAGAGCTGTTACACAGAGAAAGCCTGTCTGGAAAAAAAACAAAAACACCCCCAAAAAACCATTAGCACAGACAAGGAAAGATAATTTAAGGCTAATTTGAAATGAAAACAAAACAAAACCAAGAAACTACTGTTCCTGAATACTGAATGAAGGCTGTGTGAACTTTGTCTCCTAGGCACACAGATCACAGATCTCATACGGCTGCCGCAGATCAAAAGCTGAGGCAGGGTGGCAACGGGCAAAGGGCTCTCATGCCATTTCTAACCACAGACCAAAAAGCCTAGTACAGTTTTCTGGGAGAACGTCCTTTTCTTTTCACACAGACAGACAGACGGACAGACACACCCTAACCAAACCCCACTTCACCTTTCCATAGTGTACCTTACTTCTCCCACCTCCACCCTCACTCAAGCTCTACTCCAACAGAGAACTGTTACCTCCTGATGACCAGAGCGAGCCTAGGAAGATCTCTTAGAAGTACCAGCTAACAAGGGAAAAAGATCCAAGCAGAATATGAGCCTACAGTCCTAGTGCATCACACCATCAGGCCACAATCATTAATGGCTACTAACATCACAAAGGCTATTCAGACTTTGTCTTTTTGTAGTTGTTTATTGAGACAAGGCCACTCAACATAGCCCTGGCTACCCTGAAATCAGGAAATGTATAAACTAGACTAGAAGTCAGAGAGATCCACCTGCTTCTCTGACTCTGCCTCCCTAGTGCTGGGATTAAAGGCACATAACACCGCACCCAGCTAGTGCTGGATGGCCCCTGGGACTGGAGTTACAGCCAGCTACAGGCTACCATGTGGGTGCTGGGAATTGAACCCGGGTCTTCTAGAAGAGTAACCAATGCTCTTAACCACTGAGCCATCTCTCCAGCTATCTGCCTTTTAAAAACATGTATCGAGCTGGAGAGATGGCTTACCAGTTAAGAGCACTGACTGTTCTTCCAAAGGACCCGGGTTCAAATCCCAGCACATACATGGCAGTTCACAGCTGTCTGTAATTGCATGGTGGTGCATGCCTTTAATCCCAGCACTCTAAAGGAAGAGGCAGGTGGATATCTATGAGCTCAAGGCCAGCCTGGTCTACAGAGTGAGTTCCAGGACTGCCAGAGAAATTCTGTCTCACAAACAAACAAACACCTGTATTAGGCACCTATAAAGTATTCATGTTTTAAAAAAAAAAATCAAAACAAGTCTCTCATTCCAATTATTAACTATATGGCCAAACAAACAAAATAAGGTGACATAATGGAAACACAATCAGAAAAAGGAAGAGAACTGGGATGTTTCTAGAAAAAAAAAATCACCTAGGGCTAAGGAGACTGTTCAGTAAGAGTGCTTGTTGCCCAAGCATAAGAAAATGACTTCAGATCCCTAGCACCCACGTAAAAGCTGCTGTGACCCTGCATGTATGCCCTGCAACCCCTGTGGTGACAGGGAGAAGACAGAAAGATCCCAGAGCTTTCGGCCAGCCAGTCTCAGCAAACAATGATGAGACCCAGCTCAAAGGGATGAACTGGAGAGAGAGCAACAGAGCAGGCGCCACACGTGTTCTCGGCCTTCCCTGTCTGCACACACACAGGCACACCATGTCCAAATACACACATGTGCACACAGTACATCCACAAATCTCAACTAAAGGAAAGAACAAAATAACCTAATTTCTTCCACAAATTTAATAGAGAGGGAAACAGATGGCAGAGAAACCTATAGATTAAAAGATTTAAATAGCAGGGAAAGAACCATATTTGGATCATGCTTTGAGCAAGCTGTTTTTAAGAGGTTATTATAGGACAACTGGGGAGACAAACAGTGGATGCTTCATTCTACTCAGTGACTACATACAGGCAGGCATGGTGGTCAGCACTGGCAATTCCAACATTCAGGATGTTAAGGCAAGAGATTGCCAGTGTTCAAGGCTAGCCTGAGCTAAATAAGGGACTCTACTTTTTTTTTCTCCTCTCTCTTGCTATTGCATTTTTATTATAAAAACAAATCAAAACATAACAAAACAACAACCACTAAGAGTAGTGTTGTGGCATATGACTGAAGTTCCAGCTAATCAAGAAGCTGAAGTAGAGACCACCAGTCCCAGTTCAAGACCGATCTGGCAGACAAGCGTAGTAAGAGACCACTGGGGGTGGGGGAGAAAGGAGTACTTCAAGGACAACTACCCCCCCAAAAAAAAAACCACCTTTAAATAATACAACTAAGAGTACAATCTAAGTAAGTCTTGGGAGTTCAAACATTTTTCAATGCCAAGATGGAACACAGGGCTTGTGCATGTAAGCAAAGGTTCCACCACTGAGATGCAATCCCAGATAAGACTGAGGTGGAAGGTGGGTGGGCGTGCCTCCTTGGGCAGGGTTATGACCACAGCACCAGGAGCTGTGTGGCATCACCTCTTAGAAGAGCTGTACCGCAGAAGACTGGCCACAGCACATACTGGAGACACAGAAACTCTGGTCCCCTCATGCAGGAACTTGGCATGATGCAGCCACTACAGAAAAGAACTTTCATTTCTCAGCCTGACTGAAACCAAGTGTACAAAGTGGAGGGAGTCTAGAAAGATGTCCTAGTGGGTAACGACTGCTAGGTGAGCATGAGGGCCTGAATGTAGATCTGAAGCACCTACAGAAACGGTGGATGGTGGCAGTGCCTATCTGTAATCCCACGGCCAGGAATGGATGGAGACAGGTGGACCCTGGGAGCCTAACAGCCAATCAGTGTAACCAAAACAGTGAATTCCAGGTTCAGAGAAATCCTGTCTCAAAATAAGGCAGAGAGCAAAAGGAAGGCACGTGGTCTTGACCTCTGGCTTCCAAATTCATGTGCACACACCACATGTACACACACAAAAGAAGAAGTATAAAAACTGGTTAGTAGCTTCTTTAAACTAAACATGTACTTACCATATGGCACTTTTGGGCATTTATCCCCCCCCAAAATGAAGCCTTATGTTCACATAAAAATATGTACATAACTGTTTATAGCAGCTTTATTTGTAACAGTCAAAAACTGGAAACCACTTTTCTGGACTATCCTTCAGCTAGTGCCTCCATTACAATGGAATACTACTGAGTATCAGAGGAACTACTGGCACAGAAAGGAAGCTGAATGACTCGCAAAGAAATTTCAGTGAGAAGAAAACAGCCAAAGCTACAGGCGACAGGATTCCATTTTCGTCACATTCTCAAAAGAGCAAATCTACAGAGATGGAGAACAGACTAGTGTTTGTTAAAGGTTAGGGACAAGGAGGATGTGTGTGACTCTGGAGACAAGAGAGATCTCTGAGTTGACAAAATAGGTGTATCTTTCTTTCTTGCTCCCCATATGGAAAACATGATGAATACCCAAAATGAACCTGTCCTAGTTCTGTATCTTCACTGCAGCGGAGGTTATATGAATCTACAAATGTGACAAAAGTGCACATAACACACATATGCATGTGAAACTGGCAAAATAGGAAATGTTTACAACTGTGAAAATGTTAGTTGCCTGCTTGTGAATGAAAGTAATAATTGGGATGTTACTACAATGAAACTGAGCAAACAGACTATGGTGATCACTCTACTAATTTCTATAACTTCCTATTAATCTATCAATTATCTCAAAAGAAAAAAGAAAAAGTACGACTATATATGAAGAGGAAATTATGGTAACAAGTACAACAGTTGTTAGGTTTTAAAACGTGGTAATATGGTTTCTATTTCTGTGAGCAGTTCTACTTAATAAACTAATAGGAAAGCAAGCATTTCTGCAGTAATTACAAACCACTATTCCAGAAGGAGGGACCTGAGCTAGAATTTCTATATTTTGCTTTTAAATACCAATGTAATCTCTGGGCAATAAACACTGTAAATGAACCCATGTTCAATTTTTCCCTAAAATCTTCAAATCAAATTCCTATATGGCCTAAACTTCTTAGTATACAAGTCTTCTACCACTAAGCAATTTCTCAGAATTTAAAGGTGTTTGCAAATTAATAAAAAAAAGCCTAGCTCAAAGCCATCTTCAACTTCAATATATAATCATTTATAAGAAAATCATTATGTACATAATCTTATAATGTAACAAATGGTGAAGCCTTTTTGATGTCCCACAGTAGCTGAGTCCTGAGCAATATTCTCAAGTCAAAAGAACATTCTACTGTCCTCTCAACTTCTTAGGAGGCTCTGGGCTGTCCAGTCAATTCGGCAGAAATGGGCAAATATGCTAATAAGTGGACCAACAGTCTTCAAAACATCACCTTTCATGGCCCATTACCCCATCAAGAACACACCACACCTGTGGGTACATGATTAGTAGTCTGTAGTGTTGTGGGTGTGATTCTAAAATAGTTTCTGCCACTAAATGCTACTCTACCAGTCAAGAGAGCAGAAGAGAAAGCTGTGTGAAATCATACAACAGCCAGCTTTTCTACTTCCCACAGGGAAAATACCCATGACTTTTCTCAGCTTCAGAAGGTATAAGAATACTTCACTACTCACTGCCCTTGTGTCTACCCCATTTCTGCAACTCTCAGGTTGTCTGAGAAAAACTCATCAAGGAAGACAGCCATCTGGCCCAGTCCAGTGTCACCAAGGGATCACAGAACATTTCTTCCAAGAGCCTTTCTGGGCTCCTCACACTGGGACAAGGAGCTGTTTCAAAGAAGAAATTGAGGTAAGGGGCACCCAGCGTACAGGATCCTGTCCTCTCCCTCACAGTCTACTACCCTTTTCCTTCCTCATTTCCCTCTAATGTTCTAAATCTCCTGTGTAAGCACAGGGTAGACTCTGAAAGGCTCTAGTTGCTGTTTCCCTTTGCTTCTCAACAGCTAAAGACATAACAGGAGTTTTTTTGTTGTTATTGTTTTTTTGTTTTTTGAGACAGGGTTTCTCTGTGTATCTCTGGCTGTCCTGGACTCACTTTGTAGACCAGGCTGGCCTCGAACTCACGGAGATCCGCCTGCCTCTGCCTCCCGAGTGCTGGGATTAAAGGAGTGCGCCACCACCGCCGGCCATAACAAGAGTTTTAAAAGATTATCTGTGCCATGGCCCCAAAAGAAACACCACTCACCATCACTTCCTCAGAAGACGAGGTCATGGGAGGGAAGTAACTTAAGTTGGAATTAGTATACCAAACTCTAAGCAATTCTCAACTATAAATTACAGGTAGCAAAGAATCTACAATATGATATCTTCTTGAAAATACATTTTAGTATTTCAATTAGTAAAGCTAAACAACCACCCAGAGTTCAATTCACTAAAGAATTGCTGTTAAGTTACATGTCGAGCACACAGAAATTAAACTGAGCACAAATGGTGTGGATAAGGACTTCCAAATTCTTCCCTACTCAACCTGTGCTCATCTGGGTGACTGCTCAGGACACCCAGCAGGAGCAGCAATCCCACAACAATGCTGAGGAAACAAACCCCAGCAGCAGCGCTGAAGACAGCCATCAGCTCTGGTACACGGATGCGCACTAGCGGAAGGCGGGGCAAGAAGGATGCTATGGCCCCACTGCAGTAGAGCACAGGCCCTCAGCCCAAACGCTGAGCTGTGCAGTTTACCAGGCCCACCGCTGAGCCGGGATCCTTTCTTAACCTGTTCTTCTTTCCACTCACAGTCTTACCTCCGTACTTCAAAAACTGATTCCTTAGACTTGCATTTTCAGGGGACTGGGGTATGGCCTGGTAAGAACGACTCCCTAGCCCACTATGAGAGCCCAAGTCCAAACCCCGGAACCACCCAGACATCCAAAGCGAAGCTTTCACCCCTGAGGTCTCTATGACATCCCTTTCATTAATTCAGAGTAGTCACTTGAGCCTTGACAAACCATGGAGACCTCCCAGGACAGCCACACAGTCTGTTCTCATGAGGTCAGAAAGTAGGGACCTTCCACAGAAGTTTCTGAGCACCACCAGGCCAGGAGCAAGCGCTCTGAACCTCTAAGAAAAGGGCTTCTGGGACTGGAGATGGCTCATCCGTTAAGGGCTAGGCTCACAACCAAAATGTAAGAAAAAGGCTCTGGCTCATTGCCATGAGCAAGAAAGTGCTGCTGGACAGCATCCTGCAACACAGCCAGTCCAAGAGAAAAGGTATAATTGTAAAAAATAAAAAGAAAGGTAAAGAAAAGGAAGCTGAGCCTAGTGGCTCAGGTGTTATTCCTACTACTCAGGAGACTGAGCCAAGATCATGGATCAAAACCTGCCTGGGCTACAGAGTAAGTTCAAGTTCAGTCTGGGTAACTTAGTAAGACCATGTCTCAAACAGTAAAAAAAGGAAAAAACTAAGGGAATACAACTCATTGGTCAGAGGTCCTTGTTTAACACACACACACACACAAGGCTCTGGGTTGAATCTCCAGTAACCCCAAAATAAACAAACAGAAAGTAAATATCCACTCTGGACTTGGGTTTGTGGCTTCAAGGGGGACAAAGGCTGACAGACAGTAAATCCAGAGTAGTTTAATTTTGAAAAGAAGAGTTTAGGATGAAATCCAAGCACCTGTTTGTTTTCTTTCTTACTTTCTTTCTTTTTTCCTTTGTGGCATTACTATGATTGAATCTAAGGTGCCATACAAGTGAACTACCACTCGGCTACACTCCCAGTTCTAAGTATCGTACTCTACATTACAGAGTATTTCTATCCAGGGACTTGAAGGGAATACATACATAAAGAAGAGTTAAATATAATATCGTACTTGCAAGAAGCATGTTGAGGAAGAACCAAAAGACTCAAGAACCTGGGTACTCTGAGGAGTCAGGGTTCAAACTGTAAGTCTTAGGAACACTCAGACTTTAGTCAGCCACTGGCACAAGGGACACAACACATAAAGGATAACAGGGAACAGTCAGTCTTAAGAGTTCTAATGCTTTGTCTACATGCTGTGTCCCAACTCAGAGTCAACTCAGAGTCCAGGAACCATAACTTGTTCACCTGCCAGCACAGTACCAGTTAAATCTCAAGGATGCACAAAATACTGGTAAGTCACACTAAATTTAATGCTAATAGTTTCCTCTGAGACTGAAAAATTCCATTCTACAAGGAAGCTCCTTAAACAGGGAGGTAAACAACTCAAAAGAGGTTCAGGAAGTCCCTGAAACTGACCAGATTCACTAAGTTACTCCTTACCAGAGTAAGCAAAAAAAAAAAAAAAAAGCTGAGAGTCCCAATCAGAAGAGCAGAGCTCAGCTACAAAGACACTTCAAGGAACAGAGCTGCAAAGATGATTCTTGAGCTCAAACCAGCTACCTGGAAGATGCAGAAACCTAGAACAGGTTTCGACAAACTGAGGCACCTGGAAAGGATCCTGTCCAGCCTATTAAGGTGCCTGCAGGTTGTGTGGTGTGCTCCAAGTTCTCAGCTTTATGAGCTGTCACCATGCTGGGATGGGCTTTGGTGATACATCTGTCTTTGAGTCATTTCTGCTCCTATAAGTAACCAATAAAACTCATACTTCACCAAGTTTGACTTTTGTGGTGTCAATACTTTGGTCTGTCTTGTGTTCCCTATCTGGGGTGAGTAGACATGGGTTTGTGTCTCCCCGCGGAAAGTTTTGCCACACAATGAACAGCACGATACTGAGGTATACTCAGAAGCCCAATTGTTTCAATACCTGTATTTAAAATAGCAAAACTAGGCTGGCAGGATAGCTCAGCAGACAAAGCTTCTTGCCATCAAACCATGATGAGATGAACTCAATCCCCATGACCCAGAAGAAGAACACTAACTCCCATTATGTTGTCCTGTGATTTCCACATACCTTGGCATATATGTGCACACATACACGTGAGCACATGCATGCACACACATACAAAATAAGAAAATACAATTTTTTTAAATAATAAAAAATAGCAAAACTCCCTTAAAAGCTAAGAAATAAGGCCCTATAGATCAAAACAAGAATCATTCAGAACCCAGGGCCTCTTAGCAAACCTTCTTAGGAACTCACTGCTCTATCCCTCAACACAAGTAAGTCTCAGAATTGAAAAGTTAAACATCCCCTAAATGCTGGTGTCTTCTTCAGGGAGCGGGAAAAAGTAGAAAGTCTGATGGAGTGATAAGGCGCTTCACAAGTTTGCAGTCAGTTTTTTTAGCAGTAATCCCTCAGGGAAACGCACATTCCTCCCTGATCCTTCTGAGGGCAACGCAGTATCTGAAGCTTCGGCGTGGGAACTTTGTCACGATTCAGAGGCAGCCAACACTTTGGATTTAGTGTATCTTTTCTAGAAACAGGCAAGAGGCTTCAGTAAAATGCAGCTAGAGACCTTCCAGCTGGTTGACAGTGATTACCTAACCAAGGTTCACTCCTGTAAGACACGACTGACTACCAGAACCCCTCAGCATCAGTCTGTTGTCACAAAACCACGGGTTCATGCTTCGCCTTGCAAAGGCCGACAGGATGGAACCACAGATCTTCAATAAAGGTGATGACCATGGAGAGCACCCTTGAAGCTGGGCAAAATGACTGAGCTATGAAGGATCTCCCTTGGAAAATGAGAGCACAGCTAGGAGCTATTCCCCAGTACCAGTCCTGAACCCCATGACTGCATCTTTCCGTAAGAAGTGGGAGTTGTAATAGTATTGTACAGCACAGACACCAGCCCACTACAGCAGATGGAACCCACCAACTCATTTTACCAGACTCCCAAAAAGGTGCACACAGCTCTCTCTCCTGGCCAATCAGGGCAGATCTGAATGTGTGTGTCTAAGATGGGTTCACATGGGATTACTGATTTCCTGGGGCCCCACAATAGAGCAGTATCTGAAAACGAGAAGCAATTTCAAAGCCTACTTTCCAAAGTGGAACTACACAGACCACATGCCATACTTCTCATACATACCACACCAAGGTTCAAAAAAAAAAAAAAAGACTCGGTAACTTAATCTACCCAGCACAGGGGCTCTTCCCAAAGGGAAACCAGGCTGGAAACATTCCCAGGTTCTGTGCATAATTCACTAGGGCTCAGGTAAGATTCCATTTTGTAAGAGCTGAACTTTAAACACCAAGCCACTGGTGGTGCAACATTCACACACCAGGACCATCACCCCTAAATGAAACATGCTTCTGCCACGGTGACAACTTTACAGTAATAAGCCACTGACCATGAACTCCTGCAAAGTTCTGTCAGGGCCGTGAAGAGCTCACCATCTATGACAACCCCAATGCAGCACTCACTCACGCTTTCACTCACTACAGTCAAGGTATCGCAAGGGCAAGGATTTTTATTATTATTTTTTAAATAAATAAATATAAAAGACGGGCCAAAGGGTCAAGAGCAGGCAGTGTCTTTCAGGGCTGACAAGATTTTCGTCGTGGGCTGGGGGAGGGGAAGGAACATTCTAGATGTTTCTATTCTTGGCAAGAAGAGCACCTCCTGGTCCTAACCATCTAAAGACGCTAAGGCAGGAATGATCTCAGGAAGTTAATAATGCTCAGGGGCTTCATTTTGGGGTGTAGTGGTAGGGACCACGGTGTGGAGGACAGGAAGGGAGCAGAGGCCAGGCTTAACTCTAGAGCATCGGAGGAACCAGCAGCAGGACAAGCGAGAAATCACCGGCAAGGCATGGACAGTGAGAATGAGAAGCAGGGCAGGGATGACTACGGAAGAGAAGCAGATAGCTGAAAGGAATTCCAGCGAAAGCTCAATCAAGCCTGGTCGAGAGAGGAAGGAAGGAATGGCCACCGATGACCCGGGGGAGGCCCCGTCGTGTTCCCCCCCCCACCCCCTGTGGGCGTGGGCACCGTTGCGCGCGTGTACAGACCTCCGAGGCGCAGGCCGCGGAGCCAGCACTCACCCCACGACTCCCTGGTTGTAGTTCCTCCGCTTCCAAGGGGTCCCGCTGTACACGCCCCCGCCGCCGTCCGCCCGTCCGCCCCCGGCCGCGCGCCCTCCGCTGGGCTGCAGCAGGCTGTAGTTGAGTCCGTAGGTGCTGGCCTTGTTGTCCCGCTTCCTCTTGTTGCTGCTGCCGCCAGAGGCCGGGTCGGCGGACTCGGAGGCAGGGAGTGCAGCCGCTGGCCGCGGGGACGAGGGCGCCGACGGGACCGGCGACGCCGAGGGGCCCGCCGCTGCCCGCCGTGCCCAGGCCACCGGCTGGTGGTTGTTGTTATTGTTGGTCGTCTCCAGGGGCAGGAAGTCCCGCTGCTCTGCGGGCACGGCGAGGCCGCCCAGTGGGCGCTCCCCCGAGCGGAACATGCCGGCCGGGGCCGGGGCCGTGCCGCCGGGGCTGCCGGGGCCGCTGCCGCTCCCGCCGCTCGCGCCGCTGCTGTGACAGTGGTGGTTGAAGTAGAGGTTCCTCAGCCCCTGGGTCGTCTCCCAGATCTGCATCCACAGACTGTTGGACGGTCCGAGCTGCTCTGGCTGGAACCAGGCGATCCTCGGATCCATCAAACGGCGGCGGCCGCTGCCCCCGCCCCTCCCGGCCGCCCTCAGGGCGGCCGCCGCCGCCGA